>JAJIBD010023230.1:0-83868 GCA_021461705.1 Cryptotis parvus | reverse complement strand
GGCCCAAGGTCTCAATGCTAACTGGAATCTGTGGTGCTGGAGTCCATCCAGGGGCCACCCTGAGACGTGGCAGAGAGAGGCTGCAGGGCACCCAGCAGAGCTTATGGTTCTTCAGAATCAAACTCAACAATGCCAGAGAATGTGTGGTGCCAGGGTTAAACAAAGCTCAGGTCATGCCAACAACTGTACTAAGCTCTCCCAGCCTTGACTTCAGTTTTAGAAAGGATTAAGGATAGCTGCATTACGATCATCAACACAGGAACAGAGGTACAGCAGAGGGCAAAACCAATGGAATATTGAAATAATGTGTGGACATGTTAGCGTTGGGGAGCCAGAGTGGTAACTGGTTTTTAAAAAAGACAGATGATTTCTGCTTTATAGTTTTGAAGGTTGAATTTTCTGGAGGGTTGAAGTAAAACACTTCTGAAAGGATGGAATCAAGAAAGCAGAAGTTCTGTCTTAAGTAGCAGAACAACAGAACTGACATTTACTTAGAGGAGAAAAGTGAAAGGGAGAGGAATTTTTTGACCTGTTAAGTTTGAGTTGCCTTTTTAAGTAAACATATCCGAGTAGAAATTTAGATGCAAGAGTACTGAGCTCAGGGCAGAGGGTTGACATCAAAAGAAATGTATTTGTGCTGGAGTATAATCACATTTCCATCTTAGTGGCTCTAATTTGGGTATACGGAAAGGTCAGGACTTGTAACTATTTTTAAAATTAGCCTCTACTTCAATTTTACATATGAACAAAACCCCCATTTCACACACAGATTTAAACAGAGTGAATTTCCTGGAACACAAGTGCTACATCTATCAAAAGAAATATTGCCCTTCGTTTGGTTCCGAAGTTTCAAAAGAGAATTACTCCCCATGTTGGCAAGTTATACTGCTGACAGCAATGTTGCTTGAAGTAATTGAATCTCCTCCAGCATTGCTATTCTCCTTTGTTTTTAGGACTACTGTTTTTGTATTGTTTGGGGGCAGCTTAACTGAAGGAACAAGTAACTCGTTTTAAGCAACTAAAGTCATTTAATGAGTACTTACGTTATTTTACTTGATACCTAACATGTTGTTACAAGGTATTTTTATATTTCTAATTTGTAGTATTGTAGCATACCATTATAAATTAATTTCCTTTCTTTTAACCTGTTTTGTGCAGTTCCCAAGGTTTTCAGGTATTGATGATTTTTCCAGAGCACCACCTCTTTCTCAGAAGTTGCACCTCTCCCTCCACCAGGAAGGAGAGTAAGCATGTGTGTGCATTCAAAGGATGCATTTCACCATCCTAAAGGCATCTTACAAAATAGCAAGATTGTAAAGGAGGTGCTGGATTAGTAGGGTCCTAAAAGCTGCACGCTCACCTCCCGGAACTCTTTCAGCTGAGTGTTCCATTCTCAGCACACAAGGTCTCCAGCCAGCTCTGGGAGGGGAATGGGGAATTCTCGGGGGGACTTAGGGACAGATTACGAATGAGACACACAGTTAATGAACCACACAATGGACATTATCCAAACCATAAGGGCTGGGCTGGCTTTGTGGAGTTTTGCTTTTGCTCCATTGATTTCAGCTTAAAAGGAAATCCAAAAAAATGGCAAAATTAGCATTTCCACTTACCATTCTTCAAAGACATAAATAAAATGAACTGCTCACCTTTCCCCACACTGTGGTTGAGCACAGTTCATTTCTGAGGCCACTTTCCCTCACTTCTCTCCTGTCAGCCCTGCTTTGGAAATAGCATCCAATGATGTTTTTATTTTGCTTTGCCATCAATTACAATTCACCAGCAGATGCCCTGAGCTCTCGTGTGCTTCATCAAGTACCAGTAGATTTGATAATGGATTTTTCGAAATTTCACCTACCTCTGTGTTCTGTTCAGGTTTCAATTCTCCTGTTTATGTGATTAAAAGCCCAAGTACTTTCCCTCAAAAAATAAATTTATGGACAGAGATTTGAAGCACATTGATAACGATACTGACTTAGGCAAGGCTTAAAAGCAACCCAATCCTTTGCAGTCATTTAAAAAAAAACACAGCCAGTTTAGAAAAGCCAGGACTCAAGAAAGAAGATAATCCAAAGCCAGGAAGATTTGAAATGAAGTGAATTGAAACAAGCATTCAAACTGATCACACCAAGACAGCAGAAACAGGAAGGTCTAACCACCAGGTGGCCATGGCAGAAAAATAGAACATTCAAAACGGATTGTCGGCAAATGCAATTTTCTCAGATCTCCAGCTTGGCATAGATCCTGTGTTTCTAATTGGTAAATGTTTTAAAATAATTTATTCTTGGGTCTGACCATAACTTTAGAAATCTAAGTAGTCAAATACAACAGAAAAAAAGCTTTAGAAGTTATAAGGCAAGCGTGTACACGCATTATGCAAACACACACAAGGATATATATAGGAACATGGATTTCAATTATGTCTTAATTTGAATATGTTTTCTGCATTTTTCTCAAATTCAATGTTTTTGTGTAAGAAATAAGATATTATAATTTATTGCTACAGGAATTTTGCATATAGCTCCTTCTGTCTGTCAAGAATGACTTGCATTTTAGAAATGGCAATTCCCATTCATTATACAGGTTCAGCAAAACTGTATGATTCCAGTATAGAGCTCTTTTTACCTTTTTTGTTTTTGGCCACACTTGGCACTGCTTAAGAGATAACTCTGTGCTCAAGAATCGTGCCTGACAGAGCTCAGGGACCATGCACAGTGCCAGGGACTGAACCCAGGTAAGCTGCAGGCACAGCGCAGTGCCCTACTGCTGCTACCCACTGTACTATCCAACCCTGAACCTCTATTGCTCTCTTATGCCTTTAATTTACTTATCTTTCAATGTGACACTTCAGAATTTGATGTTTATTTTTTAACAGAGGGTGAGACTCCAGCAATGTTCAGGGGACCCAGGCCTCCTCCTGTCACCTTCTGCTGATCAGGTAGAAAGCTCAACGCTAGGGTCAGAATGTCTGACAGTGTGGGTTGCCACCAGTGCCATAGCAGCCATGCTGGAGTGGGAGTCACGGAACAAGGGGGACAGAAGCGGCTCCAATGCATTTAAGTCCATACTTCTGAAGGTGGTGCTATTTCTCCCACCTTCAATTCTTTTATGGGTGTCTTTCAAGTAGCTTTCAGGAGGCCTAGACCCTTCTCCTGGATATTCTTGGCCAAGCCAAATGACACTTCAGTCAGGATGTGGGGATGCTTGGGGTCTTGCTGTATTTAGGGTACCCCAACAGTCTCAGCAATACTAGAGGAACCCCCCAGGATTACCCCGTAACATGTGGGGACCATGTGATACTGGAGATAAAACTGGGGTCAGCAGCATGCAAGATATGCGCCTAATCCTAAATTATCTCTCCATAACCTCAGATCATTTCTTACAGAATTTTTCTCACAAACCTTCAAATGTAACTGAGGACAGGGATAGTTTTTTGTGATCTGGTTACTGTTTTTTTTTTTCTTTGTGGGTCACACCTGGCAATGTTCAGGGGTTACTCTGGCTCTGCACTCAGGAACTACTCCTGGCAGTGATCAGGGGACCATATGGGATGCCAGGGATTGAACCCGGGTTGGTCGCAGTGCAAGGCAAATAGAATAATTCAATTCAGAATTGTTGAACAGAATAATTCAATAGAACATTTTATGTTTCCAGGGTACCTCTCCATATCTCCCTAGTTAACTCTGTTCATCCCAGAAGGAAATGTTTCTTTTATTTTCTTTTGCTTTTTGGGTCACACCTGGCTACGCTCAGGGGTTACTCCTGGTTCTTCGCTCAGGAATTATTTCTGGCGGTGGTCGGGAACCATATGGGATGCTGAGGATCAAACCTGGGTCAGCGTGTGTGAGGCAAATATCCTACCTGCTGTGCTATTGCTCAGGCCCCAGGAAATGTTTCTAAAGCTTCAGAAATCTCCCTTGTCACACAGCATTGGTAAGAAATGATTCTCCTAATTTAAGCACACAAAACAGAACTGTTCAATTCAGCAGCGACTTCTGAATGTTGGGAAGGGTAAGAACAGATTCTTAGCTGAGGTTCCAGCAATAACTCCAGGGTGACTTAAACGGACCTAGACTTGCAGAGGAAGTCACTGCTTCTTCTGTCTCCGATCAGTAAGATTTCAAATAAAGGTGCATCGCGTCTACAGAGTATGGACTCCGAAGCTTCTGCTCTAATTCCTAATTGAAAACTCAGATGTTTGTGTCCTGTCTCTGTGTTCTCATAAGTCTATTTCTGACCACTCTTTCTAGGTATAAAGGATTGAAAGACCTAATAGGTGTACAGCCCTAACAACAAAGGAAGCTGGGAGGTGTAGTTTGGCAGGCAGAAGGGCGATTCAATACTGCCACAGCAGGAGACACCCTGGGAGAACCCAGTAAAACATGAAAAGACCTTTCAGAATGTGGGGACTTACCACCAATGACACATGCTCAAAGTATTTGCTATATTGATTGTCTGGCAAGCCATAAGTTTTCTCACTAATTTTTCTTACCCTTTACAGATGGCTCCGAATTGTACACAAAGAAAAACTACATTTCCCAGAATTCCATTTCCTGTGTTTTTTCTGGCCTTTGAGCACCTCCCAATGAGAGGGTTTCACAGAGAATAGTAGGAGTGGAAGGATGGGTTTTGAGTCTGTGGAGACAGTTCCTGTGAGCTAAGTCTTTGCATTAAGGATTTTATGCAATTTCAGACGCACTCACTTTAATGAGGGCAGTCAAGATTCTTGGGCACATCTTTCTAAAACGTTTTTTGAGATTTCTAGCACTTCCATGTTAGCTCTTAGAAATCTCTTGTTCTGTAACCAAAATTACGTTTTCTTGTTATTTGACCTTCATTAAATATATGCATATCTCTAATGTTTGTGTAAACTAATTTTTTTAAAAAATTCTTGGATTGAGTAAAGTGAGTTTTATTTTCCCAGCTAACCCCCATGCCAAAATAATGTGTGGAAAGCAAACCCCACTTACCAGAAAAGGCAGGAGTTATGTGGGATAAACCTCTGACGGGACCAATTATCACATGTGCACCTACATTCCGTTTATTCATTCTCCTCTTTCCCCTTGGAGGTTGAATCTTATATTAGTCTGTCATTCTTAGCTACACTTGTCACCGGTCTGTACCTTCTGTTCTTTTGCCTAGGATATTCCTAATTCTCCCTCTCTTGATTTTATTTGTGGGGGCCACTCCCACTGCTGCTCAGGACTTAAACCTCTGGCAAGCACTCAGGGATCTCATGGCAGGATTTGGAGGAAAGGCCAGGGATCAAACCCAGGTAGGCCATATGCAAGGTAAACACCCTGACCACTGTACTGTCTCTCCAGCATCACCCCTCTCTTCCTTTCAAATCAGACAAATAGAAAAAACAATTCTCACATTTAGCACAAGCATGCAAAAACACATGATATTCATCAGAATGGCTATATTATCCTTGAAAGTAGCTTAAAAGTCTTAAGGTCCAAAATAAGATTTATTTTGACACAGATACATGGTTGTTAGTAGTTTCAAGAAAGAGGCTGATAGGTTTAATCCTACAAAACAATATGTACAAAAAAATTATGCACTAGTTTTTAATGACTCCTGTCTGTATGCTCAGGGATCATTCCTGATGGAACTCAAAGGAACATATGTTGTACTTGGGGATCAAAAGTGGGTTGACCACACACCTTAGGCAAGCGCCCTACCTCTTGGGCCAACTCTCCGGGCCAAACACAGTGCTCTTTGGTCTACAATAGCTCTTAGGCTTCATACCCAGGCTGCTTCACAGACCAGCTACCTCCAATATTTACCTCCTGTGTTTACTTTCATCTCATTATGTTGTAGCAAATTATTCACTAGGTGTTTAATTTTTTGGGGGGGAGGGGTGGCTACAGAATTCCAGTCAACACTCACCAATGAGTGTTGGTCCATTATGCTCTAGAATCCATTATATTGCTGAGAAACATGGTGTTTTTCTCACTTTTTTTCTGTCTTACAGTATTTTCTCTTTCTGGTATTTTGGGTTATTGCCTTCATTCCTCATGTGCTAATTTTTACTATGTAGGCTGTTCTTTTATAATTTCTCACCATGATATGTTTGGATGCTTGGTAACCCTTTAAATTAGACTATTTTTTTTAAGTTATTGGATAATTTTCTTCTATTTTCTCAATTCTTTGGTTTTCTCGTAATTCCTGTTAGTCTTAAACTGAGACCTTAATTTAATATTTTTCCTCTTTCATAAACTCAACTCTGTGACTTTCGTTCCATTTTGTAAGGAAGTTGCCTTTATCTTTTTAGCGGTTCTATGAAGTTTTAATATCTTTCATAGTCTCCATTTCCAAGATTATTTATTCTATTAGTGTTCCTTTTTATAGTACTCATTCTGACTTCATGACTGCATTGTCTTCTTTTATATATTTTTAATATATCTGTGGGTACATTAGCGATTCTGATGACGTTTTCTTTTGCTCTCTGCACTCTTTCATCTAATTTCTTTTTCCCCTGTACATTTTCTTTGATCTTTGACCTTCCTATTAGAAGTTTTCTTTAGAATTCCATTTTTAATCTTGGTTGTCAGTGCCCTTAAAAGTGAAAGCAGGGGAGTGTTTAAGACAGTTGAATGTACACAGACAGGTCCTGGCGAAAGGCAGACTTCATATGTAAATGCTGGAGCAGCAGCTCTAACTTTGTTAGGAAATAAGCAACTCTGACTATGCTAGTTCTTTCCTCTCATCATAATTTTATCAGAGAGAAGTCGTTAGATTACCTGCCTTGCAGGTATAACTCCTGGCTGCCTGTGCTTTAGTTAACCATTTCTAGTGAACACACTGACCCCTCAAATCAGTGGTTTCAAATTACATCTGCTATCTGATTGTCTAATTGTTTCTGTGATCAGGTATCTGGGTGCAATTTAGCTGGGACTTCTGGGTCTGCATCTCACTTAGTCGGGCGAACAACCATCCCAGTTTTCCTTGGGTTTTCTAATCTTAGATTAGACTGAATCTTGCATCCATGGAAGACCTCCATCCTAGATACCAAAGACATCTGGTAAACCTACAGTTCTCGTGTCAGAGCTCCAGCAGCAAGATCCTGTTCAGGTCTCTGGAGTGGTGGTTGGAAGCATTTACATGGATATGGCCACTAGAGGGAATCCTCCATTAGTTTCTTTATGGGTGTGTTCACAGAGTTGGTTTCATCAGACCACATGAGCAAGAGATCAAAAAGTATCAGCAAGAGTGTTAGCCCAACACAAGTCACCATTTTTGTCCCTTAATCATGATGATGGCATTCCATTATTTTGCTGTTTTTGTTCACTAGAATCAAGTCTCCAAGTCCAGCCCTCCCACTAAGTAAGAATTGCCAAAATTCCTAGCAAGGAGTGGAGATGAGAGTCCCGTAGAAGCTGCCCAAGGCAGATTCTATTACAGGAATTGTTGTGTGGGGAAGAGTGTCCTCTCATGGGAGACCTCACTCCTTAACTCACATGAAATTTCAAGATTGCTCTCTTCTCATAACTCACATGAGATTTCAAGATTGTTCCATAGCTATGCTCAATGCCCCCCAAACAAAGACCTCAAATTTCACTTCTCCGGAGAGTAAAATCCCAATGGTCCATAGAAGTCAGGAAGGTGTGTCTGAGTGTGTGGAGGGAGAAATGAAATATGGGAGTAAAATGAATCTTGGAGCGGTCTGTCTTTATCTTTCTTACTCCTGTCCCAATAGTCACTGTGAGGACTGACCTGTGAGGACTTACAGAGATCCATCATGTCGAAGCCTTTCCAGGCTTCTGAAACTCAACATGAATTGTGTTTTTCTACCACCCAACTACATACCCTCACTAGCACTGAGCATCCAAGTTTCCCTGTGAACAAGTTTCACTCAGACTGGAGCACAGCAGGTGAATGCTTGTCTTGCCAACATGGGTTCAATCTTTTGCACCAACTATGGTCCCCTGAACCCCCCCATAAGAAATGACCCCTGAGAGACCCAGGAGTAAACCCTGAGTAGCATATCATCAGATGTGGCCCCAAGTCAGTTTCTCTCTTTCAATAATTTTATTTCTGTATACACTAACCCTTCTTTCTCTTTCATCATTTTCTGTCTTAACTTTGCCCCATGACCTCAAGTTCTAAGACTATTTTATTTCAAACTAATGTTTCAAGAGATGTGGTTGACATTTTCAAATGAGCAGTTACTGCAGAATCCTGTTATTTCCATGAACTCTCCACCAACCATTCTCTCTCCATGCCCATAAGCATGGTTTCATGTGTGCAGTTCCAGTACCCAGTCCAGTCGCCAACACATACAGAATATTTCAATGTAAGGAACTGATGAAGCCAAATCTATTTTGCTCTTATGGCTTAATAAGGCAATATAGATAATCAAGAAGAAAAATTTACAAAAAGAAACTAAACAAATGAAAAACTTTCATAAATCTTGTGAATTAACAGAACCTGAAAATATTGTGAAAAGTTAGATAATATTTGGGAGTGGGGCAGGAACGGGTTCATACCTGGTGGTACTCAGGGCTTACTCCTGGTCCACATCATGGTTTACTCAGTGGTGCTCAGGTGACCATATGTGGTGATAGGGATTGAAACCAGGTTGGCTATGTGCAACATAAGTAGCCTACCTGCTGTACTATTTCTCAAGCTCGGTCTCTCTTCATCTGGAAAGGGACTGGGGTTGACAGTTTGAGCTTGGTGCTCTGAGGCCACTGTGATGGTAGCTGGCCTAGGTATGTGGAATTGAAAGTTTGGTGGATTGTGGATCTTGCACATAAGCTCCAGTTCTTTGAATTGTACTCAAAGTACTACCAGTACTTCCGGGAACTCTGGTGCAGGGAAATTGACAGTGGTGGTGGGATTGGTGATTGAACACTGTATGTCTAAAACCCAATGCTGAATAATATAGTAAATCACAGTGCTTCACTAAAACAATATTTGGAAAGAAAACAAACAAAAAAGAATATAAGATCTTTGAAACCAGAGCTAGGTTGGTCTATTTCATTGCTGTTGAGCATCCCAAATCAAGAGCACTGACTGTTCTACAGTGGTCAATGATAAATGCTAATTTCAGCAAGTATGTGTGCTGACAGAGTACACCATCAACCAGCAGACCTGGGTAGGAAGCAACAGAAACCAGATTGCTGGAGGCAAAGCAGTCTTCCTTCAGAACCTCCCTTGCCTTAGCTGGAAAACATCAACTCTGATGTTTGCAGTATCCTCCATGCAATTTCCAGCAAGGAGCCAATGGCCTGGGGCACATCCTCGTGTCTAGGAACCTCTGAAAATAATTGTCTTTTACTAGCAAATAGGAACTGCATGAAACACATGATTCTGTTTTACTGTCACCAAATACAAGTTCTGACCACCGAGAGTATGTATGATTTAAGTCAGGAGAGTCAGCAATTTGTTTCTTTCTTTAAGGATTGAGGCATGTAGGTGGGGAGAAGAAAGGTGACTTGTAAGTATTTTAATGGCAAGTGAGATATGCCAGACGGCTGTGGGAGGGTCCCCCATGCTGGCTAGAGGGTTGTAGATAAATTTATCCTTTCCCTGGAACTATGATTCTCCTACCATTAGGCTCAACAGGCCCTTCTTATCCATTTTGAAGACAAGGCATTCACTCTCTGTGTCCAAAAGGCAATTGCTTCCGGAAGCAATTCCTCCTACCCCCATCACAGGCCTCCAGTCTGACCACTTGCTGACCTCAGCCCCATCAGTCAAAGCTGGAGCTAATACACGCTGGCAGATACCTAAACTCTTAATTGAATCTCTAGGACTTTATTGACTTTCCTCCAGCCCCCCCTCTCCTCTCCCTCCTTCCTTAATCCCTCTTACTTTAGAAAGAAGTTTTCATTAGTGAATACAAAATATTTAGGTGTCTGACATCTCCGAAGTGGTAGTGATTGTATTGTGCATTAGCTAGAAAGTTCATTCCCGCTTAATAGACCTGAAGAGGAATGGATGTACTTTGGCTACACCAGGAAAGCTGATTGCTGCCTAAATAACTAATTCATCTTCATAGCAGATGGACAGCAAGGATATTCAAGAGCAGATCCACCCAAGGTCATGCCAATTAGTTGTGGAGAAGAGTTGGTTACAAGGTAATTTGAGATATAAACAACCTTCATTTCCCAAACCTCAATCCATAATGAACACCTTATGGAGCTGAGAGGTTTTAGAAAGACAGTGAACCTCTCCCTAGGTACTTGGGAACCTGGGAAGGGGCTTGTCATCAAACAATGCTCCCACATGGAATAATAATCAGCAGAGAGGGAGATTACAGACCTGACATTTTTCTTTAATCCTTTTGTTGCTGCCTTTTCCTTCATTATTTTTATTATTTAGCTATTATTTATTTATTTATGTATTTATTTATTCTGCTTTTTGTGTCACACTGGGTAGTGCTCAGGGGTTATTACTGACTCTGCACTCAGGAATTACTACTGGCAGTGCATGGGGATCATATGGGATGCCGGGAAATTGAACTGGGTCAGCCACGTGTAAGGTAAATGCCCTACCCGCTGGACTATTGCTCTGGCTCCCATTATTTTTCATTAGACTCAGTCTAATGCCAGTAGACAGGCACTGATTTATTTTCCCCCTAATGCTTAAATAGGAAACAAGTGGTGGCAGATAAGAAAATCATTAAACATGTGTTATATATTTAGTCCCAAGTTGTATATGCTACCTTTGCCAAAATTTTTCTTGGAAATTATTTCTAGCTGCAACTTCTCAGCACACATCCCAGATAGGTAGGCAGGTGGGTAGGTAGGTAGGTAGGGTAGGTAGGTGGGTAGGTAGGTAGGTAGGTAGGTAGGTAGGTGGGTAGGCAGGCAGGCAGGTGGGTGGGTGGGAAGGCAGGTGGGTGGGTGGGAGGCAGGTGGGTGGGTGGAAGGTAGGTAGGTAGGTAGGTAGGTGGGTAGGTGGGTGGGTAGGTGGGTGGTGGTGAGGCAGGAAGGTAGGTAGGTGGTAGGTAGGTAGGTAGGTAGGTAGGTGGCAGGTGGGTGGGTAGGTGGGTAGGTAGGTGGGTAGGTAGGGTGGGGTGGTAGGTGGGTAGGAAGGAAGGTGGGAAGGTAGGCAGGTGGGTGGGTAGGTGGGTGGGTGGGCAGGCAGGTGGGTAGGAGGCAGGTGGGTGGGTGGGGCAGGTAGGTGGGTGGGTGGGTAGGTAGGTAGGTGGGTGGTGTAGGTAGGTAGGTAGGTAGGTGGGTGGGTAGGCAGGTGGGCAGGTGGGAGGTAGGTAGGTGGGTAGGTAGGTAGGTAGGTAGGAAGGTAGGAAGGTGGGTGGGCAGGTGGGTGGGTGGGTAGGTAGGTAGGTAGGTAGGCAGGCAGGTAGGTAGGAGGCAGGTGGGTGGGTGGGAGGCAGGTGGGTGGCTAGGTAGGTGGGTGGGTGGTAGGCGGGTAGGCAGGTGGGTGGGTGGGTAGGTAGGTAGGTAGGTAGGTGGGTGGGTAGGTAGGTAGGTGGGTAGGAAGGAAGGTAGGTGGGTGGGCAGGCAGGCAGGCAGGCAGGTAGGTAGGCAGGCGGGCAGGCAGGCAGGCAGGCAGGCAGGCAGGTAGGTAGGTAGGTAGGTAGGTAGGTAGGCAGGCAGGCAGGCAGGCAGGCAGGCAGGTAGGTAGGTAGGTAGGTAGGTAGGTAGGTAGGTAGATACTTTATGTACGTATGCGCATATTACGAGGGTGGGTGGGTGGGTGGGTGGATGCATGTGCATGGATGGATGGATGGATGGATGGATGGATGGATGGATGGATGGATGGATGGATGGATGGATGGATGGATGGATGGATGGATGGATGGATGGTGGACAGACTGACTGACAGACCGACCAACCAACCAACTGACAGAGAGATAGACAGACAGACAGACAGACAGAAGTTAGACAGATAGTCAGAAGACAGACAGACAGACAGATAGATAGATAACGCAGTTTCAGGCATCCCGAATCAGACTAAATCTGGAACCTATCAATTCAGATAGTAAGTTTTTGTCTATTAATGGTGATGTGTAATACATATAGACATCTGAGATTTCTTCTGTTAAAAATCTCTATTCTCTGGTATAAGCAACATCACCTGGTCTCTGCCCAGCAGCTTTACTTGTGGTCAAGGTTGGGTGCCAGTTAACTTTCTCAGTAGTCAAGTCCATACCAGATGGTGAAGGATTTTCTGGCCCACTCCTCTGGGAGTCCTTGATTTCCATGGTAGCACCTCAGATGAAGGGAATAGGTTACAGAAAGGAGAAAAATCAGAGTAACCCTTTAAGCCATGGAGTATGAAATTTCTGTCATTTCCTCCATTCCTAGGCAGTCCCCTGCTGCGTCTACAACCCAATCTGCACTCAGGTTTTTTTTCCATTTTGCTGGGAGCTCTGTTAGGCTAATTTGATATTGTAAAACTCTGTCACCACTGTTCTTATTTAATAAGTAACTAATCAGTTCCATAGTCTGCTGTTTCCTGCTCTTGCTAGCAAGGTTGAAACAGGACATTTTGATGAATTTTTTTTGTTGTTTTGGGCAATACATTCTGATAGATTCTGATATAATAACTCTAGGATATTTGAATGCACACTCTGAGTCTGGTGTTGTGCCTTGTGGCAGGTATTCAGTTATAGAGACAATACATTTCCAAGATGAAAATGTCATCTATGTATAACATGCATGTACAGACCTTTGCAAACTCCACAGCATGAATATCCAGGGCACAGGACTTTGGGACCATTTTCCTCAATAAATGCCTCAACAATGAAACATGATATGGATGTAGGGAGATTTTCACAAAGAAAAATAACTTCCAAATGCATTTCTATTTCTCCTAAGTCCTAAGAATTTCTCATCTCATCTACAAATTTCCATCCTTTTAAAAGTAACCACTGACCTTCTTTCCATTTTCAACAGTATACACTACATATAGATGGCCATTAACAATTTCATGGCACTCCAATTTTTCTAAAATTCAGTAATAGGGAAAACATATAACTTAATGGGGCAGGAATTATAATCAAATTGTAAGCAACAATCAATTTCAATACTGCAAAAGTTTTAGCCTTGGTTTTATTAAGGCATCTAAATGCACCACGTCTGTGAAAGCTGTTTAATTTATGGCAATATAATACACATTCAAATGCTTACAAAACCTACACTGCATAAAATGAATTTAACATCTCTACAGATTATACAAAATAATAACGTAGCATTAATAATAATAGTTCCCATCTATTTAGCACTTGTGCAAATGTCTGCCCAGCAAGGCTATGAAATGCTGGATGGCTCATTGGCTCACTCTGCTTGAGTACCTGGTTGTTAGATGTCTCTTCAGTAGCACGGTGTTTACAATTTAATGAGTTGAAATCACACGATAATATGCTGCTTTAAACAGAACACAAATTCTTGCTTGGGTTGCCCTAGTAAGTAAAGGCAAGATCACTATTAGACACTATTAACTTCAGTGAGTAAGGGACCCTGAAATTGGAAAGAGACACAACTCATGTAATTGAAGACACAACTCAGGTACAGGACACTTCAAATACTGAAATGTTGCAGCACCATCATTCAAATGGTATATTCTTGAGTCATTAGGAATTAACCACTCAGTTCTAAAGAAGGGACATAGTCTTCTAGCTAGACACACATACATATACAAGGTGGAGATAAATAAGTTGTTCCAAGATAATTAAGCATATTATACAGCAAAACTTTGCCAGCATTTAATTTACTGCTATAAGCCTTCTTAAAGAGTCTAGCTTTTGTTTTATATCTCCCTCGTTCCTTCTTTCCCTACCCTATCTCTGTCTGTCTCTTCACCCCTTCCTTTGTACATTTTCCTATAGCATCTGAATGACTAATTCTCTCTCCAGTTTTGCTCTGGGAAATACTATTTTAGACCATTTTGAACATTATTCAGAATTAAACATGTGATAGGAATTATTAAGCACCCGCTGATTTATTTATTTAGGATTATACTGAATCTTGTTGAAAATAAGCATCAAATAGCTGAAAATGAGTAAGAGTGTAAAAGAGATTATTTCTAATGAAATAAGACACTGACACTAGGAAAACAAAACAGAACAAGTACATGAACCTTATGCCAATTTCTCTCACATAAAGGTATCTTACGTTATTGTTATGCACTCCACACAGAATGATAACATAAAAGACATTTCAATTATAAACAATATGAAAATATTAAACGATGTAATCGGATAAAAAATTCTGGGGCCGGAGCGATAGCCCAGCGGGTAAGGTGTTTGCCTTGCATGCTGCCGCGGCCATGCCGTCCGGGTTCGATCCCCGGCATCCCATACGGTCCCCCGAGCACCGCCAGGAGTAATTCCTGAGTGCAGAGCCAGGAGAAACCCCTGAGCATTGCCGGGTGTAAACCACCCAAAAA
Source organism: Cryptotis parvus (assembly GCA_021461705.1). Classification (NCBI taxonomy): domain Eukaryota; kingdom Metazoa; phylum Chordata; class Mammalia; order Eulipotyphla; family Soricidae; genus Cryptotis; species Cryptotis parvus. The sequence continues at coordinate 69,501 of JAJIBD010023230.1, read as the reverse complement.
AAAATCTTAAACCTCCATAACAAGATTTCTCCAGCTGAGGCTTATGGACATACTCCCAAGAGCCCTCTCTCATTTTAATTTGCTCTGAGATTTATTTCAATGACTTCCTCACAAAGCTTCCTTTTTTAAAAGTTTACTTTTAAAACGTTTACTTTAAAGGATTTACTTTTACTCTAAAATTATATAATGATAGTTCATTATATTTAATCATCAAGTAATTTTTTTTAGGTAAAAGTCCATCAAACATTTCCATTCTTAAAAGATCCATCCCTCCACCCGTGCCTATTTCCCACCACCAATGTCCCCACTTCCCTCCGCCTTCCCCCCAGCCTGCCTCCATAGCAGGTTCTTTTGTCTCTTCTCTCACTCTCTCTCTCTCCCTCCCTCTCTCTCCTCACTTCCCCTTCTTACACATTGTAGATTGTAATACATACATTTAGAGGTTATCATGTGTATCTCTTTGCCTATATTCAATGCTCAGTTCTTGGATGGTATCATCATTTTCAATGATTATCAGCATACTGTTCCCAGTATTAGCATACTGTCTTACCTAGCTTCTGACTCCCACATGTTTGTGGTATACCAGGGTTTTGAGATATTGCACCCATGCATGATGGGTATCAGGCTGTTTCCAGCTATGGAGTCTGGACCAGAGGATGACTGTGGTTGTGTTGTGCGAGGTTTTCTGACTTCTGGGAGCCTGGGGAGGACAGGCCAAGGAGCAAAAGCCTTCCCCCACCCCAAGACACATCAGTCTAGTGCAGGCAGGCAGAGACTCCGCCCTGCACTTGAATACCTGGTGTCCAGCTGAGAGCCCCAGCAGCAGTTCTTGGTGGGGCCACCAGGCCTTTGTGGAGGGCACTGAGGTGGGATAAATTTATTTATTTTTGGTTTTTGGGTCACACTCCAGTGATACAAGGCAAACACCCTACCTGCTGGACTATGGCTGTAGCCTATGGAATAGGAATTTTTTCATAAATATCTTTGTAACTTTATTTATTTTTTTTAATTTTTTAAAATTTTTTAATCCCCCCCCCCAATATTATTACACCATTTTAGACATACAATTGAAAGATGCTCATGTAGAGTTTTGTTTCTACAGTGTTCCAACACCCATCCCTCCACCCAAAACCATCTCCCATCACCAATGTCCCCACCTCTCTCCCCCTCCCACACTTCAACTACTTGGCGGGTTCTGTATGTCATTTCTCTCCTCTTTATCTCTCCCTCCGCCAAACTTTCCTGCTCTTCGTGGAAATGCAGTGCATTAAAAGACATTACTGTTTCCACTATTTTAATGGACCGGCTGCTGCAAGCGGCCACGCAACCCTGGGCTCGAACTGGTTTTGCTCTGTTAATCTGGTCGTGAGGCAGTTTCACAGCATCCGGACAGCGAAAATGGTGGCTAGTGTGATGGGCGAGTCTCATCCGGCTGTTTCTGGGACCCCCCAGAGGTGAAGGGCCCACTCCCAAAACCCGTCTGCCCTCCTGGGGGTCCCCTATTCAGCTGGGCCCGGGCGAGCCGAGTTCCAGCCTCCCCCAGCCGCTTGTGAGCCTCTTCATGTTATGGCCGATGGCCCCCAGGCAGCTCCTGGGCGGGGCCACCAGGCTCAACAAAATGGAGAGGGAATGGCGAACCCTGACTCCATCTGACAAATTCCCAGTGATTCCCGCTTCTGGGAGCCGCCTACCTGGGCTCGAACTGGTTTTGCTCTGTTAATCTGGTCGTGAGGGCAGTTTCCCAGCATCCGGACAGCGAAAATGGTGGCTAGTGTGATGGTCGAGTCTCATCTGGCTGTTTCCGGGACCCCCCAAGGGGTGACGGGCCCTAGTTTTATTTTCTGAGTGGATAGTTTTTACTAAGTAAAGGATCTGAGTATGGAAACATATTGTAACCAATTTTACACTCAATTCATTTTGAAAATTCTCTTATATAAGCATATGACAATCATAATAATATCTATAACTAAATATTTATTGATTACTACACAGTACTTTGAAGTTTGCTTATACAATAAACTAATTTGAAGATATGAAATTACAGTATTATTGAGTAAGAAAGTGACTTAATTGGATTTCATACTTAAGAAATCAGATTTCCAGAGGTTTGAAGAAATTTTAGTTACTATATAAAAGGAGAGATTGGTTTTATGGTCAATTTCTGTTTACATTTACCCTAGTATTTTTTAAAAGCAGAAGAGAAGGCAGGTTGTACTGAAGAATCCAGAGAGAGAATGAATTTTATGATGCTTCTTAAGTAGTTTGACTTTAGAAATATGTGAAAGAAGAAAGGTGGAAATCCCACATAGAAAAAGAAATGAATTACACACCCCAGTTGGGATGTGAGCAATTCAAAGTGAAATGTGCTGGATTTGAGTTTTTGTATCATGGTTAATAATTAAATGACTTGGGTAAATCATTTGTCCCTCACAATTTCATTTCACATGTTGAAAAATGAAAACATTGGGTTAAATCTAGGAGAGCAAATGCACAACAAACATGATGGTAACTGGCTAGTCTCTATTCTTGTTACAAGTCACTGCCCACTTGTGGCTACTATATTTAAACTCAGAATTACAGACTTTTTAATTCAACTATCCACACAATATCTCTGATGAATTGACACTGGTGTGTGAGATAAAAACCTTCCTTTCAAACCAAGTAATACAGTGAATTTGCTCTTTTAATAAAACAAATGGATCTTCACACCTAATAATATAATTATACAATGAGGAAAGATCCTAAGCTTTAAAGAGGGAACAGTGAATGCTGCAGATATCCTGGGAGAGAGAAACTGAATAATGAGAAATATGAAGATACCATCTGAATCTGGAAAAAAATATCTCCAAAGGCTGACTCATGCCTATGTCATGAGCAGTGGGAAGCCTTTCCTGAAGTGAAAATTTATTTCCCCATCTAAGACCCATCGAGTTTCTCAGCATGAAGCTAGAACACTGAATTTATTACCAAGACAATGAATTATTTCATTTCATCATAGGCTTGACTCTTGCCGATGCATCTTCTATCTACTTCTTCTAGTTCTTGTACATGTGAAAGGGCCCATGTCCACAGCCTCACATTTGCTTTCAGAACACATGCCGTCAAAAGGCAGGAAGTGATCCAATATTAGGTTCCCACAGCTATGCGAATTTGGATTCCTAATAAAAGTTAGTCCACTTATAAATGAGAGAAAGAACCAAAAGGAGAGTCAAGGAAGAAGACATTGGATAGAAATGTGCTTTGAAACTCTTTTTGACCTTCATTTATGAGATAATATGATACAGATGATGCAAAATATGATGGGCTTTGAATTCTAAAATCCCTTTAGTGACCCTTTGGATTTCCCTTTATTAGAATCATTAACTCTCTAGACAATCTTTCTAAATGCCTTTTAGTTAATTCTTTGAAGCAAGCCTACTTCTATCCTGGGTGGATTTTTTACGAAGAAGGTCATGGGATAACCAGGAAGACAACTTGCAGGGGCGAGGAAGTATGTGTAATACTGATTAGATGTTCCGTGAACTATAGAGAGGCCAGAGGTTTCTAAGGGTTGGAAAGAACTTCCCTTCTAATTGTTTCTCTTTCCGTTCTGATGAAGTAGACAACAAAATAAAGCCTCACTGAGTCAAGGATCTCTCCCCTAATTCATAATATGAAAAAAACATTCTTCAAAACCATAATGTTTGGTCTCTTTCTGAAAATCTAAGAAAAGAAAATGGTATTAAAACAGAAGCATGTCAGATTCCTGCTCCAGAGATAGAGATGTTATCCTTACCAGGCAAAGTTTTCATCTGAGAACAACTTTATAACAGTTGGGTCAGAAGGACCCTTGGGAGAGAGGAAGATACAGAATTGAGAAAAATAAGTACTTGGCTGCTTTTTCCATTAGGAGATTTTTCCAAAACATCACTTGATCACTTGAATCCCATTATTCATTGATTAGCTCGAGCAGGCGCCAGTAACATTTCCATTGGACCCTATCACGTGCCAATGTAGCCCAATTCCAATACAAAGGATAAAAATTAAGAAGAAAATAGAATACAGGGACAATACTTCAGCAATAACCTAGGGATAGGGAAAAACCATAATGGATCATGGTTAGCAAATTAGTGAGGCTCTGTAAGGTGGTGAACATGGCGAAAAAGAGCCACAGAGAAGTGACAAGACAATTCTTGTGAAGTTTATTCTTAAAGCTTTGCTGTATACCATGTTATCAAGGGGCAAGAAAGTGATTTCCAAGAAGATAAAAATATAAACATAGGAATGATGGAAAGTTAATAAAGCAGAAGGATATCAAAGTAATTCATGGTTCTTTTTTAATTTTTTATTTTTACAATTACAAAGATATACAATTAAAAAGTTCATATTTGGGTTTTGGTCATACAGTGTTCCAGCACCCATCTTGCCACCAGTGCGCATCTCCCACCACCAACGTCCCCGGTTCCCCCCCCTCCCCCAGCCCTGCTTCATGGCAGGTTCTTTATTTCCTTCCCTTTCTCTCTCTTTCTCTTTTCCTTCCCTTCCAGACTATGGATTACAGAACATACATTAAAGGGTTGTCATGTGTATCTTTTGCCTCTATTTAATGCTCAGTTCTAGGTTGGCATTAGTACCCTCGACAATTGTTAGCACACTGTTCCATTTTCTGTCTTACCTAGCCTCTGACTCCCACACGTTTGTGATAATTTCCAACTTTGACAAGACCTCCTGATATATGTTTCACTTGACCTTGGATATTGGTATCTTAATATGTACATATATATATATATTTTATGTTATGCAGATAAATGCAGTCATTCTGTGTCTGTCTCTCTCCTTCTGGCTAATTTCGCTCATTATAATCTTCTCCATGTCCATCCATTTATAGGCAAAATTTATAACTTCATTTTTCCTAATAGCTGCATAGTATTCCATTGTGTAGATGTACCAAAACTTCTTTATCCAGTCTTCGATTTTCGGGCACTCTGGTTGCTTCCAGATTCTGGCTATTGTGAATAATGCTGCTATGAACATAAAAGTAGGGTTGGTGTTTCCGCTGCGTATTTTTGGTTTCCCAGAGTAGATTCCCAGGAGTGGTATGGCTGGGTCAAATGGGAGTTCAATTTCTAGTCTTTGGAGGAATGTCCATATTGTTTTCCAGAAAGGCTGTAGCAGCCGGCATTCCCACCAACAATGGATGAGTGTCCCCTTTTCCCCACATCCACACCAGCACTTCTTGTTCTTGCTCTTTTGAATATGTGCCAGTTTCTGTGGTGTAAAGTGGTATCTCATTGTTGTTTTGATTTGCATCTCCCTGATGATTAGTGATGATGAGCATTTTTTCATATGTTTTTTGCTGAAGTTTCTGTTCATATCTTCTCCCCATTTTTTGATGAGGGTTGTTTGTTTTCTTCTTGTAAAGTTCTACCAGTGCCTGATATATCCTGGATATTAACCCCCTTATCAGATGGGTATTGGGTGAATATTCTTTCCCATTCTGTGGACTGCTTTTTGTATCTTAGTCACTGTTTCTTTTGAGGTGCAGAAGCTTTTCAGTTTCATGTAGTCCCATATGTTTATCTTTTCTTCTAGTTGCTTTGTTAGTGATGTTTCACCTTTGAAGATGCCTTTAGCTTCAATGTCGTGGAGGGTTTTTCCTATATTTTCTTCAATGTACTTTATGGATTCAAGTCTGATATTGAGATCTCTAGTCCATTTTGATCTGATTTTTGTGCATGGTGTTAGACACAGGTCCAAATTCATTTTTTTAACATGTTGCTGCCCAGTTTTCCCAACACCACTTGTTGAAGAGGCTTTCCTTACTCCATTTTAGACTCATTGCACCTTTATCAAAGATTAAATGATCATGTGTTTGAGGTTGGGTGTCAGGATACTCAATTCTATTCCATAGGTCCACAGGTCTGTTTTTATTCCAATACCATACTGTTTTAATTACTACTGCCTTGTAGTACAGTTTGAAGTTGGGAAAGGTGATGCCTCCCATCTTCTTTTTCCCGAGGATTGCTTTAGCTATCCTTGGGGGTTTATTGTTCCATACAAATTTCAGGAGTATTTGGTCAATTTCTTTGAAGAATGTCATGGGTATCCTTATAGGGACTGCATTGAATCTGTACAGAGCTCTAGGGAGTATTACCATTTTGACAATGTTGATTCTCCCCATCCATGAACAGGGAATATGTTTCCATTTCCTTGTGTCCTCTTTTATCTCTTGGAGCAGTGTCTTGTAGTTTTCTTTGTACAGGTCCTTTACATACTTGGGTAGGTTGATTCCTAGGTATTTGATTTTCTGTGGCACAATTGTGAATGGAATTGTTTCCTTAATATCCCTTCCTTCTCTTTTGTTATTTGTATATAGGAAAGCCACTGACTTTTGGGTGTTGATTTTGTATCCTGCCACTCTACAATATTCATCTATTGTTTCTAGGAGTTTTTTTGTTAGAGAGTTGAGGGTTCTCTAGGTATAATACCATGTCATCTGCAAATAATGATAGCTTGACTTCTTCCTTGCCTATCTGGATGCCCTTGATGTCCTTTTCTTCTCTGATTGCTATGGCAAGTACTTCCAGTACTATATTGAATAAAAGAGGTGAGAGTGGGCAACCTTGTCTTGTCCCTGATCTCAGGGGGAAGGCTTTCCACTTTTCCCCCATTGAGAATGATGCTCGCTGTGGGCTTTTGGTAGATGGCTGTAAATATCTTCAGGAAAGTCCCTTCAATTCCCATATTCTGGAGGGTTTTAATCATGAACGGGTGCTGGATCTTGTCAAATGCTTTCTCTGCGTCTATTGATAGGATCATATGGTTTTTATTTTTTCTTTTATTGATATGATGTATTATGTTGATTGACTTGTGAATGTTGAACCATCCTTGCATTCCCGGGATGAATCCTACTTGGTCATGATGTATAATCTTCTTGATGAGTCTTTGGATTCTGTTTGCTAGTATTTTGTTGAAGATCTTAGCATCCGTGTTCATCAGGGATATTGGTCTGTAGTTTTCTTTCTTTGTGTTGTCTCTCCCTGCTTTGGGTATCAGGGTGATATGTGCCTCATAGAAGCTGTTTGGGAGTGTTTCTGTTTCTTCTATTTCCTGGAAGAGCTTGAAAAGGACTGGCAGTAGGTCCTCCTTAAAGGTTTGGTAGAGTTCACTAGGGAATCGGTCTGGACCTGGGCTTTTGTGTTTGGGCAGACTTTTAATTACTGTTTCTATTTCCTCAATGGTGATAGGCTTATTCAGGTATTGGAGGTCTTCTTGTTTCAGCCGTGGGAGGTTATAGGACTTCAGGAATTTATCCATTTCTTCTAGATTCTCATGTTTCATGGCATACAGGCTCTCAAAGTAATCTCTGATGATCTTTTGGATTTCTGTGGTTTCTGTTGTGATGTCACCGCTTTTATTTCTGATTCTGTTTATTTGGGTTCTCTCTTTCCCTGTCCTTACAAGTCTTGCCAATGGTTTGTCAATCTTGTTTAATTTTTTCAAAAAAAACCAGCTCTTGGTTTCATTAATCTTTTGGATTGTTTTTTTTTTTTTGTTGTTTGTTTCCAACTCATTGATTTCCTCTCTAAGTTTTATTTTCCCTTTTTTCTGCCTGGGTTGGGCTCCTTTTGTTGGTCTTTTTCTAATGTCTTCAGCTGTGTAGTCAGGTTATTTATGTGGGCCCTTTCTTGTTTTCTGATGAATGCTTGCAGAGCTATAAACTTCCCTCTTAACATGGCTTTTGCCGTGTCCCACAAGGTTTTATAGTTGGTGTCTTCATTTTCATTTGTTTCCAGAAATCTTTGGATTTCTTGTTTGATTTCTTCAATGACCCATTTGTTGTTAAGGTGTGAGCTGTTCAGTTTCCAGGTGTTTGGTTTGACTCCCTGTTTCTGCGTACGGTTAACTTCCATTTTCAGTGCATCATGTTCTGAAAAGATAGCTGACACAATTTCTATCTTTTTTTATTTTATTGAGGTATGCTTTGTGGCTCAGCATGTGGTCTATCTTGGAGAATGTTCCATGTGCACTAGAGAAAAATGTGTATTCAGCTTTTTTGGCATGAAAAGCCCTGTATATATCCACTAGCTCTCTTTCTTCCATTTCTTCCTTCAGGGCCAATATTTCCTTGGTGAGTTTCAGTCTTGTTGATCTATCCATCGTTGATAGAGCAGTGTTGAAGTCTCCAACTCTTATTGTGCTACTGTTAATGTCTTCTTTGAGGTCTCTTAGCAGTTGTTTTATATATTTTGCTGGCTCCTCGTTGGGTGCATATATGTTTAGTAGTGTAATTTCTTCCCTGGTGTACATACCCCTTAAGTAATAAGAAATGGCCTTCATTGTCCCTTCTAACCTTTTTCAGCCTGAAGTCTATATTATCTGATACTAATATGGCCACACCAGCCTTTTTGGAGGAGTTGTTTGCATGGAGAATGGTCTTCCAACCTTTGATTTTGAGTCTGTGTTTGTTCTGATTATTCAGATGCATTTCTTGTAGACAGCAGAATGTTGGGTTCAATTTTTTAATCCATTTTGTTACTCTGTGTCTCTTAATTGGTGCATTTAGACCATTGACATTGAGAGAGATTATTGTCATCGGATTTTTGTGCCATCTTTCTGTTTGTGCTTGTTGTGCTTATGGGTTTGGTCGTATTAAAGTAGACCCTTCTGTCCTTCTTTTAAGGTTGGTTTTGAGTCCATGAAGTTCCTGAGTTGTTTTGTTGCTTATCCATGATGTTGTGTATCTTTCCTTCATATCTGAATGTGAGTCTGGCCGGGTAAAGAATTCTTGGTGAGGCCTGCAGTTCATTGAGCCTTTTCACAATATCCCACCATTGTTTTCGGGCTCGGAGTGTTTCATCAGAGAAGTCTGCTGTAAATCTTAGAGATGTTCCTTTGTGTGTGATTTCCTTCTTTTAGCTTGCTGCTTTCAGTATTCTATCTCTATCTATAGTTTTTGTCATTTTTATTAAGATGTGTCTTGGAGTATTCTTGTTGGGGTTTCTTTTAGCTGGTATCCTATGGGCCTCCTGGATCTTGAGGCAAGCGTTCTTTAGTTCCGGGAACTTCTCAGCAATTATGGCTTTGACAGTTTCTTCTTCATCAGGGTTTTCTTCTTGGCCTTCCGGGACCCCAATGATCCATATGTTGTTTCTTCTGGCTTCATCCCGATTATCTCTTGTTGTCTGTTCAGTAATTGTGAGTCTTTTTTTTCTATCTTCTGGTGTTGTGTAGCGAATCTTTGGAACTCGTCCTCAAGATCACTAATTCTTTCTTCAGTAGCTATTATTCTGCTATGATGGCTTTCCACTGTGTTTTTCATTTCATTTACCTCATTTTTAATAACTGTCATTTCCATTTGCATTTTCCTCACTTCTTCTATCATGTCCTCTTGTATTTTATTGAGTTTGCATTCCATTGCTTCTTTGAATTCCTTATGAATTCTTAACATTTCTTTCCGAAATTCCTTATCAGAGAGGTTATACAACTCATTGGTATTGCTTGGCTCATCTTGACTAGTGACTTCACTCACAGAGCTTGATGGAATTTTTGCGTTGCTTTACCATTATGACTATTGTAGTTTGCAAATATGGGGTCTTGGGGGACTAGATAGTACAGTTAGTAGGTGTCTGGTCTGTTTGCAGAGTTTGGGTGGGTAGCAAGGATGTAGGAACCAAGGTTCACTGGTACCTCATGCAAGATAGGTAGTAAGAGGGTCCGCGGACACACTAGTGTCCTGCGGTTTTGAGTTTTGGGATGTTCCCGGAATCACAGGGCTCAAAGGGTCTGCGGTGAAACCAAGGCAGTTTGCCTTGGTTCCCGTTGATGGAGTTTCCGCTCTTCCCTGGGGCAACTTGGGTCCGTGGAGACGCAGGGGGTCACACAAACACCTGTGGGGAGATTGCCTCTCAATTCATGGTTCTTCATGAAGGGTAACTGCTATAATACTCCCAGCTTCTGCTGTAGAGGTGTGAATTGTGAAATTGTAGAATCAAAGGAAAACAATAAATATGCAACATCCAAAATTTTAAATTTAGGTCCTCATCATCTCTGGCCTTCATTGAATAAACCTGATGTATATCCTCTCTAATAAAAGTTAGGAAAGAATTTTATCTCCTCTATTTGCCTTGCATACTGCTGACCAAAATTTGATCTCTAGTACCACATATGGTAACCATCAGCCCAGCCAGGAGTGATCCCTGAACACAGAGCCAGGAAAAAAGCCCTTATAAACTCCAAGTGTGTAATGAAAGAAAGAAAGAAAATCACTCAATGGCTGCATAATTTCACATTTGCCATATCTGACATCTAAAAATTATCAAAAACTGTGAACAAAATAAATAGAAATTTTAAATGATAATTATAATATAATTATGTAAATTCCTAAATACAGAATTTATCTAATATAGATTTTAAGTCGTTTAAAATATTTTTAAAAAAAATCAATAATAGTTCCTCCATCATACTCTGGGAAGTAAAGAACAATAATAGAAACAAACCAGTAAAGAAATTCTTCGTGTTCCCTTTTGAAAGGGTCTCTTTTATTTTTTTTCTGTTCATAAAGTCAGCCAGCATTTGTGCTGCTTGGCTAATGTTTTATGTTATTAGAACAATTTCATCAGCAAAGCGTAGGTGGTGTAGTTGCTGACCGTCTATCTTCACTCCCATTCCTTCCCATTCTAATTGTCGCATGATGTTCTTGAGGGTGGCGCTGAAGAGTTTTTGTGTAATGGTATCACCTTGCCAAACCTCTCTATTGACATCAATGATCACTTCTTTGTAGAATGGTGAGATCCTGGTGGTGAATCCGTAATACAGCTCACGAAGGATCTTGATGTATTGGGTTTGAACACCCTGTTTGGCTAGGGCTTCGATGACCGCTTCAGTCTCCACAGAATCAATCTTACAGGCATTCTTTAAATCAATGGACGTGAGACGAAGTGGCATCCTGAATTCCCTACAAACTTCAATGAGCTTGGTTACTGTGTGGATATGGTCGACTGTGCTGAATTCTTTTCGGAAGCCAGCTTGCTCGCATGGTTGCCCTTTAATGTTCTGCCAATCCTGTTTAGGATGACTCGAGGCGAACATCTTGTAGATGACAGACAAAAGGCAGATGGGGCGATAGTTGCCATTGTCGTGGATGTCTCCCTTCTTGAACAGTAGAACTGTCTTGCTGGTTTTCCAATAGGAGGGCACCTTGCATTCAAACAGGTAGCATGTGAAGAGCCAAGCCAGTGTACTGATGAGTACTGAAGGCAGATTCTTCAGGTGTTCGGGTCTGACTTTGTCTGGGCCTGGTGCTGTTCCCTTCTTTACTGACAAAATGGCATGTCGGATTTCAGAAGGGAGGAACGTTGGGGATGACATATCCATCCCTGCGGAATTTGGTATGTGGGCAGGTAGACGTGGCTATCAAAGAGATCTGAGTGGAATTTATGGATAATCTTCTACATTGCCTTTCTGGAAGATGTGACAGATCCATCAGGATGTTGGAGAACAGTCATCTTGGTCATATAGTTGGCGAAGGACAGGCGGGCATTGTGAATGCTTTTCCCGGCTTCTGCTGCATCTTCCAGTATTTCTGCTCTTCTCTCTTTGAGGTTTTTCTTTATCGCTTCTCTGCACTGCTTTGCAAGCTTGGATGTTAGCATTTGGTCGCCTGAGGCTCGTGCCTTGCCACGTTGGCAACGAGCTTGAGAGTTTTTGAAGACAGGCATCCTTTTGTGTTTTTTTCTCTCTCGGAATTCTTCGCACAATCATGGAGGTGCTGAACCAGTGGGTTGTATTCTTCATTTATGTCATCAATGATGATATCTTCCCATGTTGCTGCAGTGGTGCCAAAGAGTTCCCAGTTGGTAGTCATTCTGGGAGTTCTCTTCTTAAACTTTGCAGCCCTTTCTCCCCCATTGCGTGAAGTAGAATTTTGCAAAAAGGAGGTGGTTCGATTCTGTTTGACATTTTAGGACGACAGAAACATCAGCCAGGCAAAACTATCGATTGAATATGTGCTCAACTTCATTGTGGAACTGTCCACCAGGGGATTCCCATGTCCAATGTTTCACTTCAGCCTTCTGGAACTGTGAGTTCCCATGAATGATCTTGGTGGACATGATGAACTCAGATAGTCTCTCAGCCTGTTCATTCCATTCTAGGCCATGGGTCCTGATGTGAAGTTCCTCGGCAGATCTTCTCGGTCCTATATTGGCATTAAAATCACAGACCATGATCTTGTAGAAGGTGTGATCTTTTTTACAGAACTCCTCCAGGTCCATGTAGAATTTCTCAGTTTCTTCCTCTTTGTATGTGGATGTTGGTGCATAAACAACGAAGATAGAAATTGCTGGCAGTGGGCCACATCTCTTCAAGTGTAATCGTCCTATCTGGTTTGTTAGTTATTCAAATGAATCAATGTTCACAGCCCTGTTCATGTTGACAAGGACACCGACGCCACCAATGCCTCTTTCATCAAAAATAAACTCATTAGTTGAATACATAATTGCGATTATTATTTTCTGTGCTCCATTTTCTAACAATAGACAAGTAAGCTGTGGGTTTTTAAGAGTTTGGTCACTTGTAACTTGTCTTCCCATTGTTCATCGGTTTGCTCGAGTGGGCACCAGTAATGTCTCCATTCATTGAGAATGAGGTCCATTATTGTTACTGTTTTAGGCATATCAAATACACCACAGGTAGCTTGCCAGACTCTGGCATGGCTCTGGATTCATCTTGGAGGGGCCAGTCTTTTTCTATGTCAAACCATCAACCATCCAGGCCCACGGGGCAGAGCCTGGGTGTAGACAAGCCTGTCTTCTGTCCGCCACCTACTGATGCAGCCAGGTATCGCAACCACACCTCGAAAGGCAGGTAAGAGTTTGGTAAACAGAAATAAAAAATTACAGCAATTAACATTCGGGATGGCTTATTGAAAACTAAGGATATGTATTGGAGAGCAATTTATCTAAGGTATGCAAAACATCAGAAATAAATCCAATTTCTTATTTTAGCAGAATTGAGAAGAATTCAAAGATAATTATAATAGACTTAGAAAAGCCACATGAGAAAATTCAACTAATATGAACTATCAACATCTTAAGAACATTTTCAAACTAATGAAGAAGTACTCTAATTCTCAGTGAACAATATACTTAGTTAAATAACCAAAGAATTTCTAGTCAAGATCATGCAGTGAAAAGCAAGAATGTCTGATTTTATATCTATTAAGTATTGGGGTGTAAAACCAGGTAATGTAACATAGCAAGAAAAATAAATAGAAGCATGAACCACCAAAAATAAACTATGTCTATATGCATAATGAAACTATTACCCTTGAAACCAGAACTAACACAAGATTGCCATTATCTTTAATTTTATTATTCATTCCTCCAAATGAGGTCCTGTTGTGTGCAAAAGACTAAGAACCAAAAATAAACAACTGTTATTCACTAAAATTGTAAATGAAGAAAACTGATAAACAATGTAGATATATACTATTGTAGTTTATCAATTCATTTATTAATCAATTGATATGAAATCAATATGAAGAAGCTATTGCATTTTCATGTAGAGAAACAATTTGGAAACTAAATAAAAAGCATATATTTATAATAACATCCAAAAGCTAAAATGTGTCATTGGCCAGGATATGTTGCTAGCCAAGAAGAGTCAAAGATGCTTTGAAGAAGACTACAAGAGTTCCAATGACAGTTGAAAGGAATCTCCTCATTAACAAAATGCCATATCGTGCCAATTGTGAAAATATCAAGCAAAAAATAAGAATATAAAGTTCATAAATATACACACATGATAATGTGATTTAGAGCAAGGTTAACATTCTAGAAAAATGTCAGAACTCTGATTCATTTGATAAAACACTTGGTTACAAAATGGATGCTGCATTACACCCATTCCAGTGCTCCTGGGGCATACCGTATCCCACTGGGGCACTTCCAATCCCTTGATCATTTTCAACCTTTCTTCTGTGTTCCTCACAAATCAGACAAATCTCCAAATCAGACACAGTAACTTGCAAATCAAACCTTTTGATGGCTCTGGATCTTGTATATGAAACATTGCTTTCCTCTTTCTTTTATGTCCTTAGCATATTTTGATGTTAGAGCAATGACCATTTTTTTTACTTATAATATATTTTATTCTAATATAGGCTATACAGAGTTTTCAATCCCTTTACACATATTTAAATATTTTTACAACATAAATATGTTCTGTCTTGAGCAATGTCCTTTTTATATATTTTATTTTATCACCGTAAGATATACAGTTACAAAGCTGTTCAAGAGTAGGTATCAGACATACAGTGTTCTAGCACCATCCCTCCACTAGCACACATTTCCCACCACCAATACCAATGCCCTCAGATTCCCTCCCTCCTCCTCCAGGTGCCTTTATGGCAGACGCTTTTCCTTCTCTCTCTCTCTCTCTCTCTCTCTCTCTCACACACACACAATGTGGCTTGCAATACATACATTTAGGGGTTGTCATGTATATCATTTTTGTCTACGTTCAATGCTCAGTTCTAGTCTGGCATTACCATTTCCAACAATTAATAGTACTCTGGTCCCTCTGGTCCCTTCTCTGTCTTACTTAACTCTGACTCCCACACAATTGTGGTAGATTCCAACCACTGACAAGTCCTCCTGGTCCATGTTTTGCCTAGCCTTGGATATTAGTATCATACGTTTTTATATTCCACAAATGAATGCACATTATATATCCCTCTCCTTCTGACTAATTTCACTCAGCATGATACTCTCCATGACCATTCATTTATAGGCAAATTCATAACTTCATTTGTCCTTACAGCTGCACAATATTCCATTGTGTATATGTACCACAATTTCTTTATCCAGTGATCTGTTCTGGGACACTCAGATTATTTCCGTATTCTGACTATTGGGAATAGTGCTGCTATGAACAGTGTTTCCGCTGTGTGTTTTTGGTTTCACAGGATATAATCCCAGGAGTGGTATTGCTGGGTCAAAAGGGAGCTCAATTTCTAGTTTTTTGAGGAATGTCCATATTGAATTCCAAAAAGGCTGTACCAGTTGACATTCCACACAAAGGATGAGAGTCTCTTTCTCCCTGCAACTATGCCAGTACTTGTTGTTCTTGCTTTTGTGGGTATGTGCCAGTATCTGTGTTTTGAGATAATATCTCATTGTTGTTTTGATTTGCATCTCACTGATGATTAGTGATGATGAGAATTTTTTTAACATGCCTTTTGGCCATTTGAATTTCTTCTTTGAGGAAGACCAATATCCTTTGTAGATAGACAGAAGACAGTTAATGCTATGCTTTTGTAACATAGGAATTAATTGATTCTGAAATATTTACTCCTGGTCATCTATCATATTTATCTGATAGTTGCCCTTAGATTGGGGAACTAACCACAGTTTCCCTTAGATTGACTTTAGTTCTTTACACCCCAAAAAGGAAGGTCCTGCTGAGGAACTAGGATGGACCCAGGGCAAACTGTAAATAAGCTATTCTGGCTTTAACACGGACAGGCTAAGTGCCATAAGAAGCGGTCATGGAACAAACTCTGACATGACTCATAAAGAAATAACTGAGTAAGGACCCTGTCGGGTTAGGGAAAAACTAATCTGGCCTGAGAATTGTATTCTGGATTATATAAGGGAGATGTCCTCAGGAAAAGCCACACTTTATGTGAATCTAGAGATGCTTTAGGAAGTAAATGTAATATAACTGTTTGAATATATTACCAGTAAAGAAAAGGAGAATGCAATATGCCTTTTTATTTATTTTTTGGTCACACCCTCGATGCTTAGAGGTTACTTCTGGCTCTAAATTCAGGAATTACTCCTGGCAGTGCTCAGGGGACCATATGAAATGCTGGGGATCAAACAAGACAAAGGTCTTACCCACTGTACTATCATTCTGGCCCAAAACAATATGCCCTTAGATGGAATGTCTTTGTGCTTGGGTGTTCTTCAAGAAGGTATCTAGAGTACTATCACCCCAAGATGAGATCCCACCTCTAGGCTATTAAATGGGTAATATCTTGAAAATTAGAGGGATTCTATCCCTCCTATAAGAATATCCCATGAAGGAGTGGCTTTACCTCTGTTTATATTTACGTCCAGCTTCACTTGATCACTTGACATCCCGTTATTCATCTATTTGCTCAAGCAGGCGCCAGTAATATATCCATTTGACGCTATCATGTGCCAGTGTATCCCAATGGCATCTGGTTGCTTCAGGAATACTGAAGAACCTCAAACCGTTCATTCAGGGTCTTGATGAAAAAATCTGACCATCTTGTAGGTGGGTGGCCACGTGATCTTTTGACATCCCGTGGGATCCAGCCGGTAATGGCTCTAGTTCAGCGGTTGCCTCCAAATCACATTACATGTCCAGCCCATCTGATTTTTGATGCCTTGGCAAACAAGACAGCGTCCCTGACTCTGGAACAGCAATGGAGGTCGGAGCTCCGGATTCCTCCTTTCACTTGAGTGAGGCGTGATATTCCAAGCATAGCTCTTTGGATTCCTCTTTGGGAGACCCAGATAGCATTCTCATCATCCTTTCGTAGGGTCCAGGTCTCTGAGGCGTATGTTAATGCAAGGAGAACGGTGGAGTTACGTCCAGCAAAACCCATTATTTATGTTTATGCTTAATAAGCCTTTTATGGGGCTGGAGTGATAGCACAGCGGGTAGGCATTTGCCTTGCACAAGGCCTACCCAGGTTTGATCCCTGGCATCCCATATGGTCCCCAAAGCACTGCCAGGAGTAATTCCTGAGTGCAGAGCCAGGAGTAACCCCCTGAGCATTGCCAGGTGTGACGAAAAAAAAAAATAATAAACCTTTTATGTTTATATTTGACCAAAACTCTTAGATGTGTAAAATTCTAATCCAACCAAGAATAATTATTGTTCTAATTTTTACTGGTTCTAAGCAATACATACAACAAGCTGAGGTCCATCAGAGCTCTCAGTCCACAAGGCTTTTAGCCCCTTATACCATTGTTTTTCCTGCTTCTTTTTAATCTCTTTTCTTGATTATCATGGTGGCCCTGCTTCAGGTCTGTTCACCCAGGGCTGGCTGAGCAGATTGCACAGGGCTACTGATTACTAATGAATCTGTGGTCCTGAGCCACACCAGCTGCTGGTGATCCCATGGAACTCCAACAGCTGGGTTAGTAATAACTATTGAGATAAAATCAATTCTAGATACATTTTAAAACAAATTATTAAATAATAAAATTTACTAGATAAAATATAAAATTAAGTAAGTAAAGATTTCTTTTTTTAATTAATTTATTTTTTAAACAACTACAAAAAAATCATGTTTGGGTTTCGGCCATACAGTGTTCCAGCACCCATCCCTCCATCAGTACCCATTTCCTACCACCACTGTCCCCGAATTCCCCCCCTCCCTAGCCTACCTCCATGGCAGGTTCTCCATCTCTTTTCTCTCCTTCTCTCTCTCTCTTTCTCTCTTCCCTCTCTTACATATTGTGGATTGTAATACATATAATTAGAGGTTATCATGTGTATCTTTTTGCCTGTATTTAATGCTAAGTTCTATGTGGTAATAGACTTTTGACAATTATTGGCAAAGAAAGTAAAGATTTCTTTTTTATATATTTAAAAAATATATATAAAATGTATATATAAAATATAAATTTTATATATATAAAATTTATTTTTTAATTTTTATTTTTGAACAAGATTAATAAATTATATCACATTTTAAAAGATACTTAAGTCTTCAAAATAAAACACTAACTGACATAGTAGGCAAATGTGGATAAAAATTCTCAGAAAATATTCACATTTTGAGTTTATATATGAAACCTTTGAAATGCAAGGCAAGAAAACAAAGAAGCTTTGGTACATCTACACAATGGAATACTATGCAGCTATTAGGAAAAATGAAGTTATAAAATTTGCCTATAAATGGATGGACATGGAGAAGATTATGTTGAGCGAAATTAGCCAGAAGGAGAGAGACAGATACAGAATGACTGCATTTATCTGCATAACCTAAATATATATGTACATATTAAGATACCAATATCCAAGGTCAAGTGAAACATATATCAGGAGGTCTGGTCAAAGGTGGAAATTATCACAAACGTGTGGGAGTCAGAGGCTAGGTAAGACAGAAAATGGAACAGTGTGCTAACAATTGTCGAGGGTACTAATGCCAACCTAGAACTGAGCATTAAATAGAGGCAAAAAGATACACATGACAACCCTTTAATGTATGTTCTGTAATCCATAGTCTGGAGGGGAAGGAAAAGAGAAAGAGAGAGAAAGGGAAAGAAATAAAGAACCTGCTATGTAGCAGGGCTGGGGAGGGGGGCAGGAACCGGGGACGTTGGTGTTGGGAGATGGGCACTGGTGGCGGGATGGGTGCTGGACTGTATGACCAAAACCCAAATATGAACTTTTTAATTGTATATCTTTGTAATTGTAAAAATAAAAAATTAAAAAAAAAAAAAATCCAGTAAAAATAATCAATATATAATTATAAATTAATAAAAAAGAAATTATTGTTTTAGAAATATGTGAAATAATCAATAACCCATAAAATATAAATTCTCACATAAGGTTTCTGCAATGCAATATAAGTATATGCCCATCACTGTATCACTGTCCTCCCATTACATCATCGATTTTCTTGAGCGGGCACCAGTAACATCTCAATATGTCCTGTCACATGCGAGATAGCCCAAGGGCATCAGCCTGATCCAGGAACATAAAGAGCCTCAAATCATTCCATCACGTTATGGGAATGGGGTCTATAATTGTTACAGGTATTTGGAATGTCAAATATGACACGGGTAGTTTGCCAGGCTCTGCCAAGCAGGTGGGATACTGTAGTAGTCACCTCAAAACTTGAGCAATTATTGATGAACTGAGCATCCACGGGGTGCCCGTGCCAGCTGGGCTGTGATCAGCTCTTCTGCTCGGTGTAGCTCTGAGGAGAGGGGAGTCCGGATGTGGAAATGGCGGCCCTCATGGTGTGGGGGTTCATCTGACTTCTTGCGAGGCTCTGTTCTAGCCAGGGCTAGAACCCCCCATCCCCTCCCGGGCACCTCATGATCAGCTGGACACAGGGAGAGCAAGTAGCAGCTCTGCCCATAAGAATAAAATGGGATATCTAAGAGAGCAAATGGGGATCTGGTTTAAGTTCATGCCCTATTGACAGTCCGATGTCCAAATCCATGCTCATGTAAAAGGACTTTGGTGATTTTACTGGACCTTACAGGATGATCCAGGAGATCGTGCCCCCTCTCAACATTTTGACTTTAATTAGATCTTATGTGCTACTGTCTCCTGGCTTAGTATCTGTTTCCATGGGTTTATACCTTTTACAATCTTCCACTGTCATTTCAAGTAACAGGATCAAATTTAAGAAGAAATGAGAGAAAAGAAGTACAAGAATATAAGAATAAGTGAAAATTAGATAATTTTCAGAGCTCTAACCAGCAGAAGAGCTGATCACAAGCCCTGTTCATCAGAGTCCCACTCTACAGCAGTCTATTTCAAGCCCAGGTATGCCTAATTCCGAGACTCAGATACATGGGGCAGAACTGCTACCAACTCTCCCTGTGCCCAGCTGATCATGAGGTTCCCAGTAGGGTAGGCGGGTCCTGGTCCTGGCCCGCCATCCTAACATAGCCTCGCAAGAAGTCAGAGGAACTCCACACCATGAGGGCCACCATTTTCAACATCCAGACTCCACAGCTCGTCAGAGCTCCACGCAGCAGAAAAGCCGATCTTTCCCCATCTCACACAGCCGCACCCACATGGCAGAGCCTGGCAAGCTACCTGTGTTGTACTGATATGCCAAAAAGTATATAATATCATGGGAATGATTATAGACCTCAATCCCATGACTTGAAGGAATGGTTAGGGTCTCTTTGTGTTCCTGGAGTGAGCAGATGCCCTTGGGCTTCACTAGCATGAGACAGGATGCATGAAGATGTTACTGGTGCCTGCTCGAGCAAATCGATGAACAATGGAAAGTGGATGATCAGTGCTCGCATATACCTTTACTTTAAATATTAATTGCTAGTAACACTTCTAAAATATCTTTTGTATCTCTCAAAATATTATATAAACTTAGAATATTCACAGGGCCACATTTCATAGCAAAAAAAATTAGAAAACCAAAAATGCATATAAACTCTAGAACGAAATAGTGTCTGTAACAACAACAACAAAAAAGAACAAAACACAAACATGTATCAACTCTAAATTGTGTCTTAAAATGTGATATTTTAAGATAAATGGCAATAGATATACTAGTAATAATAAAATGGAACACTAGCAATAATAAAAATAAATCAACTGCTAGGGTAATGGATAAATCAAATATACAATATTGAGCGAAAGAAGAGAAATAAGAAAGAGAAATTTCTATCTACTGCTATAAAAGTACTATTACCAAGTTTAAAAAATACAAAATATCAAGTTCAAAAAATAACACAAAATTCAGTATGATGAGGAGTTCATCAGACTACATCCCAAAGAGACTCAAATTTTTCAAGATAATAGCCATTTAAAAAATCTATGAAAATAACTACAAACACATAACACAAATGAAGCAACACTCACTCAAATAAATTCAATTCAGTAATCTTTAGCTCCTGAACTGAAAGCCATTCCATCCCCACGTCCAATGCAGCATGTTGGCAACACTGCTCCATGCTGGGCCAGAGAGAAATACCCTATTTCCTCTGCCTGCTGTCTCCCAAGGGAGCCTTAACTTCTTGGTGTGGACAGGGCACCAGTGTTCCCTATCTTTTCCTAAACTTGTTGTTTAGGAAACATGGAGCAGAGCTGCTACTGGCTCTCTCTGTGCCCAGCCGCTCATGAGGTGCCGGGAGGGATGGCAGGTTCTAGCCCTGGCCCACCACCCCATCAGAGTCTCACAACAAGCCAGACGATCCTCCACTCCATGAGGACCTCCATTTTCCACATCCAGACTTCCTCCTCGTCAGAACTCCACCCAGTAGACCAGCCTATCACAGCCTGGCTCATCGAGATCCACCCTGCTGCAGTCTTTTTAATCCGGCCCAGGTATGCTGATCCAGAGACAGACATGGGACAGAGCTGAAACTGGCTCTCACTGTGCCCAGCCGCTCATGAGGTGCCAGGGAGGGGATGGCAGGTTCTAGCCCTAGCCCACCACCCCAGCAGAGCCTCACAACAAGCCAGACGACCCCACTCCATGAGGACCTCCATTTTCCACATCCGGACTTCGTCCTTGTCAGAACTCCACCCAGCACACCAGCCTATCACAGCCTGGCTCGAGCAGCTGCTTGCGGCGCGCGGTCATCAATAAATGCTGGATTTTGAGGTGACTACAAGAGTATGCTACCCGCACGGCAGAGCCTGGCAAGTTATCCGTGTCATATTTGATATGCCAGATACCAGTAACAATTATAGACCTCATCCCATGACCTGATGAAATGTTTTGAGGCTCTTTATGTTCCTGAAGTAAGCAGGTTCCCTTGGGCTCTACTTGTATGAGACAGGTCATATGGAGATGTTACTGGTGACCGCTCGAGCAAATCAAAGATGAACGGGAAGACAGTGATACAGTGATACAGTTGTCTTAGGTGAGTGCAAAGAAGTGAAGGCATGCTTCTCCTTCCTACCCAGCCTCTCAAATAATGAAGGTTCTATACTGGTCATAACACTTGGTCCTAGAGACATCTGGAGCTCTGATGATCTATCCTTTGTTTTCAAAGCAGTAATTCCACACCAGGAGACATCATCTAGGATGGACTGGTGCAATCTACCCTGTCTTTCCCTGGTAGAAATACCACCCAGAGAGAAATAGACCATGCTCCCAAGTGCCAATTGTGTTTAATCTCCTAGACATTTCTTGAGGGAGAAGCAGGATATAAAACAGATCTTAGTCTATGCAAATTCATTTGATATACAATGTAGAGAGAAGTTCAGGCCTAAAATAACACATTTTCCCATAGAATGCTACAGTGAAAGATGTTGATAAGATTCACTGGCTACAGAGGTAGGACTTAGGCAAACTCACTTGCCTGAGGAAACGTGGGAGAGAGCTGAGGAATGTTGCATATACAAACCCATAAAATTTTAAGATTTCAGTGTTGAATATGCTACAAAGGTTTATAAATTCTATAACAATAGTGACTTTTATATAAAAATTAGTTTACATAGTATAAGAATCAAAGTGTAGTTACCTTTATGGAAGGGCAGAGGAAAAGGAGGGAAAAGGAGAAGAGGAGGAAGAAGATGGAGTTCAGCAATCACATATTGCCAAGGCACTTGGTGCTTCACATACACAAGGTGTGTGTTCTCTTCCTTTAAGATATCTTCCTGGTCCTCTGAGACACTACCAAGACCTGTAAGATTAAACCTGCACAACACAAATGATCAACAGTGAATTTTTAAAAAGCATTCAGATAAAACAAGAGCATCGGCTTTTGGAAAGAACAGGGTTTCTCTTAAGAGAAAGAAGGCAGTGGAGCAATTTCTTTTGAAGTTAAGGAAACAACAAAAAAAAGTCGATCTTGACTTTTATACCTGGTATAATTTAACTTTTTAAATTCAAGATAAAGACTTTTTTAGACAAATTGTACTACCAAAACAAAACATAAAACATCAACCTGGAGGTATTTTGAGGCCGAGTTTTGTAGCTGTCATGGTAATCAAGGCATTTCCTGGCTGCCCCTGCTGCCATCCCAGAGCCCCTAGAGGCCACTGGATGACCTATGCCTTTCCCGTGGAAAGCCGTATTAGAATGACTCAGGCCTTTCCCGGGGAAAACTGTATTAGTCTGTTGGAAGAACTCTCAACTCCTACTAAACACCAATTATTCCTATCAAAATCTTAACCAAAAAATTTGATTCATAAGACAAAAAGTGTGGGGAAAATTTTGGTTTGAATTTTGGATAACATGATCACTTAAACAATAATTTTCACAGTGTCTCAGGACACAGGAAGCAATGGATACCTTCCTTTTTCTACTTTCTGTCTCACATCAATAAAGAAGCAAAAGTGAAGGCACAGAATTGTTCCTTCAAAAAATGTTCCTTCAAGAAATGTTCTTCTGGAACCAGGTTTCCAAGCTTAAATGACACACGAAACCCCAACCTGTTTATGACCCCTTTCCCATCATAGACCTTCCAAACTGCTCTCGTTCTAGACTTCTTTTCTTAAAGGGATTTAAGGAGACTTGAATATATACACAAGTGGTTGAATAGACTAAAACGCCACTTTCACAATGTATTAAATGTTAAATCACATAGGTTTTAGTATTAATTCAGTTGAACTGAAGTTGGTAGCCTCCACTTTGTCTCCTTCCTTTACAATAGTTCTTCCTTATCCTCTGTATCTCCTTCACCCTCCATCTTCCACCTCAAAGACACAACTTTTTCTTTACAATTCATGAGTATCCTTATTATTTCATGTTTAAGAATGTAAAATAGAACGGATATGACTCATAGTCAGAGGAGAGACTTCAACAAGGCAGAAATATAAAAATATAACAATACCTTCTAACCAGGACTTCACATTTTCTTTTCTCTCTCTTACAGCCAAAGAGTCTGTGTAAGCAAATCTGTAACAGTGGAACAAGCAAAACTTTAGTAAGCCATCAGATCAGTTCTAGCACTGACATGCTAAACAGGGTACTTGTTTAAAACTGGTGTTTTGGCATAAAAGGTGTTAATTCCCTCAAACAGGAGCCACACACTGTCCATTGACAAACACTGGACAGCAGTTTCCTCCCAGTGCATGGAATCACAATCATGCCCTTCAGCATGGAAGGCAGCCAAGCTCACAGTCGCTGTCTCTGAGAGAGGAGTTCCATCTTCTAGAGTGGCCTGGAAGCTTATTAAGCACCAACTTCAATTTAGTTTGCTGATAGAAAGCTTTATATTTATTTGGTTTGGGGGCCACGCCCATCAGTGCTTAGAGTTTACTCCCAGCTCAGTGCTCTGGATTACTACTGGTGGGGTTCAGGAGGGCATAAGCTGGAAAATGAACCTGGGTCAGCTATGTGCACTGCCAGTTAACTGCACCGCTGCTCCCTGTTCTTACCCCTCACACATCCTTCACATACCCTACCAACTGTACTCTCTCTTCAATTCTTGGTTTCTCTGGTATGTGAATGAGAAGGCAAATATCTACCAATATTTATTGACGAAATGCTTCTATACTCCGATACAGATGTCTAGGATGACCATTTGTTTTGAGGTGAAATATTCAGTATTCCCCATGCTCAAGAACCCCTATATGAACCCCTCTATATTTTATCTCTTCTCTGGGCAGAAAGCCTCTAGAAGGTCATCCCCTGGAAGAAAGGTCACTCCCAGACTGTGCCTATGGGATGGATATGTCTTCAGATCTAGAAGGACTGGTTTTCCTTTTCTCTAGGACCCCTGGTGGTGAAAAACATGAACTCTGTTCAGGAAAAAGGCTGCAAAATGTAGCTCCCTGTTGGAGAAAGGCCTGGAGAGGAAGACACGAAGCCATTTTGCAACCCACGTCTTGGCAGCTTAGCAGAACATCAGATGGTGTCTTTCTTATTGATCATTAGAGGAAGTACCCACCCCTCCTCACTCCCCCTGGTCTGGGCCATTGGTTTTGGTGCTCCTAGCACAGCTGTGCAGTTACAATAGACCACATGGGAGAGCAGGTGTTTTTACACTCAAAGAACTCAGACAGAGGCGGCAGAGCATACCGTGGAAGTGAGTTTAAGTATGTAACCACCCAGGGATGGTGCTCTTCAAAGCGAACCCTGAGAGAGTGTGTCAACGAGGTGAAACAGAGGAGTCTTCACATCATATAATGGAATAGAATAGAAAACATTATTCTATGGAGGCAGTACACTCATTGACCCACTTCTCTGGGTCAGTCTGCTTTTAAAAAGTAAGAAACAAGGATGAATGTAGTTGTATCAAATGCTCAAGGCTCAAGAATCAGAGAAAATTCCATCAAATGACTACATTGCTTATGCTGCATTTTGTCCCTGATCTTGGTGATAAAACCAAACTCTCTGAGTGTTTCTTTTCTCCTCTGAAACACTGGTAGAACAATAAATGTGAGAATAGTTATGAGAAGTAAATAAATAAGGCAGGAAAAAGTCCCTTCTATAGTATCTGTCATTTGTAATAGGTGCTCAATAAATGTTAACTTTTCACCTTGCAGAACCAGTCGTATTTCCTTTTTAAACATAAAAGCATCTATTTTCATTACAACATAGAGGATTTCTGAAGCCAGAAAAATCAGAGAAGTAGAGGTGCTTCTATCAATCTTATTCCCAGAATTCCACACTCTGCACAGGGTGCCTAACTAGTACAGTGGTCTGAAGTGAGGACACTCTCCCAAGGAGAGATTAAACACTACATTCATTATGGCAGCAGGAAGGCGGCATTATTGCTCTTCCAAGAGGGAGAGATTTATGGCTGTACTTAATGAATGCTAATAGTTTTCTTATCAGTGGGTAGCAATACAAACATTTTTGTGTATGGTAAGGTTAAAGTAAACCTTCAGAATAGCTTTACAAAACTCGAAAGCTAGTGATTAGTTCTTGACAAGCCTGGCTAATAACAGGAGCTGCTGGAAGGCTATATAGGTCTGACTTAGCCAGAATACATTACTCTTCAGTGTGTTACGATTTCACATCTGTCCTCCAGAACTGGGCTGTCACAGAATTGCATACAGCTTTTGTGCTTTTCTTGAACCTCAGGCAGTGTGTTCTAACCAGTGAGTAAAGGGAAGCCAAAAAGTTTCCCCTAATCAGTTAGTGGGAAAAATATCACATTTTTCTTTCTTTAAAATATATTCATATCCAACTAACATGTATGGGGCACCTACTAGTTAATGTTACAAGCCTCTTTGGATGAATGGATGGGTGGATGAAGGACAGATGAAGAGATAGATGAATGGAAGATGGGTGGATGGATTAGATTGGGAGAAAGAAAATAAACAAGGAAAGAGGGAGGAAGAGGAAAAGCAAAACAACAATGAATATCATTTCACGCCACAGAGACTGGCACACATCAAAAAGAACAGGAATAACCAGTGCTGGCATAGATGTGGGGTAAAAGAAACTCTAATTCATTGTTGGTTGGAATGCTGAGTGGTTGAACTCTTTTGGAAAGCAATATGGGCATTTCACAAAAAAACCCAAATGACTAGAAATTGACCTTCCATATAACCCAGCAACACTACTCCTGGGAATGTACCCTAGTGGCTAAAAACACAATGCAGAAAAGCCATCCACACTTCTATATTCATTGTAGCACTATTCGCAATAGCCAGAATTTGGAAACAACCCAAATGCCTGAGAACAGATGAGTGGATAAAGAAACTACAGTACATCTACACAATGGAACACTATGCAGCTGTTAGGAAAAATAATGTCATGAAATTTGATTATACGTAGATGGACATGCAGATTATCAAGTTGAGTGAAATGAGTCAGAGAGAGAGGAACAGACATAGAATGATTGCACTCATTTGTGGGATATAAAAAAAACAGTATGAGACAATACCCAAGGGGAGTAGTAAAGAGGGCCAGGAGTCCAGGGTTGTCAGTTTTCCCAAGTGGTTGGGGTGGGGGTGTGGTTAGGACAGAGAAGGGACCACTATGACAATGATAGTTGGAAATGATCACTCTGGACAAGAACTGAGAGCTGAAAGGAGATGAAGTGATACACTGAAAACTTTTCAGTACCTGTATTGCAAACCAATTATGGTTTGCAATAGACTAAAAGGAAAGAGAGACAGAGAGAGAGAGAGAGAGAGACAGAGAGAGACAGAGACAGAGAGGAAAGTGTCAGCCTTAGAGGCAGGCTGGGGAGCAGGTGTTGGGAGGGAAACTAGGGACATTGGTGATGGGAAATGTACAACTGGTGAAGGGACAGATGTCGGAACATTACATGATTGAAAGCCAATAATGAACAATTTTGTAACTGTGTATCTCATAGTGATTCAATAAAATAAAGAAATACAATAAAAATAAAAACCCTTATGAGCAATAACACAATGAGTAGGGCATTTACCTTGCATGGGGCTGACCCGGTTTCGGTCCTGGCATCCCATGTGGTCCCCCCAAGCACAGAGTAACCTCTGAGTGTGCTCGGATGTGACCCAAAAAGTAAAAAACTTCTATCTGACTCTGGATTCAGCTAACTCAGCCCAGATTGTTCTAAATTCATTTGGAAAGGACACACTATTCCTTCAGGCCATACAAGCACAGTATATACAAAAGGAGACGAGGAAATTTCAACACAAACACTTCAAAGGGGGTGTCTGTTTCCAGAAGCCTCTTCTCTTTTGCTTTCTAAAAGTTATCACTAAGTGTTTTCTTCTATCGATAATAAATGTCCATAAGTCAATGTATATAAATTACAAACTAGAATAGATTTTTAAATAACATCCTCTAACATGTAGTTATCATAATCACTGTATCACTGTCTTCCCGTTCATCATTGGTTTGCTCGAGCGGGCACCAGTAACATCTCCATATGTCCGGTCTCATGCAAGTAGAGCCCAAGGGCACCTGCTTGCTCCAGGAACATAAAGAGCCTCAAACCATTCCATGAGGTCATGGGAATGAGGTCTATAATTGTTACTGGTATTTGGCATATCAAATACGACATGGGTAGCTTGCTAGGCTCTGCCATGCGGGTGGCATACTCTTGTTGTCATCTCTAAATCCAGCATTTATTGATGAACTGTGCGGGCGCATGAGCTGGGTTGTGATAGGCTGGTTTGCAGGGTGGAGTTCTGACGAGGGGGAAGTCCGGATGTGGAAAATGGAGGCCCTCATGGAGTGGAGGGTCATCTGGCTTGTTGCGAGGCTCTGCTGGGGTGGCGGGCCAGGGCTAGAACCCGCCATCCCCTCCCAGGCGCCTCATGATTGGCATAACAAATAATTACATCTAACTCCCACTCCCAGTAGCCCCACTCCCACTCAGTCTGACACCCCTACAGAGATTATGATTCAACCCAATAAAAGTTAGATAGGTCATATTAGAGTCAAGCCCAACTCACTCCACATTTTATGCCCTTTCTTCATCTCTTTCAAAAAAGTGAAACTAATGCCAGAAAATATATACCAAGCACATACACACAGACACAGAGAGAGAGAGAGAGAGAGAGAGAGATAGGTTACCTTGATTGATTTTGAAATATTTCCACTTCAGAAAGAATCTAACATATGGAAATTTACGTGGCTCCTCTGAACACGATTCCTTTATATATTATGGGGTGAGTGTCCCAAGACGAGCCCTGCTGTAAATCTGGATCAACTGGGCTGGTGGTTGAGTGTAAGGCCAGGGGGTAATGTTGCTCAGAGCCTGCAGGGCCACAGAATGCCCAGGACACCCCAAAGGTGCTGGGGACCTCAGGGGCTGTGCCTGGCAATGCTTGAAAACTAGGTGGTGCTGGGATCAAACCTTCACTACTTCTTAGTCCCTCATTCCTTTATTTTAAACACGGTAATGCTGGTTAATACCCAAGAAGGGCTGCATTCTGGGAGAATATTGGTCAAATCTCAGTTTATGGACAGAAAAT
Source organism: Cryptotis parvus (assembly GCA_021461705.1). NCBI lineage: Eukaryota > Metazoa > Chordata > Mammalia > Eulipotyphla > Soricidae > Cryptotis > Cryptotis parvus. Next base: position 40,956 of record JAJIBD010023230.1, on the reverse strand, counting down.
CTCTGAAAAGACAATGCAATTAATTAGTTTTCCTTCTCGCCTGTGAATGGACAGATGAAATTAACGAATCATGACTGATTTCTATTATGTGAAGGTGAGTCACCCTGAGAACTGCCTGCGGCTTTCCTAGAAGATAAATTCCACACCTTGCAACAAATGGAACACGCAGTGTCTGCATGGTGCTATTACTCAGTAATCAAGGGCCTCGGACTGAATTCTCTGAGATCAAGGTAAAGAAACTATCAGGAGCTTCTAGGCTGCCAATCATTTCTGGATGGCGGCAGAGAGCCCCAGAAGTCACAACACCTCCCTGGTGGGTGGGAAGTGAGTGCAGTTAAGAGTATAAAAAATAGTTCTGGGTCTGGAATGGATTGAATGTTTGGGGAAAAAGTCACAAGCAGAGGGACTAAAATCAATATAGAGTTTTTTATCCCTATTGCCTAATATTACACGGCAGAGTCTGGCAAACTACCCATGTTGTATTGATATGCCAAAAACCAGTAACAATTATAGACCTCATTCCCTTGACCTGAAGGGATGGTTTGAGGCTCTTTGTGTACCTGTAGCGAGCAGATGCCCTTGGGCTACACAAGCTCTGACAGGATGTATGGAGAGGTTACTGGTGCCCGCTCGAGTAAATCGATGAACAATGGGAATACAAGTGATACAAGTGATTGCCTAATACTATTTTGTGCAGACAACAAAGGACTCCAAGAAAAGTATTGTGATTCTTAGAATATTAAAAGACTTCTTATTGCTTATTTTAAAGTGGCAAAAGAAAAACACATCTCAAATCATGGCATAAATTAAAACCAGAAGACACAGGCGAAGCTTCTAGCTCAAAGACCCATAACTAGTCACAAGAGGAATGGGAGTTTCTTTCCATTTGGGGGCTGCTACTAAGATGGGGATGAGTGATTCCCAGCACAACCTGATAAGAGCTAACAAATCAGGTATTCTAGTCTACAGAGGCTCTCATGGTGCAAATACCTGCAGGGAAGCAGGCACTTGAGGCTGCTTCAATTTAGTCCAGAGGATGCACTGACAAAAAGACATGATCTAGTCAGATAATTTTAAAAACTAGGAATTTATAGTCAGGTCCTGCTGAAATCATCCTTTTGACCACTAGGGGTCGCTGCCAGAAACTCAATAACTTCTAAACCAAAAGAATATCCCAACCTTCTCTCTCTTATAGGATCTGACAGATCTTTAATTTATCCAAGTCATTTTCTTCCCTCTATTCTTTCATTAATGACAGTTTGCTTTGCATGACCACATGCAAAGATTATCGATATCTATTTATGCATCAGAAGATAAACCTGCAGACAAAAATTTGGCTTGGGGATGACCCAGGAGTTGTCAATATTGACGCTCAACCCTCACTGACTTTGCCACTTGTAATAGCATCTTTTCCCTCTTGGTACTACTGTCAGGGGTTAAATTCAGTGGACTCGTAGGATTCCAAACATTATTTTTCCCTCCAAACCAATATATTTAGAAAAGAAAACAAAATTCTGCTGGTAGTTGTCATTGTCATGTTATCCATTCAGTCCAGTGGAAGAGTTGATGTTTTGAAATCCTTCCATTTGAATTAAGAGAGATAAAGTACTCAATTCTATTCCATATTGTTTACTTTTATTGGAGGGGGTGGTTGGCATTGAGGCAAGCACCTTATCCCCTGTCCTGTCTCTCTAGCTCTCCATCTTTTCTTTCTTAGTGATTCATCCCCTATATAATTTTTAGTGGTAGAGTTAATTTGGAAATGAAAGAAACCATTCTTGTCTGTTTGCACATTTGGTAAGATTTTCAGTGTTTCTGGGAACAAGGATGCAGAGTGAACTCTAGACAAATCCAGAAACTTGAAAACAAAGTGTCTTGAGTTGGGAAACTTCTGTCTTTATAGTGTGCCCCAAATCACAGTCTGGGAGGTAGGAATTCCCAGGGCATCACGATGAAATTGTGCACTGATTGCTGCTCCTGCCCCCCTAAATTCTTCCCTTCTCAAGTCCTCACCTTCTTTAAGTTTATCTAAACCAACAAGATAATGATGCGGATCGTCCAATTAGCTGAAGGCTCCATGGTGTCCAGATTGGAATAGTCCCCACCTTCCCCAGTCCCCGCCCTTCTCTGTCAAGGTGCTTTCTCACCTGGTACTGTAGGACTCAGAGTTGCCTTGAAGGGAGAAGCATCGGGAGGCTGTTCAGAGCAGATAAATGCCTGTTATTTTACATGGGCCAGAGGGGGAGCCAGTGAAATCTCATTGCCCTGCACAAAGGCAGCTTGATAATAACAAATTGCCTTGTCAACCACAAGAGATACTTAGTTATTAATGGAAATAATAACAGATTATATCAGCCTTGCGCACTATAATCAAAAAGGAAGATCAAAGGGAACTAATAGTACAAACAGTTAACAGTGAAGACATGCTAATGAGATAAAAACCACTTTCAACCTCCTCCCTTCCCCAATGCACTAGTAGGAAAATCATCAATAACAAATAACATTATTTAAACTTGGAGATTATTTTTAAAATCCCAAGTTGAGTCCTTCCAGTGTGGCTTATTCCTACCAAATAAAACTGTTTGCAATGTCAAAAAATGAACTAATTGCATCTTGTTGTGTTATAGAAATGCATGCGCATGACCCAATAACATAGCATTTTTAGCTCCTGTCGCCTTACAGTTCAAAGTCACTCCAGTTCCTAAGGAACTAACCCTGCTGGGCCCTGAAGGTCTGATCACTCAGAACATTGCTGTCACAGGGGCTACTTACCATATCCACCCCTCTTCCCGTCATTAAGTCCAGCCTTTGCTCCCTACAAAGTCCGTGATATATATTAGTGTGTGATAAAGCTGCTCTCCAGGTCAAGGCAATTGTCCTCCATCTCCTCTCTTCTGACAGAATAAATGTCACCAAAGACCATGGACCACAAGTCATCCTATTCTTACAAAAGAAAATCTTAATTTGATAGTTCACATTCAAGTAAAAAAATCCCCTGATCTGACAATATGCACACCGCTATTTGGGTAAAACTGCCTGTGACTTATGAAGGATACCTGAAAATCCAGTCGTTATTAATCATGAGGGTGAGAGAGCCTGACGTAGGTAGATAACAGCTGGCTGGGAATCATTTAGTCATAAAAAAATCGCAAAGTGGGGGCTGGATATGGATGGTCCCTTCTGACAGTGCAAGAAACCACCACCATGTTTCAAAGATAGCTTTTAGTACTTTCAGAAACATGTGGGCTAGAGAATATCTTCAGGGAAAAGACAAGAAATATTTCTACAAGATACAAAACCAGCACATCCTCTGTGAAGGACAAAAATCAACGAAAAAGAATCTAAGTGGGCAATAAAAGTTGATATGTGTAGAGGTAACTGATTCTTCAAGGAAGGGTACCCAGGGCGCTCCCAGATCACATGCAGGTATGATCACTGGCCAAGAAGTAATTGCAAATATTTTAGTCTATAAAATCTGTGCTACACTACTTCCCACCCTCTCCCCTCTTTTCACCTCAATAGAGTCCATAGAGTTAAACAGGTAATGACACAGCCCTTAAAATGAAGCAGACAGAGGGCGAGTACACTGGTTAGGGTGTTTGCCCTGTACACGACCAACCTTGGTTTGTGCCACAGCACCCCACATGGTTCCCTGAGCACTGCCAGGAATCACTGGATCACTAGACATCCCGTTGTTCATCGATTTCCTCGGCGTGCGCCAGTCACATTTCCATTTGACCCTATCACGTGCCAGTGTAGCCCAATGGCATCTGGTTGTTTCAGGAATACAAAGAGCCTCAAACCGTTCGTTCAGGGTCTTGACGAAGAAGTCTGACCATCTTGTAGGTGGGTGGCCACGTGATCTTTTAACGTCCTGTGGTATCCAGTTGGTAATGGCTCTAGTCCAGTGGTCATCTCCAAATCGCATTACATGTCCAGCCCATCTGATTTTCGATGCCTTCACAAACGAGACAGCATCCCTGATTCTGGAATAGCGAGGGAGGTCAGAACTCCGGATTCCTTCTCTCACTTGAGTGAGGCGTGATAATCCAAGCATAGCTCTTTCGATTCCTCTCTGGGAGACCCGAATAGCCTTCTCATCCTGCTTTCGTAGGACCCAGGTAGGGCCCAGGTCTCTGAGGCGTATGTTAATGCAGGGAGAACAGTGGAGTCAAAGAGATGTGCCCGGAGCTGGAGGTTCTTTGTCTTTTCGCTATTTCTTAGATGCTTTTGAAGGCACTCCATGCCGCTCTCTTCTTCCTGCCTTCCTGTGCAGCTCAGGTTTTAGGTCATTCATCATGTTGACTTCTCGACCTAGGTACACATAACTGCTGCATTCAGAGATATTTGTTCCATTGAGAGTGAATGGGGCCTCTGGAACTAGTTCATTTTTCATGAACAGCAGCTTAAACATGGAGTGAAACTTAATTATTCCTCTAGGAATAATTCCTGAGTAATTCCTGGAGTAGTCCCTGAGTATGGCTAGGTTTGACCCCAAAAAGCAAAATTTTCATTAATAAGTTAATGAAAAGAAAAAGAACTTGAGGACCTGTTCAACTATCCACAGAAATAGTTTGAACATCAGTGTGACTACTAAGAGTATTATTAGAGATTGAATAATAAAATAGGAATGCATATGCCATACAAATATCCAGAAAGAAAGAGGAAGGCAATGTTTGCCACATGGGAATAATTCAATTTCTATTACTCAATAAAGGTACTTACACATGAAAATTAAGGCAAAGTCTGGCAAGCTACCATGTTTTATTTACTTGTTATGCCAAAAACTAGTAACAATTATGGACCTCAGTTCCATGACCTGAAGAATGGTTTGGGCTCCTCCTGCCCCTGTAGCAAGCAGATGCCCTTGGGTTACACTTGTTTTTGACAGGACTAATGGAGATGTTACTAATGCCCACTCGAGCAAATCGATGAACAATGGGAAGATAGTGATACAGTGATACACATGAAAATTAAGGAAGAGAGAGGGGGAAAAAACACATGTAGACGGCAGCTTAAACATGGAGTAAAACTTAATTTTCCAGTCAGTAGATAGGTGGTCTCTGAGTTTCTTCCCAAGCTACTTAGCTGGATCTGATGGTGAAGAACTTCACACACACACACACACACACACACACACACATGCACACCTAAACTGAGAAATATTTGGCAAAATGATTGATCAATAACAATCAAAAGTGTCAAGGTCATAGAAAACCAGCAAAAGACAAGCAGCACTTGCCAAATTGGAGGTTCTCAAAGAAAGCTGACAAGCAAACCTCACAGGTTTTTGAATGGAATCATTAATCTATAGAGAGGGTATTTTGGAGGAAAAACTGAAGAGGTCTTTGAATTAGAATCAATGTTGACATTCTGATTTTGATGGTTAAATTGTGTCTTTAGAGGACTGGATCTCTGTTTTTAGGAAATGCACACTGAAATATTCAAGGGCATGGTGGACCCACATAGGAAATTCCTGATAAATGGTCAGGAACAAGTAAACAGCAGAAGACAGAGAGCTGGGAAACTGGATGTAGCTCCTTGAGTGTGGGCACTTGGGTTCTGTATGTAAATGAGCTCACAAGCTTCACATGCTTATCAAATTACAGTAATTTATTTTACTGCTTTAGGAAGGAGGTTGTGAGTCCCTCGGCATCCTATATCCAGGCCTCATTATGGTTCTGTGGACAACACTCTTGGTCCACACTGGTTTTTTGCTGATTTGTTCTAGCTTTTGAATTCCACAAGTCCAGTATCCTTTGATACCCAAGTGCTTTCTAGGTTTACTGGTCTGTCTGTCTGCTTCTGCTTGCTGGTACCTATTGCTCTTGGTTCCTTAGTCTTGCTTCTGTTCTTTTGGTTGCATGTTTGTTTGTTTGTTGAGTATAGATAATGCCCGGGAGCAAACCTGGGTAGGCTGTGGTAAAGTGCCCTACTCACTGTGCTATCTTGGTTCTTAGCCATGGGTGCCTGGATGCTATCTGATGCTTTTCCCATCACCTGCCTAGGCACTGGTGAGGGGTCACAAAGAGATCGTGTCCATCTGGACATAAGCAGAGGGTCAAAGAGAAGTTACCAGTCTCCTCTTTCCTGGTGGGACTCTCTGTGCCATTTCCATTGTTTGTGTGACTGGCTACTCTTTGTGCAGGTGAGGTTCACAATGGTAATTGTTATCAACTAGATGACCTGGCATTGCGCCTCTCTACTGCACATCACCCCCAAACTGGTCTAGTTCCTAAGTGAGACCTTGAGTTTCATATGGACAAATGTATAAAACTTCCTGCTTATGCCATGTAGGTCCTTATTCACGTAGGTAGTTCTAGTCCCCCACCCTGACATCCAGGCCCCTCTCTCTTTCCTTCCTGTGTAGGATATCATTTGTCCTGTTTCCTCACTGTGCTTTTTCAGTGGACAGTGGCACCAGTCCAGACCCTATGGACCATGCCCGATTGTCTTCCCAGTCAGGGGCTCACTATTCTGTGGTCTCTGGGGCTCTGCCATCTGCCTTTCTGGGTCTGCAGCATGCTTCTCTCTGTCTCTTGGGTTTTACTTTGCTCTGGCCATGCGCACATGGGTGAGCCGTGCTGCTTTTCTTACCATCTACCCAGGCACGAGTAAGGGGTGAAGGCAGAAGCTTCATGCCCTGTGTTTCTCTTCACATGTTACTGTCTCTGCCCCTTGCCAGATCCTTTATGTATCTCAGGTTACGCCTCACAGAGATGAACTTAAACATGACCAATTAAATTAACTGGATAACCTGCCTCCCCTCCCTGTCCCTCTGCTTCCACAGCAACAGAATCGATGTTGATTTTCTCACTTTTTGATAGCAGTGCTGTGTCCTTGGAGGATGGTGCCACTGCTTGTAGGAAACGCACACAGAAATACTCAAAGAAAGGAACTTACATATGCAACTAAAACTCCCAAGTGGCCAGGAATAAGTAAGCAGCAATAGGTATAAATACGTATTTTGAGAGTAGTAAGATAAATGTATCTGTGCAGGAACGTAGGTGAACCTGGGTATTGGATTTGAGTTGCAATTTCTGAAATTTAAACACTGCATCCTAACTCCCAGTCTCTCAAAATGTGACTATGTTTGGAGACAGGACTTTTAAAAGGGGTGGTGAAAATAAAATGAGATCATATGTAGGAATCTTTATACAATCTAACTGGTCTCCTTATGAGGAGGAAATCTGAATATATAAAGATACTCTATGGAAGGCAGGGTACCGAGGAAAACCATGCAAAGAGCTTTCATCTGCAAGCCAAAGTGTGAGACCTCAGGAGCAGCCAAGCCCCCCAGCAGCTTGCTTGCAGACTTTTAGCCTCTGGGACCATGAAGGAAGAAATGCCTGTTGCTGGCGCCAGGGCCGTAAACATTTTTCACTTGCAAATCCTTTCACCCAGGAAATTTTCACTTGACCCTAGGCTTATTGGTATGTAAAACAGATATACAAATAAGTATTTATTGGTAATAAGTCATAAAGAAATTAACTTTATTCAATAAAAAAGTAATTTACTTTAAAACAAAAGTTTTGCAACCCATACATTCAAACACCCCCAGAGCAGTTGGAAGCCACAATATAGGCAGCTTTGGTTTAAGCTGCCAAGTTCATGGACTGTGTTAATGCAGCTCCAGAAGACAAATAATTGGGTAGAGAGTATCAGGCCTGCTCTGATTTATTGGTGCCACTTTTATAAGAATTGAGCTATTTCTTACAAATGAAATCTTTCTAAGTGGGCATAAGCATTCTATTCATTTGGAGCTTGAGAGACTGTACAAAGGTTAAGGTGTTCACCTTGCAGGTGACTGACCTGGTTCTGTCCTGACACTATGTGATCCCCCAAGCACTGCCAGTTATGGTCCAACAGTTCTCTTATCAATTGAAATAAGTAATTTATCTATTTTTTGCATCAGTACTTGAAGGCAGATGTCACACGAACATCAAGAGTTCTACTGCCGCGCGTTCTACGTCCCAGTCACATGTAAATATCCTAGCATAAAAGTTAAACACGTTATGGGGCCGGAGGCGATAGGCCAGCAGGTAGGGCGTTCGCCTTGCACGCTGGCCCGCCCATGCCAGCCGGGTTTGATCTCCGGCATCCCATATGGTCCCCCGAGCACCGCCAGGAGTAATTCCTGAGTGCAGAGCCAGGAGAAACCCCTGAGCATTGCCGGGTGTGACCCAAAAAAGCAAAAAAAAAAAAAAAAGTTAAACACGTTCAAGGAATGCAATCCATTTTTAAAGGCTCATCATAATAACTAAAACTATACGATTCCATATTTTTGGGGGTGAGGTAAAAAATGTTTATAAACATATGAAGTGTCTGCCTAGAAAAGGCCTGAACAGACACACAATTTATAAAATAATGACCATGGCCATTAATGCAGCTGATAAATGTGAGAACATAAACATGCATGTACTTTTTACATGTTTGCAATGCAAAACAATGTTTATAAAAAGATGTGTGATAGTAAAGAAAAAAATGACTTAATTTTCTGATAATGCTTATACTAAATAATCTGTAAAATATGAATAGGTAGTAATCTATTACTGTTTCTATTTATTACGGTCAATGAAAAGAATCCACTGTGAAGGCTAGCAATTGGAATAAAGCCCTCCTCACACAGGCATGGGATGGGGGGTACAAGCCTTCTCTTTGGGTACTTGCTTCAACATGCCATTCAGCATGGTCACTCCTATGTCCTGGAGCACATGCCAAGGAGAGTGCTGATTTTAAACTTCAAAGATATTTTCAGGGGCGTAGCGATAGCCAGCAGGTAGGGTGTTTGCCTTGCATGTGGCTGGCCTGTGCCGGCCCGGGTTTGATCCCGGCATCCCATATGGTTCCCCGAGCACCGCCAGGAGTAATTCCTGAGTGCAGAGCCAGGAGTAACCCCTGAGCATTGCTGGGTGTGACCCAAAAAGCAAAAAAAAAAAGATATTTTCAAAATTAGTATAACCTACCCCATCATAAAATGGGGAGAAGAGATGAACAGAAACTTTTTTAAATGGCCAAAGGCACATGAGAAAAGTGTTCTACATTACTAGTCATCAGGAAGATGATAATCAAAATAATGAGATATCATCTCACCCACAGAGACTGGCACACATCAAAAAGAACAAGAGCAACAAGTACTGGCGTGGATGTGAAGGGAAAAGGACTCATTCACTGCTAGTGAATGCTGATTGGCTCAGCCTTCCTGGAAAACAATATGGCATTCCTCAAAAAACTAGAAATTGAACTTCCATAGGACCCAGCAATACTGCTCCTAGGAATGTACCCTAGTGTCCAAAAACACACAACAGAAACACCATGTGCACTCCTGTGTTCATTGCAGCACTATTCACAATAGCCAGAATCTGGAAACAACCCAAGTACCCGAGAACAGATGAGTGGATAAAGAGACTACATTACATCTACACAATGGAACACTACACAGCTGTTAGGAAAAATAAAGTCATGAAATTAAACATAGATGGACATGGAGAGTATCCTGCTGATGAAATGAGTCAGAGAGAAAGGGAAGACATGGAAGGATTGCACTCATTTGTGGGATATAAAAACACAATATGAGACAACAGACAAAGACTGTAGGAACGAAGGCCAAGAGTCCAGGGTTGGAAGCTTGCCACAAGTGTTGTGGAGGAGTGCAGTAGGACAGAGAAGGGGCCACTAGAACAATGATAGTTGGAAATGATCACTCTAGACAAGGACTAGAATGCACAATGGAGGTAAAGTGATACACATGACATCCTTTTAGTAACAGTATGCAAACACAGTGCCTAAAAGGAAAATGAGAGAGAGAGAAAGAGAGAGAGAGATATGCAGAGACAGATACAGAGGCAGAGATGTGCCTGCCATTGACACAGGCTACAGAAACAGGGCAGAGTGGTGGATGGGCAACATTGGTGGGAAATGTACACTGGTGAAGGGACAGGTGTTGGAACACTGTATGACTGAAATTCAAACATGAATAACTTTGTAACTATATATTTCACAGTGATCCAATTTAGAAAAAAAATTAGTATAACCTTAAATGAACAGACTACTTGTACAGGAACAACTGAGGTAACTGAAGTGTTGAAAACATGCATTGTTAGCACCTAAATTAAAAGCAACAAAACAACAACAAAAAATCAATGGAAAAAAAACTCAATGGAAAGGCAGCCAATTAAAGAGAAATGTTCTACATGTATCTGTAACATGAAACCCAGAGGGACAAAAAACAGAATATGAAATAAAATGTGAGATGCATGGGGGGTTTTCATAGTCTAAAAAAATGTTTAGAAAAAATAGAAACAGGGAAGGAAAGAGGTGACATAGAAAGAGGAGCTGAAAAATCAAGGGTAAATTAAAAGGGGAAATGTTAATAAACATAAATGGAGAGATGTTAATAATTGTAAAAGCAGAAAAAATGACTAGACTGAAGATCTCAATTTTCCAGTATTTTAATCAAGTACGGGTTTTGACCTGAATACTAACATATATTTTAACAGTCTTATCTAAAATAAGACTGTTTCAACGTGGTCCCAAATTATATCAACTCCTAAAAATAATTTCTTCATGTAATCCAATACATCAAGATAAAATGTTCCCAAATTTTCCAAAAGGTGTGTGAATACAAAATTTGTATCAATATAGCCATCAGTCACTATTGTTATATTTGTATAATTACCTGTTTCTCTCTCTGCCTATCTATGTCGATCAATCATCTCTGTCACCAATTCTCATTCTTCACCAAGGCCAGGGTCTATAAATCCCTGAGGAGCACTGAGTTGGCAAATAGTGAACCATTGCTGTTGCAGAAATCTCTCCTCACAGGAAATAACATTTGCATTATATGGGTTTCTTTGCCAATGCCCTTGTCAAAAAAGCCAGTCTCCTTAGCATTAAAAAGCTGCTTCTCAATATAACCCTTTTTCTTTATAACACTTAGAAGGGTTTTTTTTTCTTCCTAATTCTGCAGCACGCTGATAGCAGAACTGCCTCGCCTGCAAATTTAACATTTTTCACGCCACATTATCTTTTGAGAAGTGCAAGGCAGGCCATATTAGCAGAGAAGGGATACAGGTTTTCCCAAACCCAGGGTAACTGGATGCAAATGCGTCTGGCTCTGTGCCCTAAGCACAGTGCTGCCCACTACTTTAAATTTTTTTATCAGACATCATCTCATGAATCCACACATTTAGCTACTCTGCACCTTTCCACCGCTTCACTGCCCACTCTCAAAGGTGCTTCAGATCAGCTGCTTCCACACAGCCATGAATTTTCTCTTCCTGGAGGAAATACAGATGTTCCATATGTCTGGCTCATCGATACTGAGCTCAGAACCAATTGCAGAGTAACTAAGACCTGAAGGAAGCTCACCTGACACAGCTGTTTTTCTCCACAGAGCACAACACAGCCTTCTTTCACTTAGCCAATACTCCAGAGCTGCACGTGGATCTGCTTAGAAAGCTAAAGCGCACACACAGTGCAGACTGGGACATTCGTTTGTTGATGCCGTTGCCACAATGCTGATTTATTAGGCCACATTCCACTATGAGCACACAGGCATCAATGAATTAAACTGATGGTAAAATGGACACTTAACCTAGAAGGTCACTATATACACAGGATGCCCCAGGGTGACTCAAAGTTAGTTTTCTGGCTTCCCAAATACAGCACAGGGGCCCCTAGGCCTACCCACCTAGATCTGGCCACATGTTTAGACTCTTCAGTGCTGGGAATCACTAGGGCCATCCTGGAAACATTCTGAAACCACCAGAGCAAAGCAGTGGGGAGGGGGGGGGGACCAATCTGGGCCAGATACACACAATCTACTCCTTTGAACTATCTTTCAGGCCCCCAGAATGATTCAGTTTTTAAATTTTTTATTTCATTTTTATTATAGGTGTGGTAGCAAGATTTGAAAATGGCTGGTTTTTAATGCAGTATACAACTGACCTAAACAAAGAATCAGAAAACTTTGTTTCTCATGTAAAAACATTCCTTTGTGCAGATACTGCAAAGCTTGATAACTATGACATTTTGTTATTCCCTTAGGCAAAAATCTATGTGCTTATACAAGGACTAGCAACTATTGCACCCTGTTCTTCACCATGTCAACATCGATTAGCTCTCCTTTCATCTTTAATCATGTCCCATCTTTGATCAGGCATTTCTTGCAAGTCCACACACAATCAAGAATACCAGAAGGCTGGCATGTTTTTGCCAACAGAGTTAATGAATTACAAATGCTAGACACCAAAGGGTGAAAACAATAAGACTGAAGATCAGTTGGAACCAGATGAAAAGGCCAACTGATGGATGAATAATTCCCAGCTTCATTATATATTCATTCCAGTATATTTATATGACCAAAATCACAGCCCCTCATGACATGCTAGTTTATATTGCCATGGTGACACTAAAAAGCACCCAAACATGCCTTAAATCTGGGTAATGCTGGGACTTCAACAAGTCACCATCCCCAAACCCTCTCTTCTCTAAAATCCCATAAATATTCTGCCTCTTGTTAATTTGCTTTCTTCTACACGAAATATTCTAGGAAGTTTTGTAGAAATTACGCTACTTTTGTTAGTGTATGCCAGTACTGATTCTTGATATGTGTTCTCTTTTAGTAAACTTCTCTTACTTAGACACAATGCTATTTTCCTTGGATTATGCCTAAAGACTGAGTTTTTTCTTTTTTTTCCCCATATCCAGCAGTGTTCAGCATTTACTGTGCTCGGGAATCACTTCTGGCAGGGTTCGGAGACCATACAGGGTGCTGGGGATCAAATCAGAGTCAACTGCATGCAAAAACAGCACCCTGCCCACAGTACAACCTCTCTGGCTCCTTAATCGGATTCTTAAATGCATATTTTGCTTTAATAAACTACTGTCTATTCTCTGACTTGCTCTTGAATTCTTTCCACTAGCAGATTCAAAGATCCTGGACACCCATCCCTCATATGCAGGGTTAACAGTGTTACCCCTGAGTAAGCTTCTCCTACAACACAGTGATGTCAAAGTCAAGCCCATATGACATGTGACTTATGTGCTCTACCACTGAGCTCTATCTGAGACCCCAGAAAATGCTGTTCTCTATATGTTTATGAATGAATAAGAAGACACTCCAGATATTGATTTGAGGATTACAAATAGATATTTCAAGAAGGTGTTTTCTAAAATATTGAATCATTAAATGATGAGAAACATCTGTTTGCATGTCTTTGTAGTCATACATATGTACGTATATTTGAGGCTTTTTATGTTCCTGGAACATCAGATGCCCTTGGGCTCTACTAGCATGAGACAGGACATATGGAGATATTACTGGTGCCCGCTTGAGCAAATCGATGATGAGCGGGAAGATAGTGGTAGTGATATGTATATGTATGTATATGTATATATGTATGTGTATGCATGTGTATATAAAATGCATGGCTAATATATATGCAACATGTGTATAGTATACTGTGATACATACATACATATATTAGTTTTTAAACCAGTTTGGCTTTAGTTTTGAAATGGAATAGTTCTCAGCATTTGATAAACTAAAATTTAAGTAATATTAGACATTTACCCTTTCATAAATAAAACTGTTACTAAGATTTGCAATTTTCCTATTTACATAAATATAACTTTGTATAGTTATATCAACAATATTTATTCAGCCAAACTGGGAGTTAAGATCATTTATATTAGCTAATAGTAAAAAAAATGCAACAATACAATTGAATCTTCTATTTTCAGCATGATCAGCTTAGATAATTTGACTAACCATGCATATGAAACAACTAAATGTGTTGAATAAAATACACTTGAAAATGTATTTAATGCATCAATAAGATTGGTAAGAAACTAAATACTTGAGGCCAGCACTAAATGAAAGCAAAGACGTAACAGAGACAATCAGAAAACTAAAGTTGTCTTTTTTCCTCCAGGGCATTTGTTAAAATAAAGAAAATATCTTTACTAAGATAAATAAAGTAGACAAGCCTTTTACTAGACTTACCAAGAGAAAAGAGAACTGAAAAAAAGAGACTAGAAAGGAAAGAAGAGGTATTCTGAAGATCTTGCAGAAACACAAAGGTTCCCAGGAGACAATCAGGACTGTTATGCTTGAATTAACAAGTCCAGAAAAAAGTGATGCATTCTCGGAACCAGGCAGTCACAAGACTGAATCATACAGAGACAGAAAACCTGAGAACAGCAATGATAAATCAGGCTGTTGAATTAGTCATCCCAGAATCTCCAGTAGAGTAGGACCGATAACTTCACTTATAGAAATATGACCAATCATTTTAAGAATTCATTTCAGTTCTTTTCAAATCTTCAAAATTCATAAGAGAAGGAGCCTCTTCTAAAATAATTTTTGAGGACAATCTTACTTTGATACCAAACCAAAAAAAAATACAACATGAAAAGAACATTACTGGGACCTCTGCGTAAGTTAGGGAATGCTTCCTGTCTCTTTCTTTACCAGGAAAATCCACAAAGATTGGATTAACACAACTTGAACAAGGAAGCCTACGGGTTCCTATTGGCTTCTCTCAAAATGCCACGTTTACATTCCAATTTTCCTTTGTAATATCCAATTTATATCATTAATTGATATTTATATCATGGCTGTGAAAAGGTAGTTTCCATTCGATCATTAACATCGTGATTGTGAAAAGCTAAAGTTTTCTTTTGATAATTATTTTTATGGTAGTGTCCTATACTGTCACAAAAAGGAAAAGATAAACTAATTTGGTCAGTAAAAGAAAATAAAGTTCTGGCTACTTGCAATAGTCAGAGAAGATACTTATCACCCTTGAAAATAAGCTACAAAGAGAATTCTGAAACACATGCTTTCCAAGCATCAAAAAAGATGCTACGAGGGCCGGAGGCGATAGCCCAGCGGGTAGGGCGTTTGCCTTGCACCCGGCAGGCCTCTGCCGGCCTGGGTTCGATCCCGGCATCCCATATGGTCCTCAAGCACCGCCAGGAGTAATTCCTGAGAGCAGAGACAGGAGTAGCCCCTGAGCATTGCGGGTGTGACCCAAAAAGGCAAAAAAAAAAAGATGCTACGTAACACATTCTGATAATTCACAGTCATGTACAAGTGCTGTATGTGAGGAATGTGGGTGCGGTGTGTCAGGGACTCCCTTGGTAAGACAAGTCTGGTGCCAGGTGCCACCTTCCTGCATCTCTCTCCCTGCATGAGGAGATGGAGAGATGGAGACCAGGACTGATGGTCAGTGGCTAGCTTATTCAGAACTAGATAACCTTAGGAAATCTGAGGGACTGCGGGCACTGCACGTTAGCATGATAGGTCATTTATAAAGATAAACCAATAATTCTTGGGGGGTTGACTCAAGGAGACCCTCTGTCTAGAGGCTACACTGGGAAATGTATGGGAAATTCATTCCATCTATATTGCTTTTTCTTTCCCTAGCTACTAGTACATATCAAACAATCAAATTTACTTTTCACTAATATTTGCAGTTGTTTGGGTAAACAAAGTAAAAATATAGATCCCAAAACTTTGGTTCTCCGGCCTCCAGGCAAAAGTTAAAAGCCAGATTACTTTTAGTATAAACCTTCAGAGAACTCTGACTTCTCCTATCTCATGAGGTTCTATCTCTTAGGTCATTATGGCTGGTACCAAGTCCTTGTTTTATGACTTCTAAGCTGTGCCGTATAGAAGTTGGGTGTCTTGGGTCCACCCAGACATCCCTTAATGGGACCCCACCTTTTCAGTGTAGCACCGTAGGAACGATGGTGACTGAACCCTGAGCCAAGTAATTATGACAATGGATGCTCATGAGTAACTTACAGAGCCAATTAACTCTCAAATATCAGGACATGCCATTGATGGTCTTTCTGTGTTTAAGCAAAGAACACAGTTCTATAGCAATATATGAAAAGGTTAGAGGGAAAGAGTAAAGCAAATAATTCACACAGATGCAGCATCCAGAATGACCATAAGGTTTAACTTCATAAGTAACCAAGCCTGGCTTGGGGATTTATAGCAAACAGAATGAGAGATAAAGCACAGGAAATTTTAAAGATAAACTTGGGGGATAGGGGTGCTCATAAGACCACTCTAAACTTCTCTGGGGAAAGGAAAAGGGGTGATTCACTGATGAAACCTAAAACAATTGGCATTAATATCCAACTCTGTATATGATTTTTTAAACAGCATTTTGACTCCACATCTTTCAGACTTGCTGCTGTTCCCCTCTGCCCAGTGAGAGGACACTCCTCTGGAAGGCACTCTCCAAGAGACCACAGCTGCTGATGTCTCTCTTTCTTTCACTGCACCCCCACTAGGCTTCTCCCGGCCCTCAGAAGGACACCCAGGACTTTCCCTACAGGAATGCAGAGGTTAGTTCTGGGTGCTTCCTGAGTTCGCTGATGGTCAGCAGCCTTTGAGGCAAGCGAGTCTGCAATGCCTCTCCGTGTTCCAGGGCCCAACTCTCCTCATTCTTCTAGAGCCGTGGCCCCCTCTCACTTCCCTCACCTCCAGCTGGGAGGCTCTCAGAATGCAGCGTTGAACTCTTCCTCTTTAACAGGAGCCTCGGAAGTGAACCTGTACTTCCCGTCAGTATCCACACCACATAGTAGTTAATCATGCAGGGCTTTGGGTTTCCCTGAGTCTGAACCTACCTATGGGTGTGCAGTGGAAGGAAGAAGAGTGAGACGGGTGAGGGGGTTTATTCTGCAGTTTCTCTTTATGGAATCTTCTGAAGTTTGCTCCTTTTCTACCCTGGAAGCCATAGATGTATACAGGTGACCTTTGTACAGCTGTCCTCTGGATTTGAGCAAAGGTTTCTTCTCCCTCATCCTTTTGGATCAAAGGCAGATTATAGTTTCTGTTACTAGTCTTAGGGTAGTACTTTAGAGCATGTGATTTTTCATTCACCTGCTATATTCTAACCAATTTTCATACATTCCGTTTAGTGCATATGAACACTACCTGGACTGTCTATATTGGTGCTATGGGAAATTTTCTATCTGTGCTACATATTTATATTGTGTGAAGGCTCAAAAACTGATCCACTGGACCATTAATTGATATGAAGTTCACTTTGTTCTTATTTCCCATTGTAAATAATGTTGTTGTGTTACTCTTGCCTATTTTCCTACATTTCCTAAAACCTGTCTATTTCCTAAAACCTGAGCTCGGGGGAGGAAGAGAGCAGCATGGAATGCCTTCAAAAGCATCGAAGAAATAGCTAAAAAAGACAAAGAACCTACAGCTCGGGCACATCTCTTCAACTCCACCGTTCTTTCTCCCTGCATTAACATACGCCTCAGAGACCTGGGCCTACGATAGTCCAGCGGGTAGGGCATTTGCCTTCTGCGAGGCCGGCCCATGTGGCCCGGGTTCACTCCCGGCATCCCATGTGGTCCCCCGAGCACTGCCAGGAGTGATTCCTGAGTGCAGAGCCAGGAGAAACTCCTGAGCATTGCCGGGTGTGACCCAAAAAGCAAAAAAAAAAAAAAGCAAAGAATGTGATTTGGGTCTCCCAAAGAGGAATGGAAAGAGCTATGCTTGGAATATCACGCCTCACTCAAGTGAGAAAAGGAATCTGGAGCCCGACTCCATTGCTGTTCCAGAGTCAGGGACGCTGTCTCATTTGCCAAGGCATCGAAAATCAGATGGGCTGGACATGTAATGCGATTTGGAGGCGACCACTGGACTAGGGCTGTTACTGACTGAATCCCACGGGATGTGAAAAGATCACATGGCCACCCACCTACAAGATGGTCAGACTTCTTCATCAAGACCCTGAGCGAATGGTTTGAGCCTCTTCATATTCCTGAATCAACCAGATACCATTGGGCTACACTGGCAAGTGATAGGGTCAAATGGAAATGTTACTGGCACCCGCTCAAGCAAATGGATGAATAACGGATGTCAAGTGATCAAGTGATTTTCCTACATGTGTACAAGATTTGCATCTGTTACTGGGGTGTATAGAATGTAGGCTATGGTTAAGCATCTTTCAATACTGATGATTTAAATTGTTCATCAAGGAGCAAAAGCTATTTAAAATTCCACCAACAATATAATCGCTTTCACGTTGCTCTGAAAGATCACCAATCTGAACTCTGAAACTTTCATCTTCTTTAATAAATATCTGGCTTCCAAATTGCACCTGAGTATTGTTTTAATTTACATTTATTTTCTAACTACAGTCTATATCAACTGTTTTGGTTTTATCAACTAAGACTAGCCTTTAATATTCTTAGCTCACTTTTCTGTTGAGTTGCTGTCCTTTAAAAAGTTTACTCTGAGACATTATTAACAAGTTCTAGATATGAACCGTTTGTCACTGACATGTGTGGTAAATATTTCTCTAAATTTGACTGACTTTTTCACGCCCTTATGGAAGTCGGGGTGCAAGGGAATTCCTACCTTTTGTGATTGCTTTATCAATGTTCTTTATGATGAGTGTGTTGGGTCATGCCTTACAGCACCCTATTTATGAGACCATTAAAATGCACCTCCATATAATGTCTTTAAATTCTTATACCTTTGTCTTTCACATTGCAGTCATTGATTTGTCTGATTTCTTCTTCATAAAACCAAGTAAACACCCCATTTCTGGACTTAGTTCCCTTCTTTGGTGTCATCATCACATATATGTTTTGTATATATGAAGTTCTTACACTATCTCTATTCTCTCTCCACTGGCCAACATTTCTATGATTCTTAATAGTCCGTGATAAATTGTAAGGGGAAAGTACAATTCTTCTTTTTCAGAGGGAAGTCTTGGCACTTCATTTTTCAAAAAATGTTAGAATCAACTTGTAGAATTCAAAAAAAATATTGTAGACTATTTTGCTGGAATTGAATTTAATCAGTTGGTCAGTTTAGGATGAATGATGTTTTGATATTGATGCAATTTATCCATGAATCTTTTCTCTTATTTAGGGCTTAGCTATTACTTCTAACTAAGATTTATTACAAACTGTGAGATTTTCATCCAATATTAGATTTATTCTTACAGTAACTTTTAAAATTTTCTAATTAAAATAGTATATGGGCCATTATTTGTTATTTCACATAAATGTCAACATTACTAAATTATTTTATTAAAATTATGCATTTTCTTCCTGCTTTTTGTTTTAATTTTCTTGGACAATCAAATCGTCTGCAAATAAGCAGGA
The DNA here is from genome assembly GCA_021461705.1 of Cryptotis parvus. Lineage (NCBI taxonomy): Eukaryota > Metazoa > Chordata > Mammalia > Eulipotyphla > Soricidae > Cryptotis > Cryptotis parvus. The sequence continues at coordinate 21,798 of JAJIBD010023230.1, read as the reverse complement.
TTTGCCTCCCTCTAAACCCTAATTTAAAACATGATTTTTAATGTATTAGAACCACTTTTACATTGTTAAACAGAAATGATCATTTTGGGTACTCCTACTTTTGATCAGCCTTTCAAAGAATACCTTCATTGTGAATCACTCAATGTGACTTTCTGGGGGTCTAAAATTTTTTTTGAGAGCTTCTTAAATTAATTCTTAGCTGCTATTTTAATAATAACAAATTTGAATCATAATATTTTCAATCATAACTATGTGGATTGTATTAAGACTTTTTTTCATAGTTTGAAAGCATTATGGTTTTCCTCTTATATAAATACTAATTCTGTTGATTACATTGAGCTGGCATTAAATTTCTCATAGAAAACCAACTATTTTATACAAATCTGGACTTCAGTATTAATTTTGTTGAGAAGTTTCTAATTCATTTTATTAAGTGAGGCAAGCCTTCATTTGTACTCCTTCCCCCCTTCAAATAGGCTTGAAATTCATAAATGTTTCCTTCTGTCCTATTCTTAAAATACTTAGAAAATGATGGAATAAACTATATTTCATTTTTCTGGAAGATTTTTCCCCCTTACTATTGGTTAGAGTATTTGCGTTCACCTTTTTTTAATCCATCATTGTTTAGCCATTTTCTATTAAGCTGTTTCCCATTTTCTCATTTCTGCACAAATCTTTACAGAAGAGTGTTTGCTTTAAGCCCAGCTGACTTGGACCCAAGTGTTCTTTGTGAAAATCTCCTCTGCTGGTCTTTTGTGTCTTCCTCTTTTTCTCCTAATGAATGTGCTTGTCTGAGGGTCAGCTTGATTAAACTTTACAAAGAACCAAATCTTAGCATTTCAGACCTTTGTCTTTACTTGCAATTGTATTCATTATTTTTTCAACTTTAATTTTATTTCATTTGGTCTTGGGTTTTGTCCTCCTCTTATTTATTTCTATATTCTTCAGTCAGTCAAGTTGTGCAATCCTTTCTAGTCTTCTTTTCCAACACAAAAAAAATATGCATTTCTGCTCACCCTTTTTTTGATAATGACTACATTTTAGAGATACATTTTATTTTCTTGTATTTTACCCATTTAATTTTGGTTTTGGGGTCACACTTGGCTCAGCTTTGTGCTGAGCTTTGACTCCTGGCTCTGTAATTATGGATCACTCCTGACAGTGCTCAGGAAACCATATGAGTTTTGAGGTCAAAACCAGGTAGGTCAGTTGCGTGCAAGGCAAGTACTATTTTCTGTGCTGTCTCGCTAACCCACACTTTATAATTACTTTCTCCAATCTTTCCTGTTTCCTAAACATTGTTTAATTTGTATACCTTATTACTTTTAAAAATATTTACAAAAGACTAAAATAAAAAACAAAATAAAAATACCCATGTCTATAATTGTCAAAATACCCTCTTGTCACAGCTAGTTGTGTGCTGGTCAAGTAATGTATTTTGCAATGCTCCGAGTGTGGCTTCTAGGTCCCCATGGTGCTTATCAAAAATTAGATTAGAAAGGCTAGAGAGATAGTGCAATGGCAATGAATCTTGCCTTGCTTTCAGGCAACCTGAGTTTCATTCCCAGCACCCCATAGGTCCCCTGAGCTCCTCCGGGAGTGATCCTTGAGCCGAGAGATAGGAGTAAGCCCTGAGCATTGCTGGGTGTGGCTCCCCCCAACAAAAATATCTGATGTAGAAATACATAAACCAATAACTAAAATTCAGGGATCCCTGGACAAACGTCTACCCCAAGCTCATAGGTGCAGTCTTCCACACACAAGTTTTTTCCCCCCAGGTCTCCTAGTTGTCCTGCTCCTCCTCCTCTCTCTTGTACACTGATTCTGGGAAAGATGAGCTGAAATCTCTCACGTATTGGTCAGGTTAACCCTTGTTCTGGCAATTGTGAAGCATGCCTGTGAAACTTCAACCTTTGTTGTTTGTATCCACATTCAGAATTTTCCTGGTGAATTAAAACTTTACTCCCTATCAACTAATTCTATTTAAAATACTTCTTTTTGCTGTAAACTCTGGTATGTAATATAGCAGTTCAATAGGGACAGCTTTCTTTTTTATTAGCATGTGCCTGGATAACTTTCATTTTGATTTTTTGCATGCATGCTCACTTAACTTTGATATATAAGACAGTAAGTCATAAAAACCTGGGTTTTTAAATCAATTCTGACAATTATTTCCCTTTAACCGAAAACTTAAGCCCATATATATTAAAGTGATTACATTAATGGAATAAGTTTGGAATAATTTCTATTATCTTGTTATATATGTGTTTATATATATATATATATATATATATATCAACTTGATGTATATATACATATACACTTTTTTTTTTTCCCTTAATTCATGCTGTCATCTGGATGAAATGGTTACTTAATTGTTTATTTGTTAGTGCTCTCTATATTTTGTTTGTTTGTCTAGAAATCACCCTCCTTGAACTCTATACTTTGTTTAGTGATTACATATGAGAATTTTAACAAAATCTTTTGCCCTAACAAAATATATAATTTCAGGCTTCTTTCTAGTCCATGAGTTTTATTTTACCCTCTGAAAACTGCTGTTTAATTATAATTATCTGTGTCTGAAGTGGATATATTCACTATTTCCTAACTTACTATTCTTTTCATATCCAGACAGTGCCCCTTTACTCTAAAATTCCTAAAGAAGATCTGTTCTTAGCAAAACCTCCATTTTTTTTTTTGCTTTTGGGTCACACTCAGCGATGCTCGGGGGCTACTCCTGTCTCTGTGCTAAGGAATTACTCCTGGTACTGCATGGTGGACCATATGGGATACCGGGGATCGAACCCAGGTGGGCTGCATGCAAGGCAAATGCCCTACCCACTGGACTATCGCTCTGGCCCCAAACCCTCCATTTTTATTTTAAAATATTTCTATCTTATCTTCATTTTCCTTGGAGCACTTGGAAGATATTATTTGGCTTTTTCCTGCTCTCTTCTTACCTCAGAACTACCTTCTACCCTTCACTGTGTCAATCACTTTAAATCGTATTTTTTTTTACTTTTTGAGTCACATCCAGTAATGCTCAGGGGTTACTCCTAGCTCTGCACTCAGGAATTACTACTGGCAGTGCACGGGAAACCATATGGGATGCCTGGGATCAAACCCAGGTTGGCCACATGCAAGGCAAACTCCCTACCCACTGTGCCATCACTCGTCCCAAGTTCTTATTCATGTTTCAGGAAGACAATCTGCTCTTTCTGACTCATGCACTTCTGATTTCCTTCCTTCCTTCCTTCCTTCCTTCCTTCCTTCCTTCCTTCCTCCCTCCCTCCCTCCCTCCCTCCCTCCCTCCCTCCCTCCCTCCCTCACTTCCTTCCTTCCTCCTACTATCCCTCCCTATCTTTCCTTTCTTCCTTCTTACCTCAGACTTAGCAGTTCTCAGGGCTCACTCCTGGCTATGCACTCCAGGGATCACTCCTGGGTTTGGGAGACCATATGGGATACCAGGGATAGAACTTGGGTCAGCTGCATGCAAGGTCAACATCCTATGTTTACTTACATTTTATGCTTTCAAGAAGCTGGACATTTCTCAGTTCAAATTGGTCATCTTTCAGAGCAACATGAAGCTGTTTACATTATGGTGGAAAAAACAGTGGGTACACTGTGCTACTGCTCTGGCCCCTAACTTTCCTTTCTTTAAAAAAAAATTTTTCAGCCTCTCAAGGCAGTGCTCAGGAGACTGGGGCCCCACCGGAGATTCTTAGCCAACCAAGCCAGGGGTTCAGTGAAAGGGCTGGAGAATATGATTCTTCTTGAAGCCTGCAGTGCTGGAGATTCCTGCAGCCACTCTGTCTCTGGCACTGGGGGCCTCCTGGGCCACACCCATACATACTCAGGAAACTCTATGGTGCAAGGATTTGAACCCTAACCAGTATACTATCTTCTGTGCCCCAAGATTTCTTTTTCTGTTCGATGGTTTCACATGACCAGTTGTAAGAGGGGATGTTCATAACGATTTTTGTGTCATTCATTTACATTACTAAATCTGGAATCAATATCTTTCATTGATGAGAGACATGATGCATCCTTGTCTCTTCAGATAAGAGCATTTTCATTTTTCTCCCTATCATTTTCTAAAGCCTACGCTTTCTGGCTTCCCCTATCTCAACGTCTCTCTCCTTACAATCCACTGTTTTTCAGTCCAGGCCATATTTAGAGTGATTTCTTTAGAGTCATATTTCAGAATACTAATTCGCTAACCTGTAATTTAGTCAGGTCAGGCAAATTTTTATTTCAATAACCACAGTTTTCCTTCTAATTATTACATTTGGTTCTTTATCAAGGATGCTATTTTTATAGTACATTGTTCTGTAACGTCTTTTAATATTCTTTTCATTTCTGTGAACACATGGATCCTACTTTATAGCTATTTCTATAATTCTTATATATTTGATTTTGTAATCTTTTGTTTTTTTTTCTGAGTTCTTTACATGATGTCTTGCTTTCTTTTGTGTGTTATACTTCTTGATTGTGGCTCTTTCCCTGAACCTTTATCTACTTGAAATGTAAAAGCTAGTGTTTAAAGTATAGTTTCTCAAGAGAGGATCTTTCTTTCCAGAATCAGAGAACATTCTTGAAGCAGAATGATTTGAGTGTAAATTTTAGTTGGAGGCTTTGATCAAGTTCTGAAACTGAGTTTCAAAAGAGTCTATGGTGGGGGCTGGTGTGATAGTACAACAGTTACTATCATGCGGGCAACCTAGCATGCGGCCAACCCAGGTTCGATCCCCAGCATCCCATATGGTCCCCTGAGCACTGCCTGGAGGGATTCCCAAGTGCAGAGCCAGGAGTAACCCCTGAGAATGACCAGGTGTGACCCCCAAACAAAGGGGACCCCTGAAGTCCCCCACCGACACCCCATTTCTCCTCTGTCCTAACACAGAATGAGTCACTGAAGGCTTCCCACCACCTCCGTTTGTTGTTCAGGCTTCTCTCCACATGCTGTGGCTGAAACTACACATTTTAAGTCCACCAGACCTATGTAGTTTACTTCCCTGTTCTCAGTGTATGTGGTCCATGAAATCTGAAGGTCCAGGCATAAGCAATTACAAAATGCCACACAGACTGTTTCAGGAGGTGGCTCATCTCTTCAATAATGACCCCTAAAGCTTTCCTTTAAATGCATACACACTGTCAACAGTCCTTTTTTCTTTGCTAAGTGCAGGCAGCCAGGCAGTATTTAGTGGACCAAGAAGGACACTGTTAGGACCTGGTGATGTGGTGCTACTTGGGCTGTGGTCACACCCAGCAGTGCCCACAGGGCCCATGTGATGCTGTTGATCCAATCCAGAGCTTTTGCATAAAAAAGTATATTCCCCTGACTCATGTGCTATCTCCCCCAACCCTATATCAATCAATTTTAATGTCTCAGCTAGTAAAGGTTGTTTTCTTTTCTTTTCTAGATATCCATCCTTTCACAGAGCAAAGGGTAGATATGAACTGTTGCAGGACTCCTCTAACAGCCTCTGCATCTGCTCTGAATTGCCTTCTGCAAATCACTTCATAGATAAGGGGTAGTTTAAATGTGGCAGTTTATCTGACCATGTATTCTGTACTAGCTGGTATAAATATTCTCTCATGCTACTACAATCATCGTGGGACTAGCTAGATCTTACCAGCATATTTGCCTGGTCACGTTGGATCCCTAAGTAATTAGACCAGAGAAAAATGCTGTTTGCCTCCAAGCAAGCAAGCATGGCTCCCTGATAACTCAAAGGCAACTAAAATACAAAACTACTGTGAAGTATACGAGACTTGTGAAGGCTTGGAGAAATATTTAACTGGCATTAGTGTTAGTCTTTGGTACCGAGACATGCCATCTCAGAAACCCCCTTCTCTACCCTATAAAGGTTTTTCCAGGCAGATCTTGGCTCAAGACATTAGCATATAAAAAAGACATTAGGTGAGGTGCTGGGAGAAAGTACCTGAGGGCATTTGACCCTCCCCTGCCAGGGGAAGTTACATTTAGCTTACAGCTCCTCCCAGCTCTGCTAGGAGGCTTTGAATTAGCTCTGGGTCCTTGTAAACAGCCAGAAGGCCTCCCTGAAGTTGCTACATTTCTATAGAGCTATTTTCCTGTTTTCATCTCTAGATAGCCCAGCCCAGAATGGGCTGGGCTGAGAAGTTTGGCGGATTTCTAGCTATAAAATAAGCTGCAAGAAGAAAGAAACTCTCTTTTTTTCCCCCCTTTTGCTATTTCGGCTTCCCTTGGTGTTTTGCTTCTCTGTCCTCTCCATTCTCTGTTGGGCCTCAACACGTGGTGACAGTCATCTTGTCCTACACCTGGATGGGGCCTAGCTGGGAACCCAGAGTCCAGAGGTTTTCCCTGCTCTTGGATTGTATATTGGAACCTGTGATAGTAAAGTCCTTTTAAAACTGCATCAGATTCCTGAGTCTTCATCCATTCCCCGCCGGCTCGGAGGTAGAAGGGAACTTCGCTTCCCAGCACTGTTGGGGACCCTGGCGGTGTCCCTGACAATGAACTATCTATTTTTAAAGTCAATTTTTATGCAACAGAATAATTAATTACACTATAAGCCAGATCATGATGTGTTGCATACAAATGACTTAAAATGCATTTTTTCACTTTTCTGAGACACAGTAAAATGAAAATAATAGTGGATTTTGCATCATTCTGCATTTGTTTTAATATCATTTTCAGAATTTGATTTGAATATTTCATTTCACTGTATCACTGTATCACTGTCTTCCCGTGGTTCATCGATTTGCTTGAGCAGGCACCAGTAACATCTCAATAAGTCCTGTCACATGCGAGATAGCCCAAGGGTATCTGCCCACTCCAGGAACATAAAGAGCCTCAAACCATTCCATCAAATCATGGGAATGAGGTTTATAATTGTTACTGGTATTTGGCATGTCAAATATGACAAGCCAGGTAGCTTGCCAGGCTCTGCTGTGCGGGACCCAAAATGCAAAAGATAAAAATTTAAGAAAACAAGAAGCAAAATTCTGGCGTTTTCTAGGGCCGGGCGATAGGTAGGTATACAGCGGGTAGGGCATTTGCCTTGTCTGCGGCCCACCCGGGTTCAATCCCTGGCATCCCATATGGTCCACTGAGCAGCGCCAGGATTAAGTCCTAAGTTCAAGGCTCATTCAGTGCAAACTCTTTTTTTTTGAAGTATTCAAAAACGAAAATGAATATTTCATTTAAAAAGGAAATAACTGAAAAGAATTCATTTTCCAAACTCTTCTCAGGAATAGAGCTTATGATTGGTCCGATAGACAAAAAGCAGGCTATCTTGAAGGAAGGAAAGGATTACTCCTTGGGAGTGGGAACTCAGTTCAGAGAACTACACACAGCTCATGTGAGGTTGAACCAAACTCAAGAAGTAAACATTAGATAGTGAAATCTTGAAAGATGGTTAGGAAAGGAGAATTGCTCTAATCCATAAGCCACTTCTCTGAGTCCAATTTCATTCTAATCCTGGTTTCTGAGTTTCAGCCTTGCTAGATGTGGAAGGAAGGGCCCAGAAGATTCTGAGGGTCAAAAGGAAGACAAGGATAACACAGCAAGTTGGGCACACACAGCAGACATAGGTTTGATCCTTTATATCCCAGATGGTCCTCTTAGTGTCCAGAAGTGATCCCTGAGTGCAGAGTTAGAGCAAATCCTGAGCACTGCCAGGATTTTCCGTGGCCCCCAACAAGGAAGCAATAAAAAAAAGTAAGGTAGACATAAATGATATCAAGGTCTTAACTTTTCAAAAAAATTTACTACTTTGAGGTTTCCATGATCCAGAGACATCAAATGCTTTATCAAGAGAGGCTAAATTAGCTGTACAATAGAAATTGAATGCTATTAAAATAGGCATCCGTGGAACCAATCAGTCCTGGGGGATGTTGGGGGGATTCCTGTTGGTGGGGCTGCCATCTGGTTCAGTCTCAATGGAAAATGTATGGAGACATCTACAAAAATTAAAAATAGAATCCCCATAAAACCCAGCAATTCCTCTCCTTGGCATCTATTCCCAAAACACAAGAACATTAATTTGAAAAGATCTATACACATCTATGTTCATTGCAGTACTTAGTACACTAGGCAGCATAAGAAAACTGCCTAAAGGCCCAAGGACAGAGGAATGGGTAAAGAGACTGTCCTATGCATAGAGAGGAACAGTACTCAGATATGGGCAAAGATCTTGCTTTTCGCTAGAACTTGGACGGGAAACAGAGCATCGTGTTAAATGAAACAAGTCAGAGGGAGAAGGACAAATGCCAGGTCATCTTGCTCACCTGTTACATCTAATTAAAAACACAGCAAGAAAATGGACAGTATTCAAGGAAAAATATTCTTGAACCTGGCACAAAACTGGGAGGAGAGTTGAGGAGGGACAGACTAGCAATAACTCGAGGACAGAGTAAGGGGGTCTTGTGGAAGAGTAGGTACAGCAACTCTGCACACCAGATGCACCAACATTAACACTATCACAACCATGTTGCCTTTGATAATATAACTGGGTTAAGAGAGAAAAAAATCTCAATAAAAACACAAAATTTCAAAATGTGCATCTTAATAAAACATATACAAATAATCATTTGGCACCTCAAAAAAGCATGTACAAGGTCAAAAGCATGTACAAGGTCAACAAGCAAAAGGGGTGTTATTAGTTATTATTGAGAAGGTTAATATACCTTCTAGTTTTTTTTTTGTTGATACCTTGATGAGACAGAGCCCGCAGAAGCAAAAAAAAAAAAAAAAATCCATCAAGGCATAGAATAAAAATATTAGAAATTTAATTTTTATGGCTTCATTTGAAAAGAATCTCTGGCTTGTGTTTATACATGTTACCTGTAAATCTGTAAACATATCAATATTCATTAATGCATACACTTGCCTAAGAATTTTAAGTATATTTTCTATGTGAAACACTATTCAGCTATCTTAGTGTTCTGCAATTTTCACCCTGTGGATATAGACATAATAAAAGTGCCAGATTCTCTGATCTCAAGGCCACATAAGTGAGATAGAAATTGCATACAGGTTATTGTGTACATAAACAACTAGTGATAATAAATATCTAAGTTAAAAGAGTCAATAAATCAACAAACAAAACAGGGATGGCACTGGCTGGGCAGAGGAGAGCAGGTAAGGCCTCGGAGAGTGCCCATGGACACATCACAAAGGGAGTCAGAGAAGAGGCCAAGAGCTCAGCAGAGAGTGCCTTCGGTGCCAGGCCTTGAAGCAGACCCAGCCTGGATATTTGAGGACAAGTCAGAAATCTTGGCTCAGATGAAGCGATAAGGTGTAAAGTGTGGGGAGAAGGTGTCAAGAAAGGCAGACAGAGCCAGGGGCTGCTATCTCAGGTAGCCTCTGTATGGGAGCTTTATTTTATTCTGAGCAGAGTCCTCAGAGGAATCTGACCACATGAAAAATCTGATGCTCATTCTAGAAAGATCCCTTATTTTGCTGTTCAGACAGCAGTCCAAGGAGCCAGGAACCAAAAGTGACAGAAATACAGTGCGTGCTCTGTGTGTGTGTGTGTGTGTGTGTGTGTGTGTGTGTGTGTGTGTATGGTGTCATCAAATAGAATTCAAATCTACTCTCAGGAAGGAAGGTAAGTGGAAAGCAGGCTAGAGACATTATTTTCCCATTTTTCCACAGGGGTATGCACTCTTCAGGGCTGTCAATCCATGACTGGCCAGAATTTTGGAATGACAATGATTTTTTAAAAGGCTGACAATGGTTTTTAGAAGTTTGTGTCTTTAAAATACAAAGGTATGCAGAAAAGTGCACCTGGGCAGGCAAGTGGGCCTATTTTTTTTTTCCTCCGAAGGTCATCCTGCTTAACCATATTGATTTAAAGATGTGGTGCAAATGTACTGCTGACATGTATAGGGATGTAGTTTCATCTCACAGAAGTTCTGCAGAGTTACTGGGACTTTGATCCTACAAATTGTAAGTTGGATTGGGGAGAGCTTTGAAGAAGCTGTGAATGTTGTTTGTCAAGTATAGATACATGTGGGAGAAGGGCACTCACTTTGTCTTTCTAAAAGAAGTTCCTTTCCTTGGAGGCTTTCACTGTGGCCAGCCAGAGTTCACCCACTCAGGTGTGTGGCACTGGGATCACATCCACAAATACAGTGAGCTCATCTGGGGATGTAGTCAGTTTTACGGAGATCAGTATTGCTGACTTGTGACTGCCCAGCTGGTGTTTTAGCACTGAGCAAAGCCAGGATCCTTGGTGTCCTGGGGATCTTGTCTTTGAGTGAAAGGCAGCTTGTTGGATACACTTGAGCAGTGAGAGTTCCCTCAGGAATGGGCACATGAAATCCTAGCATAGACATCTGCGCACGTTGGAGATTCAAAAATTAACATGAAAAATTTTAAGCCACTGGGCTACCTCCTGTGCTCTTTCTGGTTGGGGGATTCCAAATATTAAAGACGTCAGGATTGCTCAGTACAGGTAGAAGCTTGGAGTTTATACTCTGGTCATTGTTGTTTGCTGGGCAAGCGCAATTTCATACAGTTCAACCTAAATATTAAACTATGTTTAATTAAGAAAACAGTTTTACTTCAAGAATAGGTGGAAGTAGGGAGAGAAAATATCAAACTATATTTAAAAGAGACTCTTCCATAATTTCCAAATCAAGGGAAGCAAATGAGTGCAAGGGTCTTGTCACTGGCACCAATTTACTTTCTCTTAGTAATGACTGCTGTGAGGCAACAAAAACTCTGTCGCCCCCCAAGTATGTCTTTGGGAAAATGTTTATGTCAGGGGTGGGGTTCTGAGGCTGAAGAAATATTTACATATGAACATCACCCCTAAGGCCTCTCCCAGGGAAGACATAATCAACAGAAAAAGCAGAATCTAAATTATTTTACTGTGTCTCTTTGGAGGGTGACCTTCCTGACCCTCCCTTTTTTTTCCCCAAGAATCATCTGCATACAACTGTTTAATGATGCATTCTAAGACCATGCAGTGAAATACTCTGTTTCGCTGGGCCTCTCCCTACACATAATCACAATAGCTATTAAGACATTCCTCTTTGCTCTTTCCACTCTGCCTTATGCTTGTTTGATCATTTGTTCGACTCAGAGGCCTCCACCGGGGACAGGGTGATAGCCCTCGCACTGGTGTTGTACATGTATGACTTAGAAAATGTCAAATGCTATAAAAAAATTCACCATCTCAGTTCACCTCCCAAATATTACTGGAAGTCAGGAGGAAGAGTTCCATCTTCAAAGAGTTAAGAGGAAACTCAGGAACAAGGATTTTAAATAGCATGCCATCACACTGTAGTTGGCCGGCCAGAATTAGAAATGTGGGAGATCTGACTCCACCTTTTCAGTGACTGCACCCACTGCCCCTCTACAAGTTCAAGGGGCAAGGGAGCTTAGTTTTTAGCTGCCTACAATCGCTGCCTGCCAAATTCTCTATCCTGTTCCCTGCTGCTGCTTCTGTGCTGCATACCTAGAATGTAATGAAACCCAACTGGCTTCTAGCTCTACCAATACACAGAACAGCCCTCACCTGCCACTCCACCCCACCCCTCTTCTGTCCATTGAGCAGGAAAGCTTTAATGGACAGTGCTCCCAGATGTAAAAATGTCATTGTGGTTCCTTAGCCACAACATAATGGCTGATATAGTTTAAAATTTCATTAGTAAATCTACCCTGAAGCTGGGATGGGAAGGACTCAGGTGATGCATAAATTAAGGGAGGCAGGTACTTGTCAGGAAGAAGACACAGTCGCTAGAGAAATGTGAGGATGAGGGCTTAGTGAGAGAGCAGCATTAAGGGGCTCTTCCTGAAAGCCTAAAGCTCCCTTTGCTCCTGGAGGGGGTAATTCACGGGAGTTCATCAGCAGACCACAAGGCTGAAGCTAAAAATAAGAAGAGGAAATCGGGGGATCATATGGGATGCCAGGGATCGAACCCGGGCGGCACAGGCCGGCCGGGAGCAAGGCAAATGCCCTACCTGCTGGACTATTGCTCTGGCCTCGGAAAAGTAAAGTTCTTTAAGGAACATTTACTCAAGTTCAAGGCTGTTGTTTTCTGTGTGTGTGTGTGTGTGTGTGTGTGTGTGTGTGTGTGTTGGGGGTTGTGGAAAATGCAGCTAGAGGAATGTATTTGTTCCTGTTTCTTGGTAACCTGAAATCTTGCGGTCTAACAGGGGAGAATGTAAAAGGCAAATGTATTTGTAATTCACAATGCCCTTCCTGATTGGTACCGAATGCAATTATCTCAGCTAAATTAAGACTAATTTTGCCATCTCTAGTCTAAACCAACTCAAAATCAATGGTCCACTGCAGAGTTCCCACCGGGAAGCAAAAGTCAAGACACACTGGAGGGGGCAAAGTAGGTCAGGGTGCCTACTCCCCAGCCCGCACCTTGAATCCATCAAGCTGATAGGCACAAATAAAATAATAACAGAAGGAACAGCTCTGTGAATGGCTCCTGATTACAGCAGGAGCCATTGTTGAAGAGGAGGAAATGAGGTTTGAATAGGGGAAGAGATTACGCTTCATCCGACCAGATGCACCATGGGGATTTGCATGTTCCCGACTCCTAGTCTTGGGATTTCTTTACTTCAGCAAATAGGAACAATCCCTATTGATGAGCTCACCCTTCCTCCTCCATCCTCTTCCACAGGTGGTTTTCTATCGCTGCTGTGAGGAAGCTGAGGTAGCTAGCTACATGGAGATTCCCTTGATATCGAACTCGAGACTCTCATTGGGTCGGTGAGGGACAAAAGCCTAATTCAAGCTTATCAAGCCAGACCAGCTGTCCACTGCAGGCTCCACTTTTATACATACCACTAAGGGGCGGGAGGAGATACACAGTGGGTAGAGCACTTGTCTAGCCCCCTGGGTTTGATTCCTGGAACCCTCAAGTCTGCCAGGAGAGCACAGAGCCAGGAACAAGTCCTGAATATAAGCAGGTGTGACCCAATAAAGGAAAAAAAAAATTACTACCAAGGGTAATGCAGGTGTGCCTATACAGACAAATGTGAAATTTCCATTCTCTGTGCTTATTAAATAGTGACTGCAGTATTCAGCAAAATATCACATGCCAGCTGCTCGCTGTCTGTCCTTCCCTTCAGACTCATCGCCATGCAGGACTAACCATGCCAGTCCCCAGTGGAAGGGGACAATATGAAAAGGTAATTGGCTTTGGAGTATAAGTATTTAGATTTTAAGAATGTAATTCACAACTGAGTATTTTTCATGACCTCTAGATTAACTTATGTACTAGCCAATTTCTGAATATTAATTGCTGACATAATTGTTGACAGTCAAATGCAATAAGACTTTTATCTTGGGACAAACTTTTATATAGCTTTATTGGCATAATAAGATGAAAAATTTTGTTTGTTATTCACTCAACCCTTTTCATTTTTTAAAAAGCAATTAATCATTCATTGCAGACATACTTTTAATTAAAGTGCTTTCTCACTCCCAACCTCAGAAGTATATGAAGCACACACAGACAGATTCAGAATGGAAGCGGAAAGTTTTGACAACTCAAATATCTGGCACCCATGTTCTGTGTTTGTTTGTGAATCGCTGCATGAAAATAAAGAAAGATGAGTTCTGAATGCTGAACAAACCTCTAATTGCTTTAGAAAGTTGTTGGTGATTCCTTATTGTTTTGTTTGACAGTTATAGGAAACTTTAAGAAAAAATAACATAAGAAAAAATATATTTGAAACCCATCAGTGTCCCTCAACATGATGGCAACAGTAATGCCTAGGTTATTAGCTGTTTTCTTGGATTATTTCTTTTGACTTTATATGTCCAGTGTCGATCACATGAAAAATGCAATAAATACAGGTGCCTATGGGAGAAACCCATTAATTTATACTAAATGGAGGAAACGTAGCTTGAATCTGTGTGATAACCTTTTTGTTGTTTTGGGATCACACCCGGCTGTGCAAAAGGCTCCTCCTGACTCTGTAATCAAGAGTCATTTGTAGTGGAGCCAAGAGGACCATATGGGTGTTGGGATCATACTGGGTCAGAAGCATGCAAGGCAAGCAGCCTACCCACCCGTACTATCGCTATGGCTCCTGCACAATAACTTTTCGATTATGATGCTCTGATCTTTCATAACTTTCAGAAGTGTGGAGTTAGTAGCAGCCAAGGAAAAGTAGAATCCTATTGAAACACAATGAGAAACACAGCTAAAATTGTTGGTGTTTGTAGATGTTCATTATAGTTACTGCCTTCTGGAATGTCCTCATCCTTCCCTGCCAGGAAGTGTCAGTTGCTCAGTTAGATTACATAAAACCTGTATCCTCGGGGGCTCTTGCAGGTTCACCTCCATCTCCTCCCTGGAGTGTCAAGAACAAACACTGCAGCTCCCAGAATGACCAGTGAGAGATGAAAGTAACTGGGTGCTTGGGGGTTTGCAGTGGCCACAGCATTAATTGCTGACATGCGTCCTTGCTCCAGTTAGATTACAGAAAACCTGTATCCTCCAGGGCTCTTTCTTTAAGTATTGGGAACAAATGTTAATGTTAGCTTTCATTTCCTATTACATATTCTATGCATGTGAATGAACATTTTTAAAAAAACTGCCAAAGTGAAGAAAGACCAAATCTAAGTGCCTAAAAAAGATAAATATTGACAACAGTTGCCCTACAGATATTTCTATGAGATCGATAAACAATTAGACACACCCTTTACTAAGGAAAGCAGAGGAGAGGCTAAGTGCAGGTTTTCAACTTCTCCATAAATATTTAACAATTGGTAAATAAGTATCCCAAGGGAAATGTACTAGAGGTTTCTTTAAAGTTCTGGGTAGTTAAATACTTACTGGACAACTACTTCTTTTTTGATCACACCAGAGTTGGGAGGTCTTCTCTCTGTGGTGTAGCTAAGACAGCATGGGGCACATAATTTGCATGGAAGGGAGTATTTATAAATACAGGAGAGAAACCAGAAGACTTTAGGGAAGAAAAAAGTCAATGAATGAAAATCATATCCTTTCTATAAATGTCCCAGGTAACATTTGTGGATCCAGACCCAATCCCAGCAATGCGGCACGGTGGTTCTAGAAGGGGCCCTTGATATTTGGGGGCATTACCAGGGTTTCACACCTGGTGGTCTTTAGGGAACCATGTGCTACCAGTATCCAAATAAGAGTCCTGTGTATGCAAGGTATGCTCACTAGCCCTTTGAGCTATTTCCCTGGCCCTTAAAATTGTGTTTTTTTTTAAGTATTTTATTATACCACCGTGAGATATACAAATAAAAAGATATACAATTAAAAAGTTCATGTTTGGGTTTTGGTCATACAGTGTTTCAGCACCCGTCCCTCCACCAGTGCCCATCTCCCACCAACAACATCCCGGTTCCCTCCCCTTCCCCAGCCCTGCTCCATGGCAGGTTCTTTATTTCTTTCCCTTTCTCTCTCTTTCTCTTTTCCTTCCCTTCCAGACTATGGATTACAGAACATACATTAAAAGGTTGTCATGTGTATCCTTTTGCCTCTATTTAATGCTCAGTTCTAGGTTGACATTAGTACCCTCGACTATTATTAGCCGTTCTATTATTAGTTAACGTGCTATTATTAGCAGTTCTAGGTTGGCATTAGTACCCTCGACTATTATTAACCAGAGTGCCCGAAAATCGATGACTGGATAAAGAAGCTTTGGTACATCTACACAATGGAATACTATGCAGCTGTTAGGAAAAATGAAGTTATAAAATTTGCCTATAAATGGATGGACATGGAGAAGATTATGTTGGGGCGAAATTAGCCAGAAGGGAGAGAGACAGATACAGAATGACTGCATTTATTTGCATGGCATAAATATATATGTACATATTATGATACCAATATCCAAGGTCAAGTGAAACATATATCAGGAGGTCTTGTCAAAGGTGGGAGATTATCACAAACGTGTGGGAGTCAGAGTTTAGGTAAGACAGAAAATGGAACAGGGTGTTAAAATTGTGTTTTGAATGAAGATCACTCCAGTGTCTTCAACCAGTTTCAGAATATTGACTCTGATGTGTACACCGTCCTCCCACTTATGCAAAAAAAAAAAAGACATTCCCTGCTGGACTGAGAATATCTAAGAAATGAGCCACAGGTACTCAAATGTGGGTGCCTTTCATTTCAAAAATAAAGGGGGTATATCCAATGGCCACTCGATAAAGATGCCAATAAGTCATGTGCCCTTTCTCCTTTTACATTCTACATTTCAGTATTACTCCCTATCATTTAGCCATCAATCCACTGGGACTCATTAGTAAGTTTTAAATGCTTCTATAAAGAAGAGGAATAAAGTAAGAAAAGAGGGGTTCAGAGTATATCTGGAGATAAGAGAAATGAGATGTGGAGTAGAAATCACAAAACAAGATATCTCTCCTATACTAATATTATGGCAGAGCCTGGCAAGCTACCCGTGTCATATTTGATATGCCAAATAGCAGTAACAATTATAGACCTCATTCCCATGACCTGATGGAATGGTCTGAGGCTCTTTATGTTCCTGGAGCAAGCAGGTGCCCTTGGGCTCTACTTGCATGAGACAGGACATATGGAGATGTTACTGGTGCCTGCTCGAGCAAATCGATGATGAACAGGAAGACAAGTGATAAAAGACAAGTGACAAATGATACTAATACTACAAGAGAGAGATAAATATTGTTTTACAATTTTTTTTAAATGAAGAGAAAAAGAGAACAAATCTAGGACGGGAGCAATAGCTTCAGTGTGTAGGGCACTTGTCTTGCATGCAGCCGACCAGGGCATGATCCGCGAGTACCTATATGTTTCTTCAAGCACTGCCAGGGGGCGACCCAAAAGCAAAACCAGGTATAAGCTCTGAGGGCAGGCACGTGCAGCCCCAAAACAAAACCAAAGTAGAACAAAATCATACAGAAAAGAGCAAGAATCTAAGTAGAATTCTATAACATCTAATGTGCAATTTGTGCAGCAGAATGGAGAGTAAAGGATGAGGAATCGGCTGTCTGGCCAAAATAGTTTCAAACCTGAATTTTTAAAATATCAGGCAACATATTTAAGAAGATCTATAAAACCCCATAGGTATAAGTTCAAAGAAAATCACATGTAGGCATATCATAGTAAAACTTCTGGAACCAAAAGAAAAAGAAAAAACCTTAGAAACAGCCACAGGAAAAGGATATATCACCTTCAAAGGGAGAAGCTGTAAGACAGACAGTGCCTTTTTCTATAGAAAAAATGGAAATCAGAGGGCAATGTAATGATATTATAAATGCTAAAAAGTGCAATTCCCAACCTGGAGTTCTATACTCTGTGAAAATAAACTTCAGAAATAAAGGCAAAATAAAGAAGCTTAAAAGAAAATAAAAATAGAGACTTTTATAAGCATACCTACAAAGAAATAAATTTTTATTTATTTTTTTTTTAATTTTTTTATTATACCACAGTGAAACATACAATTACAAAGGTGATCATAATTGGTTCTTGGTAATACAGTATACCAGCACCCATCCCTCCACCAGTGCCCCATTTCCACCACCAATGTACCCCACCCTCCTGCCCACCCCCATGCTGCCTTTAATAGCAGGTACCCCCAGTTTCACTCTCTCTTCTCTCTCTGTCTCTGCATCTGTCTGCCTCTTATTTTACACATTGTGGCTAGCCCTGCAGGTATTTAGAGTTTATCACATAAGTCTCTTTGTGTATATTCAATGGTGAGTCTTAATCTGTCATTACCATTTCCACATTTAGTAAAACACTGGTATCTATTTATGTCGTGTTAATGAATGCAGTCATTCTATATCTGTCCTTTTCGCTTCTGACTAATTTCACTCAGCATGATAGTCTCCATGTCCCTCCATTTGCAGGTAAATTTCATAATGTCATCTTTTCTGACAGCCGCATAGTATTCCATAGTGTAGATGAAACCACAGTTTCTTTAGCCAGTCCTCTGTTCTCGGGCATTTAGGTTGTTTCCAGATTCTAGCTATAGTGAATAGCGCAGAGATGAATAAAGAAGTACAGATAGTGTTTCTGCTATGTGTTTTTCGGTCCCTCGGGTATATTCCCAGGAGTGCTATTGCTGGATCAAATGGGAGCTCAATATCTAGTTTTCGGAGGAATGCCCATATTGTTTTCCAAAAGGGGCTGGACCAGTCGGCACTCCCACCAACAGTGGATCAGAGTCCCTTTTTCCCCACATCCACGCCAGCACTGGTTGTTCTTGCTGTTTTGGATGTGTGCCAGTCTCTGTGGTGTGAGATGGTACCTCATTGTTGTTTTGATTTGCATCTCCCTGAAGATTAAAGATGAAGAACACTTTTTCATATGCCTTTTGGCCATTCAATTTCTTCTTTTTTGGAAGCTTCTGTTCATTTCTTCTCCCATTTTTTTGATGGGGTTGGCTGTTTTTTTCTTGTGGAGTGCTACCAGTGCTGATATATCCTGGATATTAACCCCTTGTCAGATGGGTATTGGGTGAATATCCTTTCCCCCCTCTGTGGATTGTCTTTGTATCTTGGTCACCGTTTCTTTTGAGGTGCAGAAGCTTTTAGTTTTATATAATCCCATTTGTTTATCTTTGCTTCCATTTGCTTGGTCAGTGGTGTGTCATCTTTAAAGATGAACCATCCTTGCATTCCCGGGATGAATCCCACTTGGTCATGGTGTATAATCTTTTGATGACTCTTGGATTCTATTTGCTAAGTATTTTGTTGAAGATCATAGCATCTATGTATTCATCAGGGAGAATGGTCTGTAGTTTTCCTTTTTGGTGGCATCTTTGTCTGCTTTGGTATCAGGGTGATATGTGCCTCGTAAAAGCTATTTGGGAGTGTTTTTTGTTTCTTCAATTTGTTGGAAGAGATTAAAAAGAATTGGGAGTAAGTCCTCTTTAAAGGTTTGTAGAATTCACTGGTGAATCCATCTGGACCTGGGCTTTTGTGTTTGGGGGAGACTTTTGATTACTGATTCTATTTCCTCGATGGAGATAGGTTTGTTGAGGTATTACAAATCTTCTTGTTGCAGACTTGGGAAGCTATAGGAATTCAGGAATTTGTCCATTTCTTCTAGGTTTTCTTGTTTTGTGGCGTACAGGCTCTCATAGTAATCTCTGATGATCTTTTGAATTTCTGTGGTTTCTGTTGTGGTGTCCCGTTTTCACTTCTGATTCTATTTATTTGGGTTCTCTCTTTTCTTTTTCTTACAAGTCTTGCAAGTGGTTTGTCAAATCTTGTTTATTTTTTCAAAGAACCAGCTTTTGGTTTCGTTGATCTTCTGGATTGTTTTGACATTTCCATCTCATTGATTTCTGCTCTAAGTTTTATTATTTCTTTCTTTCTGCTTGGGTTGAGGCTCCTTTTGTTGATCACTCTAAGATCTTCAGTTGTAGAAGTCAGACTGTTTATGATGGCCTTTTTTTGCTTTTCTGGTAAATGCCAGAAGAGCTATGAGGCTTGCCTCTTAACACTGCTTTTGCTGTATCCCACAAGTTCTGGTAATTCGTGTCTTCCAGTCTCATTTGTTTCCAGGAATCTTTGGATTTCCCTCTTTGATTTCTTTTATGACTTTGCTGGTTGTTCAGCAGTGAGCTGTTGAGTTTCCAGGTACTTGGTATTGGTCTCCCGTTTTTGTGTACAATTAACTTCTATTTTCAGTGCCTCATGGTCTGAAAAAGTAGTTGGCACAATTTCTATCTTCTTGATTTTATGGAGGTATGATTTATGGCTCAGCATGTGATCTATTTTAGAGTATGTTCCGTGAGCACTGGAGAAGAAAGTGTAGCATTCAGCTTTTTGGGGTGAAATGCCCTGTATATGTCTACCAGCCCTCTTTCTTCCATCTCTTCTTTAAGGGCCAGTATTTCCTTTGGTAAGTTTCGAATCTTGTTGATCTATCCAGGGTTTATAGAGCAGTGTTGAAGTCTCCAATTGTGCAATTGTGCTGTCAATGTCTTCTTTGAGAGTCTATTAGTAGATTGTTTTTAGGCATTTTGCTGGCCCCTCGTTGGGTGCATATATGTTTAATTGCGTGATTTCTTCCTGATATATGCATCCCTTGACTATGAAGAAGTGACCTTCACTGTCCCTTCTGACCTTCTTCAGCCTGAAGTCTATGTTGTCAGATACCAGTATGGCTCACCCCAGCCTTTTTTGGATGGGTTGTTTGAGTGAAGGGATTGTTTTCCAGCCTTTTTATTTTGAGCCTGTCTTTGCTCCGATTGTTCCAGGTGTGTTTCTTGAAGCAGCAGAATGTCGGATTCAATTTTTTTGATCCATTGTTGCCACTCTGTGTCTCTAAACATGGTGCATTTAGACCATTGACATTGAGAGAGATTAGCCCGTCATGGCATTTTGTGCCATCTTTCTGAATAGGTTTGGTGTTCTTTTGGGTTATGTCTTGTCTTATAGTAGATCTTTCAGTCCTTCTTTTAAGGTTGGTTTTGATTTTTTACAGATTCCTAAGCTGTTGTTTATCCAAGAAGTTGTATATCTGTCCTTCAAATCTGAGCGAGAGTTTAGCTTTGGGATAAAGAATTCTTGCTGAGGCATTCATTTCATTAAGTTTTTTTCAATCTATATCCCACCACTGCCTTTCGGGCTTGGAGGGTGTCTTCTGAGAAGTCTGCTGGAAAGTCGAATGGATGTTCCTTTGTATACAATTTCCTTCTTTTGATCTTGCTGCCTGAAAGAATTATGTCTCTGTCTATGGCATCCATTACTTTGACTAGGATGTGTCTTGGGGTCTTTCTGTTGGGGTCTCTTCTTGCTTGGTAGCCACGTCGGGCTTCTTGGATCTGGATGCCTTCATCCTTTAACTTCGGGGGAACTTTTCAGCCAGGATGTTTTTAACTGTTTTTAATTTCCTTGGGGTTACTTTCTTGTCCCTCTGGGACTCTATGATTCTTATGTTGTTCCGCCTGGCTTCATCCCATTGTTCTCTGTTCGTTGCTGATCCATTATCAGGTCTTTTCCATCTTATGTAGATCTCTGAGTGCTTTCTGCAGCTCATCTTCAGTCTCACTGATTCTCTCTTCCGCTGCTGTCATCCTACTATTCAGAGCCCGATTGTGTTTTCATTTCGTCTACTGAGTTTTTAAGCGATGATATTTCTATTTGCATGGTTCCTCATTTCTGCTCTCATTTCCTCCGTAGTTTATTGACAGCCCTTTCAACTGCTTCGTTTATGTTCTCCTGTATTTTTTATTGGACATCTGCTCAATTTTTTTCCGTTGAGCTCCTTAAACATCCTACCAATTTCTTCTCTGGTTTCATTGTCAGGAGATCATGCACATCTGTATTCTTTTTTGAGTCTTCAGGGTCGATTCCTTCATCTGTTCTTCGAGGCTGGGGATCTCGTTGTTTCCCCATGGTTATTGTGGTGTTCAGGGATAGATTCCTCTGGTGTACTGTTTCTTTTTCTTGAGGGTATTACCTTCCTTGGTGTTGAAATTCCTAGTTTTTCTATTACTAGCGGCCAAAGCGTCGCTGTCTGCCGGCCAGCCGCACTCCAGGGAGGTTACCTGAGGTGGAGTCAGGCTGGTGTGAGAGTTCAAAATGACCAATTACTTCCGGTTCCGCGCGGACTTCTGGGAGTTGTAGTTCCACCTTCTGCCGAGACCTGGGGCTCTACCACGACCCCAGGCGCAACCGCTTGGCCAACCCACACCCCAGGGAGGGTACCTGAGATGGAGTTACAGGCCGGTGTGAGAGTTCAAAATGACCGTTTACTTCGGTTCGCTCGGACTTCTGGGGGTTGTAGTTCCACCTTCTGCCGAGACCTGGGGCTCTACCACAGCCCCAGGTGCCCGCCTTGACAGCCACACACCCCCAGGGAGGAGTA
>JAJIBD010023229.1:0-352168 GCA_021461705.1 Cryptotis parvus | reverse complement strand
ATTTCCTTGGTAAGTTTCAATCTTGTTGATCTATCCAGGGTTGATAGAGCAGTGTTGAAGTCTCCAACTACAATTGTGTTGTTGTCAATGTCTTCTTTGAAGTCTATTAGTAGTTGTTTTAGGTATTTTGCTGGCCCCTCGTTGGGTGCATATATGTTTAATAGCGTGATTTCTTCCTGATATATGCATCCCTTGACTATTAAGAAGTGACCTTCACTGTCCCTTCTGACCTTCTTCAGCCTGAAGTCTATGTTGTCAGATACCAGTATGGCTACCCCAGCCTTTTTGGATGGGTTGTTTGAATGAAGGATTGTTTTCCAGCCTTTTATTTTGAGCCTGTCTTTGCTCCGATTGTTCAGGTGTGTTTCTTGCAGGCAGCAGAATGCCGGATTCAATTTTTTGATCCATTGTGCCACTCTGTGTCTCTTAACTGGTGCATTTAGACCATTGACATTGAGAGAGATTATTGTCATGGGATTTTGTGCCATCTTTCTGAATAGGTTGGTTGTTCTTTTGGGTTATGTCTCGTCTTATAGTAGATCTTTCAGTCCTTCTTTTAAGGTTGGTTTTGATTTTACAAAGTTCCTAAGCTGTTGTTTATCCAAGAAGTTGTATATCTGTCCTTCAAATCTGAGCGAGAGTTTAGCCGGATAAAGAATTCTTGCTGAGGCATTCATTTCATTAAGTTTTTTTCACTATATCCCACCACTGCCTTCGGGCTTGGAGGGTGTCTTCTGAGAAGTCTGCTGAAAGTCGAATGGATGCTCCTTTGTATACAATTTCCTTCTTTGATCTTGCTGCCTGAAGAATTATGTCTCTGTCTATGGCATCCATTACTTTGACTAGGATGTGTCTTGGGGTCTTTCTATTGGGGTCTCTTCTTGCTGGTACGCCGTCGGGCTTCTTGGATCTGGATGCCTTCGTCCTTTAACTCGGGAACTTTTCAGCCAGGATGTTTTTTAACTGTTTTAATTTCCTTGGGGTTACTTTCTTGTCCCTCTGGGACTCCTATGATTCTTATGTTGTTCCGCCTGGCTTCATCCCATTGTTCTCTGTTTCGTTGCTGATCCATTATCCGGTCTTTTTTCCATCTTATGTAGATCTCTGAGTGCTTTCTGCAGCTCATCTTCAGTCTCACTGATTCTCTCTTCCGCTGCTGTCATCCTACTATTCAGAGCCCCGATTGTGTTTTTCATTTCGTCTACTGAGTTTTTAAGCGATGATATTTCTATTTGCATGGTTCTCATTTCTGCTCTCATTTCCTCCCCGTAGTTTATTGACAGCCCTTTCAACTGCTTCGTTTATGTTCTCCTGTATTTTTATTGGACATCTGCTCAATTTTTTCGTTGAGCTCCTTAAACATCCTACCAATTTCTTCTCTGGTTTCACTGTCAGAGAGATCATGCACATCTGTATTCTTTTTTGAGTCTTCAGGGTCGATTCCTTCATCTGTTCTTCGAGCTGGGGATCTGCGTTGTTTCCCCATGGTGTTGTGGTGTTCAGGGATAGATTCCTCTGGTGTACTGTTTCTTTTTTCTTGAGGGTATTACCTTCCCTTGGTGTGGAAATTCCTAGTTTTTTCTATTAATAAGCGGCCCGCCTGGCCAGCCACACACCCCAGGGAGGTAGGGTACCTGAGATGCAGACAGGCCAGTGTGAGAGTTCAAAATGACCGTTTACTTCCGGTTCCGCTCGGACTTCTGGGGGTTGTAGTTCCACCTTCTGCCGAGACCCGGGGCTCTACCACGGCCCCAGGCGCCCGCCCGGCCAGCCACACACCCCAGGGAGGTAGGGTACCTGAGATGCAGACAGGCCGGTGTGAGAGTTCAAAATGACCGTTTACTTCCGGTTCCGCTCGGACTTCTGGGGGTTGTAGTTCCACCTTCTGCCGAGACCCGGGGCTCTACCACGGCCCCAGGCGCCCCGCCCGGCCAGCCACACACCCCAGGGAGGTAGGGTACCTGAGATGCAGACAGGCCGGTGTGTTATCTGAATTATTTCTGACTTTAGTAGTAGTAACAAAGCATTTTCAGGATAATGCCTAAAATTTATATACATGTAAACAAAGTAATTGCCTTTTGAGTTAAAAAAAAGGAGTAGTTTCCTCTGATCATTATTTTTCCACATAAAAGTCATCAACCTACTCTAATAGCTCTTCATACTTATAGCCAATATGCTTTATTTATACACAGCCTCTTTCTAACAGGCTAAATTAACATTTAGCAGCAGTGTTATGTTAAGCAGCATAAGATTTTAGGGCCCTCGTGTCCTCATCTGTAGAATCACATGATAAAAATTCTAGCCCAGGTACACCTGATCCAGAGACTCACATACACAGGGCAGAGCTGCTACCGGCTCTCCCTGTGCCCAGCTTATCATGGAGGTGCCCAGGAGGGAAGGCGGGTTCTAGCCCTGGCCCGCCATTACAGCAGAGCCTCGCAAGAAGCCAGAGGAACCCCCACACCATGAGGGCTGCCATTTTCCACATCCGGACTCCCCAGTTCATCAGAACTCCACCCAGCAAAAGAGCTGATCACAAGCCTGGCTCACGCGGCTGCTTTCTGGCCGCACGGTTCATCAATAAATGCACGAGATGAGAGGCAACTACAAGAGTATACCACCCGCACAGCAGAGCCTGGCAAGCTACCCGTGTCATGTTTTGATATGCCAAATACTAGTAACAATTATAGACCTCATTCCCATGACGTGATGGGATGTTTTGAGGCTCTTTATGCCCCTGGAGCAAGCAGATGCCCTTGGGCTATACTAGCATGTGAGAGGATATATGGAGATGTTACTGGTGCCCGCTAGAGCAAATCGATGAACAATGGGAAGACAAGTGATACAAGTGAACTCCTAACTTTCCTAGCTTGTTGTAAAATACTAAGTAAGATAATGTCTGTGAACATGCTATAAAATGCTAATCAACTGTAGAACTATAATTAAGCAATCATAGAAAACAATTAGCTTGTCTTATATGCTTAAGCAATATTAGAACAGAAAATATTTTACACTCCTGTTTCTTTTATTGTTTTGGCCACATCTGGCTGCAGAGCTACTCCATGCTTGGGGATCAATCTTGGCATTGCTTAGGAGAATGGACAAAGCCAGGGAGTAAGCATGGGCCTCTCACATTCGAGGCTTTCACTATACAGTCATTCTTTCACTTCACAATTGGTCTATAATCTCCCCTATAGAGGAAGCATTTTGGTTTTTACAGTGACATAGGTGAAAAGTATTAATGCTTATGTATGAAGTCTATTTTACAACAAATTGCTATAGCCATTGAATTTCATATGATTGGATGAGGGTATCTTCTTTACTACTGAAGAAATGAGGGAAGGCCAAGATGTTTAGATCACATGCTTTAGATCACGTGCATGTGGGAGCCCCAGGTTCATTGCCGAGCCTGGCTCGGAATTTCTGGGCGTGCCTTCCTCCACAAAATGGGGGGGAAATGAATTTAAGAAGTTTCACAAATAAATGTAACAGCAGTGCAGAAAGATTCTGTTGTTGTTCCAATAGGCAGAAGATGAGTTTGTATACTGGCCAAGTCGAGAAGAATCCATGAACTGTGAGGCCTTTACCGTCACCCTTATCAGCAAAGACAGACTGTGCCTCTCTAATGAAGAACAAATTATCATTCATGACTTTATCCTTGAAGCTACACAGGTAACTTAAACCTCACTTTCTCGGTAATAGACCAGGTAATAATGAAGTAATTTACTACCCTCAAGAAAGACCTCAGGCATTTGAGTATAACTAAATTTTAAGTATGTACATTTCTTTTACTTTCCTTCAAATATTTGCTTTTTGTAGATGGATAGCTGAAATATAACAGTCCCTCTGATACCATATGCATACAAATAGGTCAGATGACCTAATTACAGAAGCAGGATTTTTCATTGCCTACAGAAATGTAATTCCTGCAATGTTTGCGAACATGATTTAAAGAATTTTTCCCTCAGCAAACATCTCAATGTATAATAAGTGCCTTCTTATAAGATAGCTAAGAAAAGTGTGATTTATAATATTAACCTCCATGAAGAGTCAAAGATATAGTCTTTTTTAATTTTCATCCAAAATTTGTGCTTAAACAGGATTTGCTTATTTAATCACCACGACCTACTCGTGTTCCATGGGCCTCCTTAGTACTTAACTTCTTACCCACCACATCTAGTTACATGTTTTTTGAAATTGTAAGTGTAATAATGAATGGGTTGTGATGATTCATGTTGTGTCGGTTGTAGGATGACTATGTCCTAGAAGTTCGACACTTTCAGTGTCCCAAATGGCCTAACCCGGATGCTCCCATAAGCAGTACCTTTGAACTGATCAATGTCATCAAAGAAGAGGCCTTAACACGGG
Organism: Cryptotis parvus; assembly: GCA_021461705.1. Classification (NCBI taxonomy): domain Eukaryota; kingdom Metazoa; phylum Chordata; class Mammalia; order Eulipotyphla; family Soricidae; genus Cryptotis; species Cryptotis parvus. The sequence goes on along the minus strand of JAJIBD010023229.1, from coordinate 347,800 downwards.
ATGGCCCCACCATAGTTCATGATGAGTATGTACCTTTTCCTTAATTTAAATATTTCATTTTCATTGTGTTGCTATAATAGCGAAAGGGTTTTTGTTTGTTTCAACACGATAAAGCAGTTACACTCAAATCCTTACACTGAATTTCAGAAAATACTTATTATAGAAGAAACTTTTTTAAAAGATGTCCACCAGGTCAGACCCTAGTGCTACCCACCTAAGGTGATCCAGACTGTCTCAAAAGATCACTTGTTACTTGTCTTCCCTTTGTTCATTGATTTGCTCAAGCAGGCACCAGTAACATCTCCATTCATTGGGAATGAGGTCCATAATTGTTACTGTTTTGGCCATTGTTGCTGTTTTGACCATTGTTACTGTTTTTGTTCTCAAAAGATATCTGACTCAAATAAAAATGGGGGAAAAATTAATAAATATGTGGTTGAGATGATTAATGGTGAAAAAGTTACCCTGAAAGTACAAAAGTTTCTCTGTGAATATTGTTCAAGCCCAGACTCTGCCACATCAATATTAAAAGGTCATAACTAAACCCACAGTGTATATTTGAACTCAAACTTCATGGTTGGAATTGACCTGTAATTCTATAATACCAAACAATATTATCTTAAGGTTTTGCCAGTACAGCACTGGTTATATGTCAGGGGCCACTGGGGTCACCAAAAACACCGGGAAACAAGTTTCCTTCTACCTTCAAAGCCCACAGGGAATGGATAAAAGCTCAGGAATCTGGGGCAGTTTTAAAAAATGTTACCATCACAGGTTCTGATATATAAGCCAAGAACAGGAAAAACCCAGACTCTGGGCTCCCTGCTGGGCCCTGGCCACGTGTAGGCCAAGATGGCTGCCAGCACATGTTGAAGCCCAACAGAGAATGGAGAGGACGGAGAGAGGCAAATGCCAAGGGGAAGCCAAAATGGCAAAGAAAAAGGCCCCTTCTTTTTCCTAGCTTCTTTTATAGACAGAAACCCACCAAAATCTTCCATCCCAGCCCATCCTGGGTTGGGCTATATAGAGATGAAGCCAGGTAAATGGCCCTTTCGAAATGTAGGTCTTTAGGAGGGCCTTTGGCTCAAGCTTCACAAAAGCCAGAGCTGATTTCCAGAGGCAAAATCTCCCTAGCAGAGTGGGGAGGGGCTGCATCTCTGAACCAGAAAGCAATTCAGAATGTAATTTGTAGGAAATGGCATTAATACATTTTACCATAAATATATAACTAGCAGATCCCAGACTCTGGATCCCACTAAGGTCCAAAATCCATCAGAATAATTCACTCTGGCATTATCTTTGGAGTCAGAGACACGTTAGTTTGCCTGGAGGCACATTGGCATGTCTCTGAAATAGGAGAATTGGATGACATTATTGGTTGATCCAACATAGCCAAGTACTCTTGGGATATCTACATGTATGTCCCACGTGGGAACCCGTGGGAACAGAATATTTATCTGGGGCAAGCAAGATTCATGATAAAAATATTTATGCCGTATAAAATTATGAGATCAGTCCTATTCTGCCCGAACTCCCATTGTGTCTACTCCAGAGATTCCCAAAAGGCAAGGACCAGCTCTCCACATAAGCTAAGTGTAGCTGGAGGCTAAAGGCTCAGTAGGGTTTGTCACCCAACAGTTATATACCCTCATTTCTTTTTTTTTTTTTTTTTTTAAATTTTTTATTATACCACAGTGAAACATACAATTACAAAGGTGATCATAATTGGTTCTTGGTAATACAGTATACCAGCACCCATCCCTCCACCAGTGCCCCATTTCCACCACCAATGTACCCCACCCCCTCCTGCCCACCCCCATGCTGCCTTAATAGCAGGTACCCCAGTTTCCTCTCTTTCTCTCTCTGTCTCTCTCTCTCTGTCTCTGCATCTCTCTCCCTCTTATTTTACACATTGTGGCTAGCCCTGCAGGATATACCCTCATTTCTATTGATTTACAAAGTAGTCCCTGGGCTAGAACATTCATTACAGTGGGTAGGGCATTTGCCTAGGAAGTAAGTGACTGGCTCAAGTTTGCTCCCTGGTATCCCATATAGTCCCCCAAGCTCTGCCAGGAGCTTCACTGTATAGTCCAAAACCAAGAAAAAAGAGTATTATCTGTGCATATATTTATATCATTAAATTATCAGCATAAATGATAATAATTGAGGATAAAGTGTTTCCCTTGAAATACTTACTTGTGCAAGACGCACCGCCGGAGTTCAGTGCCAGTTCAGTCGCTCTGATCAGCAGAGCAGTATCCCATTGAGTTCCACACCACAGTTTGTGTGTCAGTCACTGGTTGATGGCCATTCAGGTTATTTCATGATTTGGCTATTATTTAGAAGCAAAGGGGTACAAATATCCTGTGGATAAAAGGCTAGGATTACTCTCTTTTATGAAACTGAAGCCATATTACAGGCTACTTCAAAGCATTGTGTTGTTTTTCTTTGGACATAATGGCTATTTCAACACACAGACTTGACTATTCGATTAAGAGTAGAGAAACATTAAAGTTTTCAAATGGCGCACTGATATCCTCGGAAATATGACAGCATCGAAACAACTAAGTTTCTACTACTCTGAAATTTCGGAATAGGTAGTTAGGGCTGATTCTAAACTTTCTCAAATACTTCATTCAGATCAGCTTTTTTTTTAAATTACTTTTTTTTTTTTTTTTTTTTTTGCTTTTTTGGGTCACACCCGGCGATGCTCAGGGTTACTCCTGGCTCTGCACTCAGGAATCACTCCTGGCAGTGCTCGGGGGGACCATATGGGATGCTGGGGATCGAACCCAGGCCGGCACAGGCGGCCGTGTGCAAGGCAAATGCCCTACCTGCTGGGCTATCGCTCCGGCCCTTTAAAATTACTTATTACTTTTTTTTTTTTTTTTTTTTTTTTTTTTGCTTTTTGGGTCACACCGGCGATGCTCAGGGGTTACTCCTGGCTCTGCGCTCAGGAATTACTCCTGGCGGTGCTCGGGGGACCATATGGGATGCCGGGGATCGAACCCGGCCGGCATAAGCCGGCGGCGTGCAAGGCAGGCGCCCTACCCGCTGGGCTATCGCTCCGGCCCTAAAATTACTTTTAAGTTTCATTATATCCTCATGAGATATACAATTACAAAGCTGTTCATGATTCAGATCAGCTTTTTAAGTAGTTTCTGGGTATCACTATCTCATCAATTCAGACTGGTAGCATTCCAAAGAATTTTTTTCCAATGCTAGTAATGCAGTTTGTGTTCTATGATAATTTTTGAAAGAGAAGACCAGAACAATAGTTAAATGGAACTGTTTATCTAACTCAGCTTTTAGGTATCTTATGTTAAATATGAGAAACAAATAGTACTTAAACAATTGATCTACAAATATCTTTAGAGTGCACCTCTTGTTGGAAAAAAAACTGTTTTTAAATTTCAAAGATTTGTTAGTATTTCAAATTAAATATTTGATTTTAAATACATTAAATATTGCCCGCCTGCCCCCCCATTCACACAGCTATACAAACCAGGACAGCCCAGTCCTTTTTGAATGCCCCCTTCACCATCACGTCTTGTTTATAGTACTGTTCTTTCACAGTCTGGTCCAAGTTTACGTTTCCAGCCACCATTCCAATCTGTCCCCTTACCCCTGCAAATACCATTTCCTCTCTCTTCTCCACATGCCCTTTCATTCCGTGCACACTTTAAAAGTCACTCCCTCTGAAACTGGCTCTAACTCACCCCAGAGGTGAGCATCAGATCCTTGCCAGTGTCATTTCTATTTGCCATGTCGCAATAACTACTTGTCCTGGTAACTCACTGTATTCTCAATGGGTGAATTCATGCTTAACGCACAACTTGTTTCTGTGTCAGGCTTGTATTTTTTGTTTGCTTGTTTTTGTTTTTGGGCCACACTCAGCAAGATTTATTCCTGACTCTTTGCTAGGTGAACAATTTAGGACAATTGGAATTATACCCCATGTCAGAAGTGTGCAAGGCAGGCTTATCACTTAACTCCAGCCCCTATTACAAATTAAACATATATATATATATATATATATATATATATATATATATCCCCAGATAATCAATCACAGAAAGTATTATACCTTGATTTTTGTTTGTTCTCATTTTGCCTGCTTAAATTTGTGTGTGTGTGAGAAAAAGAACCAAAAAACCAATTTATAGGCGCCAAGGAGATAGCTCAAGTGGTAGATTTCTAGCATGTATAAGGTCATTTCCTCACAATTTTTTTTAAAACACAGTCTTAAGAATTGAACATAGTAAGTTTATAAAAAAATTCTAGAATTTATCTATAGAAGTGAAAAAATGATATTTGAATAAAGAAATTCAATTTATTAAGCTTTCTCAACGGACTACAAATCACATAAAACATTTATTACCAAGGTATATTTTAGGAATTTTTAATACACCTATATCTTGGCTTCTTAAATTTTTTATTATTAGAAAATTGAATCCATTTCTTGAAATTACAATATATCTTAACATTATATACCATGAAATTCAGCTCTTTTTTAAATTACACATTAAGATGCCATATGTCAGGTTTTCTTACTTTTCCCATGTGCTATCCTGTTTTGTCTTAAAGTATATGTATATTTTTTTGGGGAGGGCACACCCAGCAATACTCAGGGATTACTCCTGACTCTATACTCAGAAATTACATTCCTGGCAGTGGTTGGGTGTCCATATGGGATGCCGGAGATCGAACCGAGGTCTGCAGCGTGCAAGGCAAATGCTCTCCCCCTGTACTATTGGTCTGGCCCCATTTAAGAAAATTTTATGTGAACCCATAAATAAGTATATAAACCATTGTGAATAAGTATATAAATAAAATATTTATGTTTAATTTTACTGAAAAATATAGGAAAACTGATTTTAAGAAAATATTTCAAGATATTTTATGACATCCACTTTTTTCATTGAATCAGTGAGCTACACAGTTACAAAGTTGTTCATAATTAGGTATATAATGTTCCAACACCCATCACTTCACCAGTGTACATTTCCCACAACCAATGTCCCCAGTTTCTCCCCCTACCTGCATCAGTAGCAAGTTTTTCTCTCCCCCTTTCCCTCCCCTCCTTGGGCATTATCACTTGCAATACAAATACTGGAATGTTATCATGCATATCTCTTTACCTACTTTGAATACTCATATTCCACAATGATCATTTCTAATTATTGTTTTTCTGTATCTTATCTGCCCTTTGCTCTACACACTTGTGGCAAGCTTCCAACCATTGACCCCAACTTCTGGCCCCTTCCTTTTTTTTCAGGGCCTTGGATATTAGTCCCATCCTGTTTTGTTTTTATATCCTACAAAGGAGTGTGGACATTCTATATCTGTCCCTCTCCTTCTGACTCATTTCACTCAGCATGATAGTCTCCATGCCCATCCATTTATAAACAGATTTTTATGACTGCATTTTTCCTCAATGCTGTGTAACATTGCATTGTATGATGTATCATAGTTTCTCTGTTCTCCATAGTCATCTGTTCTCGGGATATTTCTTTAAACAACCATCTATCCTCGGGTTAATTCTGGCTATTGTGAGAAGTGCTGCAGTGAACATAGAAGAGCAAATGACATCTCTGCTGGGTGGTTGGGGCCCCTAGGGTAGAAAAGATCAGGCTTGAAGACCTAACTGCCCCCTCTGTAAATCAGAGCTGGACATTCAGAGCTGAACAAAACGTTGATACCTATTTTGATCACCTATACTGCTTAAAAGCAAACTAATTTTTTTTCAGTATCCCACATGCATCCATTCAAGCTGATTCTGTTCAGAAAAAGGTTCATAACCGAGGATAGGGGGGAGAGAGGGAAACTTGGAAGAAAGATAGATTAACCTGGTGGGAACCAGGAGGAAATATATGAAGCTGGTGGCGGGATTGGTGATGGAACACTGCATGTCTAAAACCCAACTATGAATAACTTTGTAAATCATGGTGCTTCCATAAAATACAATGAAGAAAAAAAATAATCTTCATTACTGACAAATCTTGAAGATAGAGCCTATGTTCCTACAGAATGTTCTTTGGTAGTCTGAGCAAACCTTGATCCAAGTAGTTTCTTATGCAAAAACTAACAATTCTTATTAGTTATTAAAGTTAGTTAGTCACAATGTTATTCAATGTTATTGACTTGACAAATCAAATATTTCAGTAAGTTATTATCACTTGCGGCCATGCGGTTTATCAATAAATGCTGGATTTTGAGATGACTACAAGAGTATGCTACCCGCACGGCAGAGCCTGGCAAGCTACTCGTGTCGTATTTGATATGCCAGATACCAGTAACAATTATAGACCTCATTCCCATGACCTGATGGAATGGTTTGAGGCTCTTTATGTTCCTGGAGCAAGCAGGTGCCCTTGGGCTCTATTTGCATGAGACAGGTCATATGGAGATGTTATGGTGCCCGCTCAAGCAAATCGACGATGAACGGGAAGACAGTGACAGTGATTATCACTTCATCATTCTCAAAGTACCATCTGAGGATCCCTCTTTGGGAGGCAGTTGGTCCTTGCAGGAGGTTCCAGAGGTTAAAGCTATTATAAATCAGAGTATTTATCTGTTCAATCTTACAGTAACCTGAACATACAGAGGTAAATGACATGAAAATATACTCTTTCTTAGAACTAATGTAATGTGTGCGTACAATTTTGTTATTAAACATCTCCAATTCTAGTTTCTGACAGAGTAAATATGGATAGAGAGATCAAATGAGCAAAATCTCTTTAATGATCCTTAAAAATTACTTTAATTGCTGAGCTATTCTATAGGAGATACAAAAATATATCCACTTCTTTCTATAAAAGATACCCTCAGAGCATAACTAGTTTAGCTTTTTAATCCTTAGCCATCTCATTAGGAGGGCAATTTAAGGATCCCCATCTTTCATGAGAAAATAAGCACTGTGAAATTACATAATTAGTGGGATCCAGTATAAGATGAAAATGCAAGATTCACTACTGAAAAATACTTTCAGAAGACAACAGAGTACTTTTTCCTTTCTTTTTGGGTCTTACCCGTTGGTGCTCAGGGAGCTCTCCTGGAGAGCCTGATACATCACACTGGTTTAAATATTTCTCTACTTTTTCGTAGTGCTGGGGAAGGCTTTTGAGTTGTCAGTCTTCCTGAGGTGGTTTTTAAAAATTTTTTCAGCATCATGATTTACAATCATGGTAATAGCAGGGTTTCATGCATAAAATATTCCTCCTACAGTGATATGGTTTCCTGCTAGAGGCCTGCCATAATGATTTCCGGGGGTGGGTGGAGGCTGCAGTCTCTTCCCACTGGCATGACTCTAATGCTGGACAGTATTCTTAGAAAACAGTAAAAAGTAATTAAATGGGCCCAGATATTATCACCGTGACTACATAGAAGGAACCCTGGTGTATTTTAAAATGTATATAAACATGACTCTACACCAGGTACTTAAAATGTGAAAGAAATGAAAGTACTTTCTCAGATATAAACAAGGCAGTCTGAATACTTTTGATTTTTTTTCTTCTCAGAAGTACTTGTTAACAAGCACTGCTTTGAACAGAGTCCTTTGAGAAAGTGGCAAACTACCAAAGCCAGTGAATTTATATGATATTTCTGTTTTATCTAGGTTATAAATTATTTGTATCCCCAAGTCCCCATAGTTTTAAGTACAAATCTATGAAACCTAATTCTTTAATCCTACTTAATTACTAAAGTTCTGAGAGACAGTAGCCTTTATTGTTTCAGTCTTTATACCTTCATTATAATACAGAATATGCAGAAAATACTTAAAAGGTTTTGTGCATCTGATAGTCTTGATTTAGTAGCTAGTCGCTTTAAGTCTTGCTGGAAGGCCAACTATTGTTCTATTTGTTTGGGACCGTACCCAGTCATGCTCAGGACTTATTCCTGGCTCTGAGCTCGGGGCAGGCTGAGGAGAAGGATCACACAGGACACCCAGAATTGAACCCAGATCCACTGCATGCAAGGCAGACTTGCTTCCTACCCTACCTAATGTACTCCAAGGCCATCATATTTCTTTTGTTCTGCATTATGGCCTTTTGTTTTAATTGAGTCAACATGAGATACAGTTACAAAGTTGATTGGGTTTCAGTCATACCATGTTCCAACATTTGTCCCTTCACCAGTGTACGCTTTCCCACCACCAATATCCCTTTTTCCCCTCCTGCCTGCCTCTACTCCTGCATACGCTTTTGCTCTCCCCCACCTTCTCTGTCTCTCTCTTCTCCCCCCATCTCCCTTACCTTTCTTTTCTTTTTTTTTTTTTTGCTTTTTGGGTCACACCCGGCGATGCTCAGGGGTTTCTCCTGGCTCTGCACTCAGGAATTACTCCTGGCGGTGCTCGGGGACCATATGGGATGCCGGGGGATCGAACCCGGGCCGGCACAGGCCGGCTGCGTGCAAGGCAAATGCCCTACCACTGGGCTATCACTCCGGCCCCTCCCTTACCTCCTTCTGGGTTGGCCTCTTAACCAACCCAGAAGTATTGAGCGGAAACCTGTGTTCCCCTCATGCAAGGCAAGCATGTAATCCGTGTACTATCTCTTTAGTCTCAAAATATTCTTTTTAACTTGATAAATATGAAACTTATTGCAAATTTTCTAATTTTAAGAACCACAGAATATTTACTATAACATAATGAGGACACTGTATTATGTTTTTTTAGTGTTAGAATGCATAAAACTATTGAGGTGCTAACCAGTATAACTAAAAGGTAAGTATCAAAATTGAAGAGACAAAACTTACTTTATTGGTAGATTAAGATATACTCAACTGCCTAGAAAATCCACAAATTAAAAGAGCTTCAAAGACTCCTGGTGCATTTCTAGACACAAGTTCACCATATGATAATTTTTATCTTTTATATAGCAACCGAATCACTTGTCACTTGTCTTCCCGTTCATCGATTTGCTCGAGCGGGCACCAGTAACATCTCCATACGTCTTGTCACATGCTAGTGTAGCCCAAGGGCTTCTGCTCACTCCAAGAACATAAAGATCCTCAAACCATTCCATCAGGTCATGGGAACAAGGTCTATAATTGTTACTGGTGTTTGGCATATCAAATACGACACGGGTAGCTTGCCAGGCTCTGCTGTGCGGGTGGCATACTCTTGTAGTCACCTATAATCTCAAGCATTTATTGATGAAAGCAACCAAATCCAAAGGAAAATGTCCTAAGAAGATATTCCTAAAATCAACAAATTCTAAAATATCTAGGAATTGACCTAAATTAAAACCAAAATAACTAGATCTCATTCAAAACAATTTAGGACCAGAATAAAAGGATAAAATAACCATGTTCTTAATTAGGAAAGATCAAAAAAATGTTAATTTCTTCAAGGCTTTTTATATATTCAATATCCTGGTAACACTGGTTTCTTGAAATTCCAGTTTCAGAATTATATGAAACCAGATATGAAAAATAAAAATGTTTGAGGAACCAATACTTGGGGAGGTGCCAAAATTATTGTAAAGCAGGTAAGGCATTTGCCATGCATGAGGCCAAACTGGTTCCAATCCAAAAACAAAGGGGAAAAAAAACTATTGTGGAAAATTGCTTTATCAGATATTAAGACTTACTAAATCTTGTAAGCACGAGACAATTTAAGGAAATACTACATAGGTAAAATTAACATTTTTAAACAAGAGTTCCCAATTTTTAAAAATAAAACGTTCATAAATGTTATTTTGTCTAAATGTTTTTCAGTATAACAACGACAATATTAAGACATGGTTGACAAAAACACTTGAAGTATGTATGAGATATACCTCCTATAAATTCACTTTAAAAAAAAGTCTAAGAAAAATGGTCCAAGTATATTAATAGAGAATTTTAAAAGATAAAATACTGATAACCCATTATAAAAAAGATACTCAGCTCCCCATGTAATCAAGGAAATACAAAATAAAACAAAAACCTTTTTAACATCATAATAGTAAAAGTAGAAATTCAAACCAGTGAAAGAAGCAAGTATTCCTTGGCTAATAGGGTCATACAAGCAATGCTCAGAGATCACTCCTTACTAAGCAGTGCTCAGAGAATGAGGATAGAGGGAAAATATAGGTCGCTAGGGACTGAACCTAGGTCAGCTCTGTATAGCAGCTATATACTATATCTCCAGTCCAACAAGTTAATTTCCTTCCTTCCTGAATCACTGTGAGACACATAGTTACAAAGTTGTTCAAGATTGAGTTTCAGTCATACAGTGTTCCAACACCCATTCCTTCACCAGGGCACGTTTCCCATCACCACTGTCCTCGGTTTCCAGCCTTCTCACCCCACTCCCTGTCTGCCTCTGCAACAGGCATTTTATGGCAGAGTTTAATCTGCTAAGAGCCATTTGAGAGAAGTATATTGCAATTTTTTATTTTAATTTTTTATTGGAGTCATTTTACTAAGTTATTCATAGTTGAGTTTTAAGAATAGTATGTTCCAGCACCAGTTCCACAACCAGTATTAACTTCCCTTCACCAATGTCCCCAGGTTTCCTCCATCCCCTCTACTCCCACCCCTGAGCCTCCTTGACAGGTGCATTTTTAAGTTTGGTTGTTGTAGTTTGATCTTCTGCTTTCATTGTTATTTACTCTGTCTGAATATAGCACTACCTTACTCCTCTAACACAGGTATAAAAGATCTAATATTTTCCTTTTAACATTAAAATTGTGTGATTCGGGGGCTACCACATCCAGCGGTACTCAGGGCTTACTCCTGGCTCTGCACTCAGGAATCTCCCAGGAGGCTCAAGGGGGGACAGTGTGTTGCTAAGGACCAAACATGAGTCGGTCTTGTGCAAGGCACCCTACCTCCTAAACTGGCTCTGGCTCCCAACAATATTTCTTAACAGAATGGCAGGCAGGGGGAATCTGAAGTTGAATTTCATGTCCATCAACGCAACCACCTTAGAACAGTAAGCCACCGCTGTCCTCACTAATATGGAAATTACGTTCATACAGTATGTGCCATCTCATGTGCATACAAGAAGGGGAAGTGCCGCCTTGGTGTGAAGGAAAGATCTACTACCGTTCTGACCCCACCCCTTTCCGCTGTGGCATGTGAAAGAGTATCCCATCTTCCCAAGAATTTTATAAAGGTGCCCTTCTTTGGGAAAGTTGTACTTAAGTGGCAGAAAATAATGTGAAACTAATTTTGAAAACTATAGGACATTTCAAGTCATTTTTTTCCCTTTTATTCATATTTTTACAAATTCATTTTAGCTGTTTGGGATGTTTAAAATATTTCTTTCAGAGTCTGGAGAGATTTTTTTTCAACATCAGATTCTATAGCCTACCTATCTTAATGGTGAACCTCTCATTTCATCTTAAATATCAAGTCAGAGACTTAAGTGATAAACTCTAAATATCTGCAGGGCTAGCCACAATGTGTAAAATAAGAGGGAGAGAGATGCAGAGACAGAGAGAGAAAGAGAGGAAACTGGGGTACCTGCTATTAAGGCAGCATGGGGGTGGGCGGGAGGGGGTGGGGGATGGGTGCTGGTATACTGTATTACCAAGAACCAATTATGAACACCTTTGTAACTGTATGTTTCACGGTGGTATAATAAAAAATTTAAAAAAAATAAAATAAAATAAAAAACAATTAAAGAAAAAAAAAAAAAAAATAAATATCAAGTCAGTATATCTGGTAAACCAACTCAGGAGATTGTGAATTCGTAAACAAATGTCTCCTTTATACTAGTCTCTCAATCTTGTTCCCTGTCCTCCATTTCACTCAAGTTCTAGTATAGTTCTTATTACAGTCCATATAGTCTGTGAATGTGTGTGATGGACATTCCAGTATATTCAGTCCCTTAGGATCTGAAATAGCACTTTCTTTTCTCCTTAAGGTATGGAGCGGTTTCAGCAGGAATGTTGTGTGCCCTTACCACTTTGTCCCAGCAACTGGAGAATGAAAATGCTGTGGATGTTTTCCAGGTTGCAAAAATGATCAATCTTATGAGACCGGAGTATTCACAGACATTGTAAGTACTTTGCTTCTTTGTGAAACCTACACGTCCACTGAAACTCAGACTCTCTCTTGAGGACAGTGGTGTGATTTAGCTCCTCAGGGAATCTGAGAAATGTTTGGAGATATTTTTGGCTTTCACAGATGGATAGAGAGATGTTCTAGCGATAGGGAGTAGAGCCCAGGAGTTCTGCTAAACATTTGACAAAAGTATAACACAGTTCGACTACAACAAAGAATTATCTGGTCACAATTTTCAATAGTTCTGAGGTCTGAGAAATTATGAATACAGCAGAAACATTCATAACCAGAAACATTCAAAAACATTCATTTCAAGGATCTCCTTAATGAACTGTCTACATTAACAGTCCCGTTGTAACAGATCAAAAAGGACATAAAAGAGATAATGGGCCTTGACAGTAAGAATTCAAACAATTGGGGGGTGGGGAGGTAGAGCTGTAAGGCTCTTGCCTGGCACGCACCTAACCTGGGTTCAGCCCTCAGCATCTCATTTAGTCTTCCAAACACCTGAGAAATAAACTATTTCTGAATGCAGAGTCAGGAGTAACACCTGAGCATCTCCAAGTGTGACCCAAAAACAAAGAATTCAAACAATTTTTTGAATGTTTCTCAGCATAAACTTGTTCTATTTCTAACTTTTTTTAATCCCATCTAACATGAAAACCGCCAATACTCCTCTGTGGTTTAAAATATCCTCCTCTTTTGTTTTTCAGGAACAATACCAGTTTGTTTATAAAGCAATGCTCAGCTTGGTCAGCACTAAAGAAAATGGAAATGGTCCAATGGCAGTGGACAAAAATGGTGCTGTTCTAATTGCTGATGAATCAGACCCGCCGAGAGTATGGAATCTCTAGTGTGATTGAAATCCTGAAAGGGCACGTAATTTGTAAAACTTCGGAAGACTGAGAACTTTTTGAGGCCTTTTTTGCCAGACTCTAGGTTATACAATAACCCAGTTACTTTTTACACTGATAAAAGTTTTGATATTTATTTTTTGCCATTTTATGTCTTAATGGTATCCTACTGAGCATTTGCACCTCTGTTCATTTCACAGTGAAGCGGCGGTTTTACCTAGTTTGCACTATATGATCAGTGTTACTGCCTATAATCTAATATTAAAGCAAACCTGATGTGACATTCCATGACAACACACATGCTATTTTTAGGTCAGTACAGTAAAAGTCTTTGTTATGACAGTGAATATTGAGTTTATTATAATTATTATCATCGTTATTATTATATTGCTAAAGCAGTTGCATTCTACTAGCAGGCAATGCTGTACTACTTTTCCTCAGCTCTCTTATTTTTTTAAGGCACTGTTCAATAATATATGCATTCTGTATTTTAACAAATAGGTGAGCTTTTTTTTTGAAGACTAGCAGGCTACTGGGAGTTCTAAGGTCTATCAATATCATGGCCTTGAAACTGTTCCATTTCTGGTGGAAAATATATTAGGCAATTATAAGGCTTAAGAGTTGCTTCATGTAAACATCACTTATTAGTTACAAAGTTATATTCATAGGTTTTTTTAAATGCCCAATTGTGTCAAAATAAAGGATATCTCTGTTACAATTTTCACAGTAGCTATGTGGACAGTGTGTGTTATTTCCATTTTGACTCTCTAAAATAGCCTCACTCCAAAATCAGGGCTATCTTTTTACAGTAGAGAAAAGGCAATATTTTTTACAACTGAGTTATGAACCCCTTAGTAACTCTACATTGATGCTTCTTAGTTTTATATCATACCTCATAGCAGATATAGCAGAAGATACTACAGATATGTAATTTTGAGTCTAGTCCTCTTTAAAATTTCTCTTATTCATATAGCAACCTAATAAAAACTACCTATATAGTGAACTTTTTCCTTTTACCAAATGTTTCATTATGAGTTTCTATAATTACATACATTCTTCTTAAAATTAAATGGAAAACACTGCATTAGCAAAAGTTTTGGCTTTGTCTAGACTCCCACACAGACATACATCTATCTGATTTGGAGAAAGAAAATTAGAATCTCGAGTCAAAGGCAGAAAGACACGTAAAAAGGGAGACAGCTTTGCTTTCATGTGGTTTGACCTGAGAAACATAAACTTCTGAAAAGTAAATGATGCTGCTAATGATTACACAGAACCCAAGGAACTTAATTGGTTTAATCTGTGGGCCTATATTCACCATATCATACTTAATGGGAAAAGTAAAGCATTCATAAGAAATTTCACTCAACTTAGGAAACTAAGCTACATGTTATGATCAATTGCTTCTGTGGACTATTTGCTTTTTAAGGGATGACTTCAATTCATCATCCCAGAATAGGAGCTATTACGAAGGAAAATGGTTTCATTTTTCACATTAATAAACATCAACAAAAGAGTCCATCCTGGCTACTATCATACTATCTGGATAGATGTTAAGAACTGTGATAATAATTGGCTATGAGGTTTTATTTCTTTCAAGCTGACTTTCTCTGGTTTGTCAAAGTGGCTGACAAACCAGGGCTGCAGGCCAAATCCAGGAGTTTCAGGAACTACCCGACTTGCCAGGGCTAATTTCATCTTTTCGTCACATAGTTTGAGCAACTACCGACTTGCCAGGCTAATTTCATCTTTTCGTCACATAGTTGAGCAGCCTTTTCACGAACCTTGTAAGCTAGGCTTGAGAAAGGGTGTAGAAGTGAGCTTACGTTTGCTAAACCATACGTGCAAAATAACAGAGATACCTTTGCTACCTCCCTCAAAATTCTAGTTTGAGGGAAAATCTTGACTATAGGATCACTAAGACTACCAAGAGGTGAAGAATCATCAGGAATCGGAAGGTTTCAGGTTATTGTAAGAGCTAGATCATGACATAAGTGGGTTACTTTACTTGAATCGAGTATTAATATGAGCTCTTTCCTGTAGTTGACATAGTGGGTTCTCCTTTCAGAACTGATGCTCAAGGTGGACAATCATGCAATGTCCCTATATTGTGAGTTTTTCCCCCTTTCAATATTAGTAAATAATGGCTAGACGACACGGGACAAGTATTCCCTTCTGTGTTCTTTACAGAGGGCTCAATTCATGCAAATGCATACCCTCCAACACAATACTGTGACCATCTCTTGTGTGGATATTAGAATAATGACAAAAGAAATATGACAGAAACATTAGAATGATGGTATAGAAGTTCTCTGAGCAATTGTGTATATATAAGCAGGTCTGAACCAAAATCCACAAAATCTGACCCAATGAATTATAAGCAATTGCTATCTGCCTGTCTTCCCAAATGATCCAAATACATGTCACTTGAGGATAGTTACATGTAGCATTCCTCACTTTCACCAGAGTGCATATTCAATAAATGAAAAATCCCTCATCCTCAACAAATGAAAGAAATCCTTCATTTGTTATTGGCAAAATCGCGTTTGCATCTTTCCAGAGGCAGAGTTTCAAAGATGCCATTCATTTCCTTTGAAACCTAAGCACACTGCATATCTATATAATAAGGTTATTACTACTTGCACTCAGGGGGAGGGAAATAGCTATTACAAGTTAGTGTGTGCTGTTTTATATGTTTAAAGTGTGGAATTACCTCCATTCAGAAGCAAAATACACACATACAAAATTGAGCTACAGTGATAACCAAGTGACCGTGCTGGACATCAGAAAAAAATAGAACTCATTGCTATTAGAACTCTTTGGTACATCCAAAACCACAATCTCATATATGTACAAGATATATATGTATATATCAGATATATATCTTTATATATCTGATATATATTTATATATATATCAGATATATATACATCTTATATATATTTATATATATACATATATATATACTGACTTCTGAAGTTCAATACCGAATTGAACTGAATTGGTTTTCCCAATGTTATGCCCTGGGGTTTTTAGATTATTGCAAATTGAAGAGTTTAGTAAGATCAGAGAAAGTTATAGTGTTTGAGTTCAAACTGTTGAAGTTTCTAGCCCAGAGTGACATTGAAATCAACAAATAACCTTAATTATTTTATAATGATACAGCACAACTGCCTTGTTATAAATTTTTCTTAAATGCATATATACTATATTTAAAATTTAAAATATAGTTACCAACTTACCAAAGATACATATTGCTAATTCTAAGCAAAATAAACCTCCAAATTCATCATAATTTAAGAAATAATAATTAAAATGTAGCTTGTCTTAAAAATTTAGCAGTTATACTGGAAAATGCATTTTCAACTCCTCTGTTCAATGTTTATGTTAAAAAGGTGCCAGTGAATTTTTATATGAAGGGAAAATGCCTGCTCTTTTTTTCTCCCCAAAACAGTTGTAATTCAACTTACCCCTTTTGCACTGTCCCTTAGTTGCCATTCAACATATACTATTGGGTCACTTATCTCTAGAAAGAAGGCATGCTACAATAGAAAGGAATTGTAATAAAATTTGGCTTCTACTTTGTCTTAGCTGTTAAACTGTTTTTAGTATTTTTGTTAAATATTTGCAAAGGGAAGCATTTTCTACAGAGGATAATTAATTTCAAGAAAAAATATCTTGAGTTTTAAGAAATAAACATCTCCAGAAAAGGAGACAGTCAATTTTATAAAATGTCGCAACTCTCCAACATTTGGGGTAGTGACTCCTTCTTTTGTTAAGACATTTGAAACTAGCAAGCAGCCATTGTTTCTTAAGAAAAAAATTCAGCCTTCATGTGGACTCATATTTCTTTCCCTTCATTTTGAAATAGATAAGAATCATTAAAACTGTAAATATTTTGTTGCTTGGATAAGCATCTTCTGGGAACTTTGTATCTATGGTATATAATCATAGAATTTTATATTTTCATATGAAGCTAATTTTTTTCTAGTTTCAACTCTCATAGTTTTTTTTTTGTTTTGTTTTTGGGTTTTGTTTTTGAGGTGTTTTTTTTTTTTTCTGCTTTTCGTTGGGGGGGTAGTTTTGGTGGTGGATATGTGAGTTCAACTTTCTGTGTATTGAAGTAGCAAGAACCATCTTTTGCATTCCAAAAGAATCCCACATGTGTTATTTCTTTGAGGCAGTGATTGTGAAAGTTGGGTTTTCTGTTTTAAATTCCATTGATCATTCGTACAATAGGAATTAGACAATTAGTCACTGAATACATTTGTTGCATTGACCCATTGAAAAAGTGGTGTTTTTTTTATTTGTTCAGGGGGAGGGGTTTTGTAACCTGAAAAATTTCCCTTTATTCTTCTGTTAAACTATATCAAATCATTCTATTATAGTGTTATTTAATATGTAAATTGTATTGCTATACATAAAATAAAGTATGGTTTTTGATGTATTAGTGTTGAGCATTTCTATGAAAATATCTACAGTAAAATTGGGTTAATTAGTCTCGATTAAGATAACATTTATAAAGACTAACTTTTCATTTTAGTTTTCATGATAGTAAAATTTAATACTGGGTGTCATCTTTACATGGGCAGCAAACAAATAACTTGAATTTTCTGTTTCAAAGAGCAGACATAACAAAATTTGCTAAGAATCTGTTAAGTTATAAGCAGAATTACTGTTTTCTCAAGCATACAAATGAGATGCTACTTCTCCTTAATATTAATGATAAAAGATATGTCCTGACCGAATTACCATAAAGGATATAAAACAGACATAGAAGATCACTACAATTGCTTCTGTTGACAAGGAGACAGCATTGGACCAATATTCACTGCACTTCTAGTGGCCCCACATCAAGAGTTAACATTACAAACAGCCCGAATTTTTTCTTTCACAGAGATAAAAGTGCAAATATTTCATTCTACCAAAATGAATGTAGGAAAAAATACATTAGCCTTTTCCTGTGGTGCATAAAAGACCAGCTCCCCTTCTAAAGAATTCATCGATAGCCAGAGATGATAGTATGAGGATAAGGAGCTTGTCTTACTTGAGATAGACCCCAATTCAATCCCCAGAACTGCGTAGTCACTTTCTTCTCTATCTCCATGCCCCATCCAAAAATAAAATATGTCTCTGGTGATATAACCCTAGTCTTCCTAAAATTAAATTCATTAGGACTCAATACTCTATCACAAGAATACAACAGTCATAATATTTTGGCCTAAGAATCATACTAAGTTCACAGATGTTTTAGCCTATGAATCATATTCAGTTCACAAATATATAAGCATTTCTTAAATTCAGAAGCAGTTACTACCATCATCTGGAAGGTGAAACTTTTGACATTAAGATTCAGATTTAAATATATTTTTAAATTTTGGGTTTACATTTCCACATGAGAGTAACAAGTCCCTGTTGGTGACACACACACTCCGGTTCACAATAGTCAACTCTACTGTCCCCTTTTGCTGCCCAATGTAAGTTATTTAAATAAGCTCCTAGGACCCTATGAACAGGCTAATCCCTCTTCCCTGTCAGAATGGTAAATCAGCTCTGAAGAATAACAGTGGCAGGGCTAGAGAAAGGAGATAGTAAGGAATTTGCCATGTATCCAACCAACCTTGGTTCAAATTCCCAGCACCATATATGGTCATTCCTGAGCACAGAGCCAGGAAGAGCCCTTGAGTACTACTGGGTATGAAACACCCTCTCTCCCAAAAAAGAATAGAATTATTTATAATAAAACTATTTCTTTATTATTTTTAAATGCTAGAAACCAGCCTGGGCTAAGGTGATTTCACATTCCTAACTACTTCTAAGTCCACCCATTAGGTTCTGTAAAGCGCCATTAGTGTACAAAACAGCTTCAGTCCACAGCATTTACCGTCTATGATTTAACAATGTACTTTCATTCCTGCTACCAAGAACGTATTAGAAAAATGAGGACTAGGAAGTCACTCTTTGTGTTTTATTTAAATGATGGTGATAATGGTTTACAAGACCAAATGTTTTAGGAATATAATATTTTTGCCACTGCTGTGATCCCTGAGCACAGATGGGTGTGGCCCAAAGCTGCACAAATAGTACAAGGGCCTACTTTTGCATGTGGCCCACTGAACACAGGAGTGGGCCCCAAGCATAGACCTGAGTACTTCCAGGTGTAGCCCCATAACAAACTAAAAAAATCTTTGGCTCTAGAATAGAGATGATTTTTTTTAATTTTATTTTATATGTTACTATACCACCATGAGATATACAATTACAAAGATGCTCAAGTTAGGGTTTCGGTCATACAATGTTCCAGCACCCATCCCTCCACCAGTGCCCATTTCCCACCACCAATGTCACCAATTCCTCCCCATCCCCTAGCCTGCCTCTATGGCAGGTTCTTTATCTATTCTCTCTCTCTCTCTCTTCCTTCTCTTACACACTGTAGATTGCAATTCATACATTTAGAGGTTATCATGTGTATCTTTTGCCTGTCTTCTATGCTCAGTTCTAGGCTGGTATCACTTTTGACAATTATTAGCACATTGTTCCCTTCTCTGTCTTACCTAACGAGATGATTTTTAAGGACAGAATTAAAAAGATAATGGTGGACTAGCAAAAAACAAGAGATTTCCTCCACCACCCCCCAAAAGTTGCTAAAGAACAAGTACTGCAATGTCAAAAGATATGAGTTTTACTGTACCACCCCCTGATAATGATTTGGAATAAGTTACATCTATTCCCTTTTGGTAACATAAACTAAAATTTACCTCATAGGACTTCTGCCAGAAAATAATAGTTAATATCTATTTTTTAATTATTCTGTACTATTGTTTTCTTAATTTTGTAGTAGAACTTTTTAATTTCAAACCAAATTATCAGACCCCACTCCTGGCACTTCCAAACTGAAAACGCTGAGATAATTCTTTCATTAATATGGGGAGCTCACCATGTCAAATTAGAGACAGGGGAGGAGGACCAGAATGAAGGGAGACAGAGTAACCGAGACATCTGACTGCCCAGAAACAGTGGCAGAAGCAAGAAATGAACAAATAGTGTCCCAAAATTTGAGTATTTCTCTTCTAATGGTTCAAACCTCAGTACATTCCCAAGGAGTGCTTTTTGAAAAAAAGAAAAGCTCCATAATTTAAGAAAAGTGAAACAGACGGCTTCATATTAGTTGTTAATGTCAAATACCAAATGTAGCATATTGCAATGAACTAAGAAAAGATGGGTTTTGTTTTGTTATCACTAGTACAGTGCCCTTCCTCCACCTCCAAACCCTGAAAACTAACAATCAGTAATTCCCTTCTCCTCCACCAATTTTTATCTTCTATATCTCTTTCACCTTTATTATCAATCTTTCCTCATCCTAGATCTACTTGGTATTTCTAATCACTCATAATCACAGTGTAAAGTGGCTATGAATAAGAGATGCTTCCTGTTTTATAACATATTCTCAAAGTCCATAAAGTACATCCTTTGAGGATATCTTACTATATTAATAAGGTGATGTATTTCCTCTGCCAAAATTTTGATGAACATAGAAGAAATAATTCAAATAAAATTAAGATCACTTATTTTACAACTCTTGGTATTTTAAAATTTAAATCCCAATTATTTAATATTTTCATGACTTACAAATTCAATAAATGTTCATAAATCAATCATGTTAAAAGTAAGATGGTAAGGGGGACAGAATGATACTACAGTGGGTAGTTCGTTTGCCTTCCATGCAGCTGACCTGGACTCGATCCCCAGCATCCATATGGTCCCCTGAGCACCACCACTAGTAGTAATTCATGAATGCAGAGCCAGGAATAACTCTTGAGCATTGCCAGGTGTTACCCAAAAAGTAAAAAAAAAAAAGATGGTATGGATCATGTCAAAATAGGTTACTAGGTATCAAATATTTTTCATGCAAAGATGCACAATTATCAAGTGAAATAATTAAGTGAACATAATATTAATAACTCATTTAAACCTTTGGGGATAAACCTCAACTTGATACTTGATCACTTGAATCCCGTTATTCATCGATTTGCTCGAGTGGGCACCAGTAACATTTCCATTGGACCTCAACACTTAAGAATATTTGAGAGAGATAGTACAGTGCTTAGGGCAACTGGCTACATGGCATGTTCCCCACCTGGATTCAATCTCCAGCACTACATTTAGAAATACTAAATCATTTCTTAAATGAGACTGGGGTGTGGCCCTGAAGGGTCACAAGTATCACTGAGTGTCCCCAAAGTCTTTAGCACCATAGGGCCCAAGCAACACTGCAGCCTTCTTGAACCATAGCATTACATTATTTTGGCTTCTTGGCCAAGAATCGCCATGAGTGACTTTGAACCACCTAAGCACTGTCTCACCTCCAAAAAAGATTTTATATCATGTCTCCCAAAAAGATTGCACAGGATTCTTTATTTTTAAGCTTTACTGTTGGATGACAGGTTTAGCTAGTCTGGGAGCTTTGCAGTTTTACCCACTCACAGCTTAATCTATTTACATGTTCTTAAACCAAGGTTCATTCTAATGAGATTTCTCTTCTATGTAAACACTAATGGAGGGTGTGGCAGTTACAGAAGTCACCTTGACTCTGAATAACTTCTGACTTATCTACTAAGACTTCTATGTTTTCTAGATTGGGCACAGCTCCTCTTTATACCCACTGCACCTAGCATGGGGACCATTAGAATTTACCAGGAGACTACCACCCTGGCTACATTAAGACTATCTTTAAGATTATAGGAAGGATCATACTAGTTTTCCTCAAGCAGGAAGTGTGGCCCTTTCAGTATATGGAATGAGATACTCAGAATCACCCTGGTGCAGATAATAAATAAGAAGGACCTTGTGGGTACCATCTAGATTACATGAAGCCCATGAAATTAAGATGTATTACTTTATATCAGTCCCCTCTCTCCAGTGTTTTACATAAGAGATAATCTCAGAAGAAGGGATTAGTCCTTGGCATAATCCTTTGTTTATACCTGTAACAGGGTGTGGCTCCACCCTTCTATGCTCTGTTTAGGGTTCTTTGCCTGACAGGACATTCCCTGTCACAGATAGCATTACCTTTGTGTATATAAGGGGACTGACTTGAGGACCCTTCTCTCCTTTTCACCTTCTTTTGGGCAGGACTCCTCTCAGATGAGATCCTCTCTCTTTGATGGGAGACTTGGGTTCTCTTGTATGGTCTAAGTTCTGACCAGAGCTAGAGTTCTACCACTGCGGTGGTAGAGCTTTTTGTACTATTAAAAGCCTTTTTGGAACTGCGCCAGACTCTGTTTTTATCTGTTCCCCTGGCGGCCTTGGAGGTAGAAGAGAACTTCTGTCCTGGTATACTGTTGGGGGACCCCAGCGGCTCCCAAAACTTTACCACATAACTATTATGTACTAACAAGTATTTTCTATCACCCTCACACTCCTTTACTTATTTTTGGAGATGTCCATACCCAGAGGAGCTTGGGAGTTACTCCAAGTATGATGCTTGGGGGACCATGTAGTGCTGGATATTGAACCCAGGGTTCCTGCATGTAAAGTATGTACTCCAGCCCATTGAATAAATTTTCCAACCTTCAAATTATTTCTTAAATGTCTCTTATAGGTAAATGTACAAGATCATGTAGATCTTAAAAATCATAAAAATCATTTCAGAAACAACCAATTTCTAAAATGATAAATTGATTCCTTGATAATTTCAAAAGGATTTGGGTCTAAATATCCTTAAATGATGAACATTACAATGGACAACTAATAAAATTCTGCACCAGCAGACTCACCTCATTTCTCTCAGGAACGTTACTTGTATAGCGCTTTAAAATATCTTTGGGTTAACTTAAGAGGTAATTCATGTCTCTAAAGAAGGACGTGCAGCGGGCCGGAGTGATAGCCCAACGGGTAGGGCATTTGCCTTGCACGCGGCCGGCCAGTGCCGGCCCGGGTTCGATCCCCGGCATCCCATATGGTCCCCCCGAGCACCGCCAGGAGTGATTCCTGAGTGCAGAGCCAGGAGAAACCCCTGAGCATTGCTGGGTGTGACCCAAAAAGCAAAAAAAAAAAAAAAAAAAAAAGAAGGACGTGCAGCAAAACAAGTGGATTAGGTCAATCAGCTGCCAGGATTTGTGGTCTGCTGTCAGCATTCCTACTTTGTGCACACTTTCTTCCAGTATATAAAAGATAACCCCAATGGAAGATATGACTTTGTACACTATAAAACTGCTCCAAAGAGAAATGCAGTTAATTTTCAGACTTTAAGGTATACTATGTATGACCTTTTCACTCACAAACAGATAAGATGTTCACAGAAAGAAATTTCATTATAGGACCTATCCCAGAGAATTTAGGCAAAAGTCAACTAGAATCTTCTCATTATATTTACCTCTTCTTTGTTACAGAATAGTGTACCTGCGCCTATGTAGATCTGCTTTTCCCTCTTCCATTCTGTGTATAGCCCGTGCCATCTTGCCCTCTACAGGACTTCATTTGTGTAATAAAAAGTCCACTCTACTTGAATCAGATTCTTTCTTTTACTGCCAAATCATTTTGGTATTCAAACATGCTCAATTACCACCAATTTATAAAAACTTCTCTCTTCATCTTCTCATTTTGGTGTTATCCTCTAACCATAACATTTCAATCGCTGTCCATAACTTCAAGCTTCATGCCTGCCTCTCTTCCATTCTCTTAGTCCACATAAACTGGTATTCATCGTCACCCCACAGCTCTTATCAAATTCTCCAACTACTTTATTCTTTATCTTCACCTCCACTACTTTGTCAGCGATTGACCTTACCCATAACTTTCTTCCTCAGCACTCAACAAATATTGATATAGCAACCTCCATGTACCAAGAGGTATTCTAGGTGCAGGGAATGATAAAATAGTTCACCAGACCACATCAATGACCTATGAAAATTACAACTTATAGGCACAAATACATGAATATTTAAATATAATGTTAGGCTAAAGTCTCAAAAAATCAGAGGGGAATCATATATAAAGTGATCATACCTTTGTAATGTACAAAGCTTAGGAACTGAGATATTTCTTTTTTGTCTGTGACTTTTTATGATGTATTTCCATGATAAAAAAAATTCTGAGAACCATTTGAGATCTGAGAAATGTAACTCCCTTAGGTACTTTTGCAGAGTGGAAAATACTCAGAATTGAAAGGTAAAATATTTCTCCTATGTCAATATCTACACTTTCTAAAGTTTCGACTGCTGTTTGTGCTAGAGAATTAGTATAGGCGGTAGGGCACTTGCCTTGTATGCAGTAGACCAGGGTTTGAGCCCCGGCATCCCATATGGACTCCCCCAGCACTACCTCCAGTGATTCCTGAGTGAAGAAGCAGGAGTAATCCCTGAGCATAGCTGGGGTGTAGCCCAGAAACAAAACAAAACCGGATAAAAGTCTATTGTTGGATTTACTAGGTGCCTTCAAACTCTAATGCTGGCATTTGCAAACTACTATTTAAGTAGCCCCCTTCCTCTATTTATAGTCTCTGTCCTCAGATAATTCCATCCAATGCTATAAAACTAATTTCTTGTATTACTAAGAGAGAGAGAGCACCAACTATTTATTGAACTACAAATACCCAACTGAACATCATTTCTGTTTGTACATTAAAAGATCCCAGCTCAACAAGATAAAAAGCACAACTCTGATTTTACCCCCTAATCTAGTCCTTTCACTTGGATTAGGGAATGAGGCCCCACCTCTCATCCCCAACCTCCAATGACCGAGTGGTTTTGCCTACAGGCTGTGCAGACACCACTCATCACAGACCATAAACCAGGACTTCAGAGTAAATCTCTGGGGACACTGTCCAGAGGGATAAATGCTACAGCTCCATTCTCCGTCAAGCCACCATGGAGCTCTGAGAGGGGGAACTGGCTCCATCCCTGGCCAGTTCATTTACAGTTCTTGGGTCAGTAAACATGCAGGTCACTATGAGCCCGCTGGCTGGATTTGGAGCAGGGAATGAGGTCCCTCCTCTCAATCCCCCTGCCCCCCCACCTCGAATGACCTAGTGGTTGTGCTTACGAACTGTGCAGATGCCATTCATCACAGATCATGAACCACAACTTTTGAGTAAATCTCGGGAGACTGACCAGAGGCACGAATGATATATATATATATATATATATATATATATATATATATATATATATATATATAGCACCTTCCAGTGGCAGGGGGCTGTTCCGTAGTCACGTGCTATTTTACACAACAACCCAATTTAAGGTCAGGTGTTTACCAAAACCTTTCCCAAATATATGTTGCAATGATCAATGTGATTTCAGCCACTTAGGGAGCTGGCGTGGGGATGGGGAGTGGGTGGGAGGCCGTGGCCTTTGGTGGTGATAGGGGCACACTGGTGGTGGGACTGCTGTTAAACAATGAATGCTTGTGACAACTGTACTGTGAAGAAATTTTTTTAATCATGGTGTTTTAATAAAGTTGAAACAAAAATCTAAGGGCCGGAGCGATAGCCCAGCGGGTAGGGCTGGTAGGGTGTTTGCCTTGCACACGGCCAGCCCATGCCAGCCTGGGTTCAATCCCCGGCATCCCATATATGGTCCCTGAGCACCGCCAGGAGTAATTCCTGAGTGCAGAGCCAGGAGTAATCCCTGAGCATTGTCAGGTGTGACCCAAAAAGGAAAAAAAAAAATCTAGTCCTTTCACAGTGTTCTGCTATCTAAAGAGCAGAAAGCATCTACTTAGTTAAGGTAAAAGCTTAGTCATCTTTTTTTTTTTAATTTCCTACCACTTGGCATGGGTCTCTCTTGTGGGGTAGCTGGCATGGAGGTGGAGGAAAGGGCAGAGGAGCCGAAATACCAGGTCCAAGTTCGGCCAATGTGGCCCCCTCCCCCGCACGTGTGAGTGAACCCCTGGAGCAATGCTGGACTCCGCCTGGGGCTGGCCAGGCCCCTATGGAAGGTCAGCTCCATGGGTTGCTTCCACCTGGGGCCGAGCAGCGCAGCTGTGGGTCTGGAGTGGATGGTAGCTCCATGGGGATGGTAGCTCCACGTGGAAGCAACCGATGGAGCTGACCTCCCAGTAAGGGGCTTGGCCAGCCTCTGGCTGAGTCCAGCATTGCTCCAGTGGTTCACTCACACGTGCAGGGAAGGGGCCACGCTGGCAGGACTTGGAGCAGGGATGTGGGCTCCTCCACCCTTTCCTCCACCTCCATGCCAGCTACTCCAGAAGAGAGACCCAGGCCAGACCCACAGCTCCGCCGGCATGAGACTGTGCAACATTCTTATATATTACTGATTTTAGGATCAGGTCCTTCCAGAATCTTTCACATTTATACACTGTACACAGTTGTAGGCATGTTCTAACTGATAGCCATCATCCCAGTAAGCCTAGCAAGAAGCCAGAGCAACCCACACATCATGAGGTCAGTCATTCTCAACATCCATACTCTATAGTTCCTCAGAGTTCCACCCAAGAGAAAACCTGATCTTTCCCCTTTAAGTTTCATCAGTAAATGCTCAAGATGAGAGCCTTCTATTGAGAGTATACCACCTACGCGGCAGAGCCTGGCAAGCTACCTGTGTTTTATTTGATATGCCAAAAACCAGTAACAATTATGGACCTCAATTCCATGACCTGAAGAATGGTTTGAGGCTCTTCCTGTCCCTACAGCATGCAGATGCCTTTGGGCTACACTTGCTTGTGACAGGATGTATGGAGATGTTACTGGTGCCCCCTTGAGCAAATCGATTAACAACAGGAAGACAGTGATACCACAGAAGTTTTTTTTTTAATTTCCTGCCACTTAATAATAACTGTACTGTTAAACTGTTAAACAAAGTTTCTGAATATATATTTCACCACTGGTAAGAACTCATACAAAATGATGTGCAGGGCTAGGGAGATAGTAGAGTGGGTATTTGTCTTGCACATGGCCAATCTGGATTCAATCCCGGCACCTATATGATCTCCTGATCACCCCCAGGTGTGATCCCTGAGCTCAGAGTCAGGACTAAGCCCTGAGCACAGCTGTGTGTGGTCCCAAACCGAAACTAATATAGCTTTAATATTAGCCATTAAATATAAAATAAGCACAAAGTAACACACTTAGAATCAATGGATTTGATTAGTACTGAATAAAAATAGTACTGAGAATCTACCATGCTGAATTCTAAAAGAAGAGGTAGTGGAAACACTAGAAGAAAGAATTGCATAGCTTTTCCAATATTAATAATACTAAAGCACAAATTCAAGTGATTTGAAAAAATAACTAACACAATTAAAATTTTCCACACCTCGGTATATCATAGACAATTTTTCTGATAAAATTGTGTATACACAAGCTAAATACATGAAATAGAATCTCAGCAGACTTAACAGAATTGTGAAAATCATTAGACATGAGTGATACATCTTAAGTAAAAAGCCCATCAACCCTGAATTCTGTATCTAGTCAATAAAAAGCTGTCATTCCAAAACAATATATGTTAATGAGAAAACTTATTTTAAGAAGTCTGGTTATAACCCCTAAGGGCTATCCTTATTTTCCAAATGAAAGGCAACACTTGGTTTACTATAATTTTCTGGTGATGTTTGAGAAATATGATTTCATGATAGCCTAATTAGGACTTGTTAATGCTTTTTCTTTAGGGAAAATCTGAGGAGAGTAACAAAATTCCTATGTAAAGTTATTACACAGAAATTAGAGGTAATGCTAGTTATTACCATACTTACCTTTTGCCAATACATATTATATTGCTTAATGAGTCCAATAGGATGTAGAAAAACTATGCTCATATTTTCATCCACATTACGTAGCAAGAGAAATAGCAATCAGAGAGACAAGACTGTCAGTTACCAAGAATCTATTTTATAAATCACTTAGGTCCTGGAGAAATAGTACAGCAGGTACGGCATTTCCCTGTATGCAGCTGACCAGAGTTCGATCCCCAGCACCCAATATGGTCCCCGAACTTGCCAGGAGTGATCACTGAGTGCAGAGCCAGGAATAAACCCTGAGTACAAACTTAGGTGGCCCAAGTACCAAAAAATATCACTTCTGGGCTCGAGTGATAGGACAATGAGGGAGAGTGTTTGGCTTGCAAGTGGTTGACCCAGGGTTGATCTCCAGCATCCCATATGGTCACAGCACCGCTAGGAATAATTACTGAGTGCAATACCAGGAGTAATCGCTGAGCATCACTAAGTGTGACCCAAACAGAAAAGAACAAATAAAAAATAAAGCAAAAATATTACTTCTTCAGAGATTGCCCCCCAAATCAAAGTACATTGGGAATGGAGGCAGGTGCATACCTAATGGTGCTCAAAGATTACTCCTAGTTCTGTGTTCAGGGATCCTGGTGGTGCTTAGGAGATCACTTCAGTGCCCAGAATTAAACCCAGGTCAGACACAGAAAAGCAAATGTGTCAACCCATGTACTATCTCTCTAGCCAAATTACATTATTACTGAGTTTGAATCATACATGTTAGGCGCATGCTGCATGAGACATAAAGCAAGTATATAATTAAAACTATGTTTAATGCATTCAAAACAATTTTACAGAATCACATACAAAGTTCTATTAATATGCTTTTAAAAAGCAACCAATTTTAGGGCCAAAGAGATGCAGTACCACAGATAGGCACCTGTCTTGCATGTAAAATAATACGAAATGCATCCCACACAGTCCCTTGAGTATTGTTGAAGAGAGTCAGGATCAATCCTCCTTAAAACATTCAATACCTTTCTTTGTGAATATCAATTCTGTCCTATAAAAATATCATTCCTCCCTCTACAATACATTTATCCAACCTTTATTTTTCTCTTCAACCTACACGTTTCTTCTAGCCAAGACTTATCTCACTGACCCAGACTCAGATATGTATTCCTGTCATCCTTCAACTGAAATGCAGTTTCCTTAATTCAAATGGCTTTTTTGGCCACACTCACTGCTGCTCAGAGCTTACTCCTGGCTTTGTGTGCAGGGATCATTCCTTGGACTATATGGGACGCCGGGGATCAAACCTACATCACTAGGCATGCACCCTACCCAAGTACTATTGATCTGCTCCTCTCAGATGATAATTTCATCCTAGAAACTGTTTCTCACTAGTTAACTATAACTTGGAGCATAGATAGTAAAAGTTTGGTCTTAAACTTTTGCTATTACAACTTCTCCTATAATATCTATCATGTTATGTAAGCATTATTCTTTTCTCTTTTTTTGGTGTTTTTTTAAATTTTTTATTATACCACTGTGAGACATACAATTACAAAGGTGTTCATAATTGGTTCTTGGCAATACAGTATTCCAGAACCCCTCCCTCCACCAGCGCCCCATTTCCACCACCAATGTACCCTACCCCCTCCCGCTCACCCCCAGGCTGCCTTAATAGCAGGTACCCCCGTTTTCTCTCTTTCTCTCTCTGTCTCTCTCTCTGTCTCTGCATCTCTCTCCCTCTTATTTTACACATTGTGGCTAGCCCTGCAAATATTTAGGGTTTATCACTTAAGTCTCTTTGTGTATATTCAATGGTGAGTTTTAATCTGCCATTACCATTTCCCACATTTAGTAAAACACTGGCATCTATTTATATCCTATTACTGAATGCAGTCATTCTATATCTGTTCTTTTCCTTCTGACTAATTTCACTCAGCATGATAGTCTCCATGTCCATCCATTTGCAGGTAAATTTCATAATTTCGGTCTTTTCTGACAGCTGCATAGTATTCCATAGTGTAGATGAACCACAGTTTCTTTTGCCAGTCCTCTGTTCTCGGGCATTTAGGTTGTTTCCAGATTCTAGCTATAGTGAATAGCGCAGATGAATAAAGAAGTACAGATAGTGTTTCTGCTATGTGTTTTTCAGTCTCTCGGGTATATTCCCAGGAGTGCTATTGCTGGATCAAATGGGAGCTCAATATCTAGTTTTCGGAGGAAATAAGCATTATTCTTGAGAAGTTAAGACACATTGGATGAAGAATAAGCATAGTAGACATGTGTTTATGCTGTAAGGAGATAATAGCATTAAAAGAAAATATCACCAACACCCCATAAAAAGCTTTGGATGATAAGTCCCTTGATTATGACAAGCAGATAAACTCACAATTATAGCTATACAATGTAAGTACTGTCAGTAACCTAGAGCTGTTATGACTAAAGATTGATCATTATCCATTTCGTGAATTATTTTTAAAACACTTTTCAGACTTTTCCCATAAGAGTACTATTTCTCACAGTGAATATTCACATTTGTAACATCTGCATTCTAGTTTTTAGAAGTAGGATGAATGTCAGTTCAACTTTACGTTAAGCCAGACTTCCTACTAAGTAACCTTTGGCTCTAAATGTGGTGCCAAGGATTGAACTAGAACCTCACACATGTGAGGCATAAATTCTATCACTGAGCCACATTCTAAGCCCTGGAAAGCAATTATTATAAGTATACCTAATTTTCATTGAACATTTTATGTGCTATCTCTGCATATTGTAAGCACTATACAAATACTAAAATATAAGTCTCCCTCTCTTTCCCACCTTGTCCCTCAATGCCTCCCTTTGATATTTGCCCACACTTATACTAAGAACATATACAGACCTGAATAGTTAAATACAATCCATGACAGTTTGTTATTTGGTTTCAATGCAGTTTTATCAATATTTATCATCCCAACTCCCCACTCCTCAGAGCTCCACCCAGCAGAAGAGCTGATAACAAGTCCAGCTCGTCAGAGACATAACCTACAGCAGTCTTTTTCAAGCCCAGCACAGGTATGCCTGATCTAGAGACTCAAATACAGTGGGCAGAGCTGCTACTGGCTATCCCTGTGCCCACCTGATCACAAGGCATCCAGAAGGGAAGATGGGTTCTAGCACTGGCCTGCCACCCCCAGAGACTCACAAAAAGCCAGAGGAACCCCCACACCATGAGGGCCGCCATTTTCCACATTCAGACTTCCCACTAGTCAGAGTTCCATCCAGTAGAAGAGTTGATCACAAGCCCAGCTCATCAGAGACCCATCCAGAGACTCACATACATAGGGGCAGAGCTGCTACCAGCTCTCCCTGTGCCCAACTGATCATGAGGCACCCGGGAGGGAAGGTGGGTTCTAGCCCTGGCCTGCCACCCCAGCAGAGCCTCTCAAGAAGCCAGAGGAATCCCCCACACCATGAGGGCTGCCATTTTCCACATCCGGACTCCCTACTCGTCAGAGCTCCACCCAGCAGAAGAGCTGATCACAATCCTGGTTCGCATGGTTCATCAATAAGTGCACGAGATGAGAGGCTACTACAAGAGTATCCCACCCACATGACAGAGCCTGGCAAGCTACCCATGTCATATTTGATATGCCAAATACCAGTAACAATTATAGACCTCATTCCCATGACCTGATGGAATGGTTTGAGGATCTTTATGTTCCTAGAGCAAGCAGATGCCCTTGGGCTACACTAGCATGTGACAGGGCATATGGAGATGTTACTGTGCCTTCTCGAGCAAATCAATGATTAATGGGAAGACAAGTGGTACAAGTGATTTATCAATACTTAAATAAGTCCCACAGAATTCAGTGGAGAGAAAAGGAAACAAAACCAGCAGAATCTTACCAGCAAAACTTTTGAGGGACAAAATAAGTAACGAGACCATTTTTTTGTGTGACTATTAAAGAACATCTTGCCAAGGCTGCCCACTGTCACCATTCCTATTAAATATAGTACTGGAAGCGATTTTCATAGCAATCAGGGAAGAAAAGGATATTAAGGGCATCCAGATAGGAAAGGAAGAAGCCAAGCTGTCACTATTTGTAGGTGACATATTATACCTTAAGAACCCTAAACTCTCTACCAAGAAGCTCCTAGAAGTAATAGGTTCCTATAATAGAGTGGCAGTGTACAAAATCAATACCCAAAAGTCACTGACCTTCCTATGTGCAAATAACGAAAGAGAAGAAAGGGACATTAAAAAAAAACTATCCCATTCACAGTTGTGCCACAGAAAATCAAATACCTGGGAATCAGTTTGACAAAGAACAAAGGATCTCTACAAAGAAAACTACAAAACATTACTTCAGGAAATCAAAGAGGACCTGAGGAAATGGAGACCCTCCTCATGGATTGAAGGATTAACTTTATCAAAATGGTAATACTCCCTAGAGATTTATACAGATTTAATGCAGTCTCTATAAAGATACCCATGATGTTCTTCAAAGAAATTGAACAAACACTCCTGAAATTTGTATGGAATAATAAACCCCCCACGAATAGATAAAGCAATTCTTGGGAAAAAGAAGATGGGAGGTATCACTCTCCCAACCTCAAACTACTACAAAGCAGTTGTAATTAAGACAGTGTGGTATTGGTATAGAGACAGAACTGCAGAACCATGGAATAGTACTGAATATCCTGAAACACACACTCAAATATACAACCACTTAATCTTCAATAAAGAGCGAAAATTATTAAGTGCAGCAAAGAAAGCCTCTTCAACAAATGGTACTGGGAAAACTGGGCAGCTATGTGTAAAAAAATAACTTAGACCTCCTTCTAATGCCATGCACAAGTCAGATCAAAATGGTTTATAGATCTCAACATCAGACATGAATCTATAAGGTACATAGAAGAAAACATAGGAAAAATGCTCTACGACATCGAAACCAAAAGTATCTTCAAAGATGAAAACACCACTGACCAAGCAAATGGAAGAAAAGATAAACAAATGGGATTATATAAAATAGAAAAGCTTCTGCACCTCAAAAGAAACAGTGACCAAGATACAAAGACAATCCACAGAGTGGGAAAGAATATTTACCCAATACCCCTCTGAAAAGGGGTTAATATCCAGGATATATCAGGCACTAGAAGCACTACACATGGAAAAAAAAAACAGCCAACCCCATCAAAAAATGTGGAGAAGAAATGAAAAGAAGATTCCAAAAAAGAAGAAATTCGAATGGCCAAAAGGCATATGAAAAAGTGCTCTTCATCATTAATCATCAGGGAGATGCAAATCAAAACAATGAGGTACCATCTCACACCACAGAGACTGGCACACATCCAAAAAAAGCAAGAACAACTGGTTCTGGCATGGATGCAGGAAAAAAAGGGACTCTCATCCACTGTTGGTAGGAGTGCCGATTGGTCCAGTCCTTTTGGAATACAATATGGACATTTCTCCGAAAACTATATATGGAGCTCCCATTTGGTCCAGCAATACCACTCCTGGGAATAAAGCCTGGAGACCCAAAAACACATAGCAGAAACACTATCTTACTTCTTTATTCATCACTGCACTATTCACGATAGCTAGAATCTGGAAACAACCTAAGTGCCCAAGAACAGAGGACTGGCTGAAGAAACTGTGGTACATCTACACAATGGAATACTATGCAGCTGTCAGAAAAGACAAAATTATGAAATTTACCTGCAAATGGATGGACATGGAGACTATCATTATGAATGAAATTAGTCAGAAGGAAAAGGACAGATATAGAATGACTGCATTCATTAATGGGATATAAATAGATACCAGTGTTTTACTAAATGTTGGAAATGGTAATGTCAGACTAGAACTCACCATTGAATATACACAAAGAGACTTACATGATAAACCCTAAATGTCTGCAAGGCTAACTGCAATGTGTAAAAGAAGAGGGAGAGAGATGCAGAGATAGAGATAGAGAGAGACAAAGAGAAAAGAGAGAAAAAGGGGGTACCTGTTATGGAAGCAGCCTGGGGTTGGGCAGGAGGGGGGTGGGTACATTGGTGGTGGGAATGGGACACTGGTGGAGGGATGGGTGCTGTAATACTGTATTACGAAAAACCAACTATGAACACTTGTGTGATTGTATGTCTCACAGTGGTATAATAAAAAAAATTTTTTAAATAAACAAAGAACATCTTGCATAAAATAAAATTTTCTTCCTAAAATGTGAGATGGGGGTGGAGAGATATAGCACAGGATTTAAGGCAAATGCCTTGCATTTCACTGAGTATGATGCAGTCTTGGTTCAAATTTCCAGCACCACATATGGTAGCCTGAACCAATATAAGGAAATGTAAATAGTCAGGACAGCAATGTGTTGGATGCAGCTGAAATACCTGTTCTCCATGCTCAAAAATGAGATGAACCTTGAAACCCTGGAATGAGGTCCGCAACATGGAAAACCTCAGAATCAGAGAGTTTGGCTTTGCCAAAAGAGCCACTGAAGATAAATGTATAACAATCTCTCAGACTAAAAAGTCTATTTTTCTAACTCACTCAATTTTCTTTGTATTTTTTTACATTTTCCCCTACAAATGTATCTCTTTCTCAAACATAAACTAGATTTTCCTTGATAAGATTTCCTCCATATACATATGTTTGTAAGAATTAATGTAAAATTTAAATATAAATTCAGCTATCATATTTAACTTTAAACAAATTTTATTATGCACTGATTGTCACATAATTAGATATTATTCTACTTTGTATCCAATTATTCTTATACTCCATAAAAATACTTCTTATCATTTAGTGATAGCAAGCTCTAGAATCCCTCTTGAACATATAG
Source organism: Cryptotis parvus (assembly GCA_021461705.1). NCBI lineage: Eukaryota > Metazoa > Chordata > Mammalia > Eulipotyphla > Soricidae > Cryptotis > Cryptotis parvus. The sequence continues at coordinate 313,422 of JAJIBD010023229.1, read as the reverse complement.
TAAAAATGCCTCAGTAATTTAAGTTGAAAGCAGTACTTTAGTAAATGGCTTTTATATTCAGTCAACAAAATGTACAAATGTCTTTATTAAAATAAAACAAAATAAATTATGTGCAGGCATAAACAATGACAGCAATGCTGACTGAAAGCAGGAACTTGATTATTGGGATTATTTTAAACATCTGCCAGCCTTTTCACTTTTATTTATTTGTTTGTTTGTTTATTTATTTATTTTGCTTTTTGGGTCACACCCGGCAACGCTCAGGGGTTACTCCTGGCTCTGCACTCAGGAATTACTCCTGGCGGTGCTCAGGGGACCATATGGAATGCCGGGATCGAACCCGGGCCGGCACAGGCCGGCAGTGCAAGGCAAACGTCCTATCCGCTGCTGCCAGCCTTTTTAAAACTCATTTCAGTGACGTCTCTGACACTATGGATGAGGAGTACCTTCCTTGAGCTTCCTTTCAGTTCATTAATAATTGGTAAGGTGACATGTCATCTCTGACAATCCACCCTTGCCAGTCTCCTTTTCTGTACACATTTTTTATTTTCTTTTTCTTTTTCTTTTCTGTTTCACAGCACTTTTATTTAACATCTCAAGCTTGTACAGTCAACTCATGTGGAAAGAGAACATTTGGAAACAGATGCAGAAATGGGCCTCCACTTATACAGAGATCTCAGTTTGTATATATTACCTACCCCCATCCCTTAGTTGGTTCTGCTGATTGGTCATACCCTATAGGATAATCCAATTGGAACAACCAATCTGACTGTATAGAAATAAGCATACAATATTATTGTGGAATGACAATAGAGAACAAATGAGTGTTGTGGAGAGTTGATTAAGTAGGTCATGGCAGAGTGACAAGGGAAGGTACTGGGTGCTTTATGAAACCTTCAAATTCTGAAAAGACAAATGGATATTTAGGTATTCAAGAATAGCAGTAACACAATGAAGGATGTATTTCTATCATGAAGAGATTCCTTAACGAGTACCAATAGATTAAAAGCAGTAATATCATTATAAGTGAGAAATGGAGTCACTGTTCTGATATTTAACTGGCAAGTTTTAAAAGGTTATTAGGGACTTCCAGTTAATGTTCTCTGTCCCTTACAGTTAGAGTTTGTATTCCCCTTGGTGTCTGATGTTGAAAAGGTGAGTGAGAGTGTTCAGCCTTTTGTGCTAATAAAGCCATAGTAGTATTTGTTCTCAAGTAGTTAAGACACATCCTGCTATGACTGGATCTAGCTTTTTTTTGTGTGTGATTTTTTAAAAATGTTTTATTATACCACCGTGAGACATACAACTACAAAGGTGTTGATAATTGGTTCTTGGTAATACAGTATTCCAGCGCCCATCCATCCACCAGTGCCCCATTTCCACCACCAATGTACCCCACCCCTCCCACCCACCGCCAGGCTGCCTCAACAGCAGGTAGCCCTGTTTCCTCTCTTTCTCTCTCTGTCTCTGCATCTCTCTCCCTCTTCTTTTTACACATTGTGGCTAGCCCTGCAGATATTTTTTATTTATTTTTAATTAATACTTTATTATACCACCATGAGATATACAATTACAACGTTGTTCATGTTTGGAGGTTTCAATTTCTGCTGTAGTTTGCAGAAAGGTCACTGCATCAGCATCCAGTAAAGCAGCATTTCTCAACAGAGGGCCATACTAACCTCAGTGAATCACCAGGAATATTCTAATAAGGTCACAGGTGAAAGTCAAATAAATGGGGTTAACAGGACACACCACAAAACTAGCAGGGCCAAACAGTAGGACAGGGCAGCCACATAAAGAAAACAAGGTTAGAAGGCGGCCACAGGAAATGATTAAGAAGCAATGAAGGACACCTACCACCATGTATGCTCATTAATCATCCCAGCTTTAAAAACTCATGATTAAATCTAGGGAGAGAGCAACTAGCCACAAAAATTCACAGGTACTCTAGTATCCCAGCTAACTCTGGGGCACCATCTGGAAGGGAGTCGCTGAGTTCCCATTCTGCCCAACCCCGGGCAGCCACACCTACACCCCCACAGCTGCCGCCTGGCCAATGGCCCAACTCCACTGCCTCATGACAAAGCTCTGCTCTGCAGAGATGCCAAACTACCAAAAATTCCAGGTACATCAGTGTTCAAGCTGAGAACTCTGGGGTCTTCTTGGATTGGGGGTAGGCAACTTCCCCCACTCTCCATAGTTTGAGAGGCCTGACACCACACCCACATCCCACAACCATTGCCATGTTAACTTACAGCCCAGTTAAATATTCTGGAGTTTCTGGAGCATAATACCCCCAAATTCTGCAATACTGATGTCCCAGTAGCAAGCACAGCAAATCAGATGAGAAAGTAACACAGAGCCAGCTAACTCAGTAAACAAAACCATAACACAGAAGGTTCAACTAGCAACAATAGCTAGTTATTTAATTTCCATTATTTCTTTGGACCCTAGTAAGTTGCCGCCTGTGAAGGATGAGGCCAGTGATGAGATTCAGTGGTACAGCACATATATGAGGGCATGAATTTGACTGCTGACACCATGGTTTTGATTCCTGACACTGAAAGGCGGGGAGGGAGGGAGGGTACGACTATCCTGTGAAAAAGAAAAGAAGTCAATATTTTCCCTTTCTTGACAATGATGAAACTTAATTATTAAGTAGCAAATCTGGAGCTACAGTCTGTTCAAATATAGCAAACTGTCATTTATACCTTTCTTTAAAAAGAATTCAGTTGTAAAAGTCAAAGTTTTCAAGATTTACTCTGCACTCAGGGATCACTCCTGGTGGGCTTGGAGAAGTGTATGTAATGCTGATGATTGAAGTGCAGTCAGTTGCCTGAAAAATTAATGTCCTACCCTCTGTACTCTTTCTCCAGTCCCTGTCCATGTAATTTTAAAGCAAGCAATATTCACAAATGTGTGTAAAATAATAAAACAATGTAGAATGACAGAGCCTTCCAAGAAGCTAGAGGACCCCCCCCACACACACACACACACACCATGAGGGCCGCCATTTTCCACATCCGGACTCCTCTCTCGTCAGAGCTCCAACAGTAGAAGATCTGATCAGAGCCCCGCGCAGTTCATCAATAAATGCTGGATTTTGAGATGACTACAAGAGTATGCCACCCGCACGGCAGAGCCTGGCAAGCTACCCGTGTTGTATTTGATACGCCAAATACCAGTAACAATTACAGACCTCATTCCCATGACCTGATGGAATGGTTTGAAGCTCTTTATGTTCCTGGAGCAAGCAGATGCCCTTGGGCTCTACTAGCATGAGACAGGACATATGGAGATTTTACTGGTGCCCACTCGAGCAAAGAGATGATGAACAGGAAGACAGTGACACAGTGATACAGAATGACAGAAAAGTGATGGTGAGAGATGGGTGACACAGGAAGTGCTCAGATCTTTTCTCCTGCTTTTCTACTCAGAGATCATCTCCTGACAACACTTCTGCAGTGCTTGAAGACCATATGATATGCTGTGGATTAAACCAGGCCTGTCCACTTCTAAGTTCCTAATATACTCCCTGTACTATTTCTCAGGATCCAAGAGAATAGTTTTTGAAAGGTAGGTGAGAAAGGAGTTTTTCCAATTAGGGGAACAACAAATACAAAAAATTCTGGTGGGAGGCCAGAACGATAGTACAGCAGGTAGGGAATTTACCCTTGGGCATGGCTGACCTGGGTTGGATTCCTGGCATCCCGTATGGTCCCCTGAGCCCACAAGAATTCCTGAGTGCAGTGCCAGGATTAACCCCTGACCATTGCAGAGTGTGACCCAAAATGAAAAACAAAAATTTCTGACAGGGAGGCTGGGTGACAGTACATGGGCAGGGTGCTTGCTTTGCACATAGCTGGCCCAAGATTTATATCCCCAGCACTCCATATGGGTCTCCTGAGCCCACAAGGCATAATCCCTTGGCACAGAGCCAGGAGCAAGGCCTGAGCACTGTTGGATGTGGTCTCCCAAAATAAAAAATTCTTTTTTTAAATTTTTTATTATACCACCGTGAGATATACAATTACAAAGGTGTTCATAATTGGTTCTTGGTAGTACAGTATTCCAGCACCCATCCCTCCACCAGTGCCCCATTTCCACCACCAATGTACCCCACCCCTCCCCCAAAATAAAAAATTCTGACAGACTGATCTTATCTGTGTAGATGAAGGAAACCTGGTAAGAGATGAGATGGGAAAGACTTGCAATAAAGTATAGATAACATTTACTCTAAGAATAATGTAAAAATACCACAGGATTTGAACAGAGTAATTAGAAATAATTATTTATGTATTTAAAAAATCAAACCGAATTAGAGGAAATTGTAGAGATAAAAAATTGCTAGGAATACTATTCACAATAGCCAGAATCTGGAAACAACCAATGTGGCCGAGAACTGATGACTGGATAAAGAAACTTTGGTACATCTACACAATGGAATACTATGCAGCTGTTAGGAAAAATGAAGTTATGAAATTTGCCTATAAATGGATGATCATGGAGAGAATCATGTTGAGTGAAATTAGCCATAAGGAAAAAGACAGATATAGAATGACTGCATTTATCTGCATGACATAAATATACACATATACATATTATGATACCAAAATCCAAGAGAGAAACATGGATCCATGTTTCAGGAGAAACATGGATTAGGAGGTCTTGTCAAACCACAAACGTGTGGGTGTCAGAGGTTAGGTAAGATAGAGAATGGAAAAGTGTGCTAATAATTGTCAAAAGTGCTAATACCAACCTAGAACTGAGCATTAAATATAGGCAAAAATATACACATGATAACCTCTAAATCTATGTATTGTAATCCACTATGTATAAAGGAAGGGAGAAAGAGAAAGAGACAAAGAATCTGCCATAGAGGCATGCTAGGGGAGGGGAAGGGAACCTGGGACATCAGTGGTGGGAAATGGGCACTGGTGGAGGGATTGGTGCTGAAGCACTGTATGACCGAAATCCAAATATGAACATGTTTGTAATTGTATATCTCAAGGTGGTATAATAAAATATTTTTTAAAAATTGCTAGAAGGAAAATGAATCAAGCGGCTATGGAATTTTTTTTGTTGTTATTGTTGCTTTGGGCCACACGTGGTGGTGCTCAGGGGTTACTCCTGGCAGGCTCAGAAACCAAAGGGATGCCAGGGATCAAATGCAGGTCAGCCATGTGCAAGGCAAGTGCTACCAACTGCACTAACTTCCAGTTCCATGACACATTTCTTTAGTACGTACATGCTGGGTCCAGAATATAAAGTGTATACTAACTATAATAAGAAAATTTCAAGACCCTAGAACTATTCTTGATAATTATACTCAAAATGCAAATAAAGTGTTCAGATAGCCATTAATATTTAAAAAACTGATAATGGATATAAAGCTGAGAACTTCATTTAGACTCCAAGATCTAATTCTGAGATTAAGGATAATTAAGGGTAATTTTAATGTAACGTGAAGAAGTTTGCTTGAGTTTAAAATATTTAACTAATTATAACTAAAATATTAACTATTAAGTTATTTAAAGCATTCGCAATGCCTGCCTGTCCTTCGCCAACTATAAAGCCAGGATGACTGCCCTCCGACATCCTATGGATCTATCACATTTTCCAGAAAGGCAATGGAGAAGATTATCCATGACTTCTACTCAGATCTCTTTGATAGCCAGTCACATCCACCTGCCCATTTACCAAATTCCACAGGATGGATATGTCATTCCCAACATTTTCCCTTCTGAAATCCGACATGCCATTTCGTCGGTAAAGAAGCGAACAGCACCAGGCCCAGACAAAGTCAGACCCGAACACCTGAAGAATCTGCCTTCAGTACTCATCAATACACTGGCTCAGCTCTTCACATGCTACCTATCCGAATGCAAGGTGGCCTCCCAATGGAAAACCAGCAGGACAGTTCAAGAAGGGAGACATCCACGACATCGGCAACTATCGCCTCATCTGCCTGTTGTCTATCATATACAAACTATTCACTCAAGTCATCCTGAACAGGATTGGCAGAACATTAGATGAAGGATAACCATGCGAGAAAGCTGGCTTTCGAAAAGATTCAGCACAATCGACCATATCCACACGGTAACCAAGCTCATTGAGGCTTGTAGGGAGTCAAGATGCTGCTCTGTCCAATGTTCATTGATTTAAAGAAAGCCTTTGATTCTGTTGAGGCCAAAGCGGTCATCGAAGCCCTAGCCAAACAGGGCATTCAAACCCAATACATCAAGATCGTTCGTGAGCTGTATTACGGATTCACCACCAGGACCTCACCATTAAGTTATCTAATACTTTTTTGTTGTTGTTTTTTGGGTCACACACGGCAACGCTCAGGGGTTTCTCCTGGTTCTGCACTCAGGAATTATGCCTGGCGGTGCTCGGGGACCATATGGGATGCCGGGATCAAACCCATGCCGGCCACGTGCAAGGCAAACGCCCTACCCGCTGGACTATCGCCCGGCCCCATAAATTTTATTTTAAAAGAGCTAAAATATGAGAATGGTCACAAACTATCACTATAGTGGTAATCTTAAATATTTTGCTGTTTTTAAACTTGAATTAATTGCAAACACTGAAGACTAAAGGTTTTTACTTCAGTTACTGAGTATTAAGTAAATTTATGTTGCTTTAAAAACAGAAAGTAAGAAACGGAACTGAGGGAGATGCAGGAAGGTGGGCAGGGCCAGTCTCTCAGGGGCAGAAATAATATGGTTTACATTTTGAATGGTAAAAATAATCCCATAGAGATTATTTTTGATAACAGATTTCTTCTGGGTAAGAGCAGAGTTTGTGGTTTTGCTTTTCAAGACTTTCTTCAGTAAGATGAAAAATTTCAAGAATTTCTTCAGTAAGATGTGAAAAAGGGAAAAGGCTAAGGAAACTCATCTGACTCCAGATAAGATGATGGAAGAGGACCACTAGGAAATCCTACTAGAAGAATGTGTTGAATCAATCATTTGCAGGGATCTTGTCTTCTGCCAACGGCTTTTGGATGAGGAAAGTAAATGTCTGCTCTAAGAGAAAGACAACTGGATATGTATTCATAGCAAAAATCAAACCATTAGGAAGACAAGGACTGACCATAGTGGACAAAAAAGAAGTGTATATCTTAACAAGGACTGCTCTGTCTCCTTACGGATGAATGAGACCAAGTTGGAAATTCCCTCCATAGGGATCTTGCATGACTGGTATACACTTCAAAAAATTCAAATGTTGGTCTCAGTTTTGGTATATTTTAGGAAAGCATTAATATAGTTTTATTTTCTTTTTTTGGGTATTTTTTTTCTTTTTGGGCCACTCCCGGCAATACTCAGGGATTACTCCTGGCTCTATGCTCAGGAATTACTCCTGGTAGTGCTCAGGGGACCATATGGGATGCCAGGGATTGAAATCAGGTCGGCCATGTGCAAGGTAAATGCCCTACCCACTGTATTATCGCTCCAGCCACGGCATTAATATAATTTTAATAAGCAAATATTTTAGGTTCTAAACATGACTTTCATATTTATGTAACTAAAGTAAATTGAAAAAAAATTAAAAGATATCAATACAAAAGTCATTCTCTTGCTAACTTCAATACATTCCAGAATTTATCAAAAAATTATGAACCAACACTTACTATTAGGAAGTTTGGAGTCAATGGAAATAACTGTAAGAGCTCAGTTACTTTCTACAATGTGATTTTATATATTTTGGACTATTCACTGAACATATATTCTATTAACTTAAAAGGCAAATATTAATTCTACTATCTGATGTATTTAAGGTCTGTTTTCAGGAGGTTGATCTGAACAGGACGCCTTGGCTGAGAGGACAACTTCACTTATGTGAGGTCAACAAGGAATTGGAAATATATGACCTGCATGATCACAATCCAATAATTTTACCCTATATATTTCTCTAGACAATTTCTATTAGAAACATACTCAGAGCATAAATAACTAAACATGAGAAACAAAAGTCAATCAAGTATGTTCTAGAATATGTAACTCATGGTAGAATGCACTCATGTGAATGAAACCTGTATGTATTCAATCCTGGTACAACCAATATAAAAGAAAAAGGGAGCTGATCTAGTAAGATAGATGGAAGAACATATTCCTAACATGTATGAGGCCCTGCATTCAAGTACTGACACCACCCATCTCACCAAAAAAAAGAAATAGTTATTTCAAAATATATTACATCCTTTTATTTTCCAAGTTACCTAAGAATTGGGTATTTAAGTTGCATTTAAACTGCACTAGGACCTTTCATTCTATTGTTAAATACCATCCCAATGTGTAGTAATCATATACCAGAGGTAATGTGTCTGCGTCTTTAAAGTCTATAGGATGAATTGAGATCAGGTGATAAGAACAAAGTGTGATCTATCATGTATTTATTTCCTTAAAAATGATATCAGAAATATGATCTTAGTACCCTCATAAAAATGTGCAATACCAGCATTGTGAAGTAAATAGACACATGTAGAACTGTATTTTCCAAACAGTAGTTTTAATGATTAGTAAGTTAAAGTAAAATGCAATGACAAATGGACACTCATGGCTATCAGTTTCAGCTTATGAAGTGGCGTTTTATAGAACAATTTTCTTCATGAATATAGCCTTTGCTGAGATTTTAAAACTTCATGATATTAAATCTGTAATAGATTTTCCAATGGAATACTGTTTGAATTAATATTGGCAAATAATTGTACATAAAATGAAACTACACTGGATTAAATGTTACTAAAAATGACAAAATGAAATAACAAAACAAACCATTCACAGGTATAGGCTTCATTATCAGCTGAAAAAAAGTCTTGCATTTATAGTTCTACACTAATTCACTATGTGTAATTACATTATATACATGTTTGCTTAATAATATCAATCTAAGACATTGTTTCAAAATATAATTAACTGGATAATAGAATAGAATACATGTGTGTTTTATTATTTTTTGTGCTTCTGTATTCAAACAAGTTGGTCTTTGTTAGCTGTGTTTAACTGCCATCTAGAGTTAAAATGAATCCATTTCTTTCACCTTCTATTAATTTTCTTGTAATTTTTAGGTATTTAAGCCAACACATTTAGCTCCTCTTTCATATCAAGCATTCATCAGATAACAAAATTGTAAAAGATAACAAAGTGCTATTGAAATTTACACTGGTTACAAATATTTCAAGTTAGAAGCGAGGTTACTTCATAATGTATAAGCAAACTTGCAAAGAGCAACCTAATTAACAAATTTGGACTTGTGGGAAAATATTAATAACCTTAAAGAAAACTAATTTGTAGTCTTTTTCTATGGCCTCTTTTTCTACTTTTTTTTTCACAAACCAAGAAATTCAATTCTGGGGTGGAGAGATAGCACAGCAAGTAGTCACTTGCCTTGCAAGTGGCTGACCATGATTCAGTTTCAGGCACTCCATATTATTCTCCCAAACCCTGCAGGAGTGATTCCTGAGCAAAAAGCCAGGAGTAAGCCCTGAACACTGTCCTTCCCCTCTCACCAAAAGCCATGCAATTACAATATAAAATATTAAAGAGGAGGCTGGTGAGATAGTACAGAGGGTAGGGTGCTTGCCTTGCACATAGCCGAACTGAGCTCGATCCATAGAATCCCATATTATGTCCAAGAACTGACAGGAGTAATTCCTGAGTATAGAGCCAAGAGTAATCCCTGAGCACCACTGTATGTTATCCAAACAGACCCCACAAAAAAAATTAAAGAATGAGTTCATTTTTCTACTTAGAAAAATACAGTTATGAATGTGTCAGTTCCCAGTGTATAATATTGTTATGCTAAAATGGCATTCATAACCAATTTTGAGAATGTTAGGATAAACCATCAATATAATCATCCAGCTTCCAATATGTGAAAGTCATTACTAAAAAAGAATTGAGAAAAGTCATATCAGATTTGAAAATAAAACCTAAAACTTTATTTTTTTTTCCGATTTAATTTTATTTTATTATCCCCCCAAATATTATTACACCATTTTAGACATACAATTGAAAGATGCTCATGTAGAGTTTTGGTTCTATAATGTTCCAACACCCATCCCTCCACCCAAACCCATCTCCCATCACCAATGTCCCCACCTCCCTCCCACCTCCCACACCTCAACTACTTGGCGGGTTCTGTATGTCATTTCTCTCCTCTTAATCTCTCCCTCCTGTCAAACTTTCCTGCTCTTCGTGGTATGCAGTGCATTAAAAGACATTACTGTTTCCACTATTTTAATGGACCTTGCGGCCACTGGTTTTGCTCTGTTAATCTGGTCGTGAGGCAGTTTCCCAGCGTCCAGACAGCGAAAATGGTGGCTAGTGTGATGGGTGAGTCTCATCCGGCTGCTTCCGGGACCCCCCAGAGGTGACAGGCCCACTCCCAAAACCCCTCTTCCCTCCTGGGGGTTCCCTATTCAGCTGGGCCCAGGGCTAGCCGAGTTCCAGCCTCCCCAGCCGCTTGTGAGCCTCTTCATGTTATGGCCGATGGCCCCGGGCAGCTCCTGGGCGGGGCCACCAGGCTCAACAAAATGGAGAGGGGAATGGCCAAACCCTGACTCCATCTGACGAATTCCCAGTGATTCCTGCTTCTGGGAGCCGCCTACCTGGGCTCGAACTGAAAACCTAAAACTTTAACAACTAATGTGTTCACATAAAATATTAAAACTAGGTTAAGATTTTTTTTCATACTGTTTTCATAAACTGAGATATGTGGGATGGGTATGTGGTGGGGGTTGTGTTTTTTAATTATATGTCCTAAATGCATCAAGTAATGTAGCCTTTTCGGAAAATATTTTTACACATCATTAGATGCTGAAATAAGAGATTGCAATGCAGTAAAATCGCAACTCTAGTTCTTTCAAAGGAAAGTATACATGCATTTGAAAGTTTTCATACCAAACTATATAGCAATTTTAGTTTGACTATATAGCAAACACTAATGATGAAATAATGATGAAAATATGGCTAGAGCAATGGCATATTTACCAAGTAGTCTGCATCTGTGAAGGTTCTTAATTACTCAACAGTGAATCAATGATATAGTTGTTACAGGAGTATTAGAACAAATAGTGAAAAAACTACAGAGAAAATAAAGAAACAGGCAGAAAGACTAGGAAAGAGAAAATTCCTGTTTCAAAAAAAGCCTGAGTTCGTGTTGACAAGGACACCGACTGCACTGGCGCCTCCTTCATCGCATGGTCCGAGGAACAATTTTTCTGTGGTGTCAAAAATGGTGTGATGCGATTGACACCTCTTCGTTTCAGTCAGACCAATGATGTCGTACTTGATCTTTTGCACTTGCCCCATCAGGTCCTTGATATATGCTTCAGATGTCAGCGTACGTGCATTGAAAGTACAGGCAGTCATTTTAGTCCTTCTTTGTTTTGGCAGCTTAGTTTGGCCCTGAAATTTTATCAGGCACTCCTTGTTCATCCTTCTTAGTGCTGCCGTATTAAGGGTTTTTTTCAGGCTCAGGAAGATAAATATTTTTATGACTGGTTTTGGCATATCGAATACACATCGGACAGCTTTCTAGGCTCTGCCCTGTGGCGGTATACTCTCAGTAGATTGCCAGGCTCTCTGAGAGGGGTGGGTGTAATATTCATGGTAATTTGGAGATAAATTGCAGCCGCGCAACGGGAGAGCTGGTATCTGCTCTGCCTGGTGTATCTGCATCTGTGTTGTGGAGGAGAGCACCTCAGCATTATTCCTGCCATAGCCCACTCCATAGCCATGGCCACTTTTGTGTGAAGACTGAAGTATCTGTTCAAGAGTAAATAATTTCCATAAATAAACAACAGTCACTGTCAAAAAAAAAAGCCTGGGTTAAAGAGTTCTAGGGATACTAACAAATGAATTGAAAGCCTCTGGGAAATCAAAGAGATAGGATAGCAAAAGAAACGCCTTTATAAATTATATACAGTTGGATGTGTGATAATTTAACACAAAAGATTTCGTTCATTTTAAATTACTGAAATTTTGGAAATAAAATGTGTACCTTTTCAGCACCTCCATGATTGTGCGAAGAATGCCGAGAGAGAAAAAAACCACAAAAGGGGTCGGAGCGATAGCCCAGCGGGTAGGGTGTTTGCCTTGCACGTGGCCTGCCTGTGCCAGGGCAGCACTGTGCCGGCCTGGGTTCGATCCCGGCATCCCATATGATCCCCTGAGCACTGCCAGGAGTGACTCCTGAGTGCAGAGCCAGGAGAAACCCCCTGAGCATTGCCGGGTGTGACCCTCCCCCAAAAAAAAAGCAAAAAAAAAAGCCACAAAAACCCGCCTGTCTTCAAAAACTCTTGAGCTCATTTGCCAATGTGGCAAGGCGCCAAGCCTCAGGCGAACAATTGCTAACATCCAAGCTTGCAAAGCAGTGCAGAGAATTGATAAAAGAAGACCTCAAAGAGAAGAGCAGAAATACTGGCTGATGCAGCAGAAGCCGGGAAAAGCATTCGCAACGCCTGGCTGTCCTTTGCCAAGATGACTGCCCTCCGACGCCCTGATGGATCTATCACATCTTCCAGAAAGGCAATGGAGAAGATTATCCATGACTTCTACTCAGATCTCCTTGATAGCCACGTCCACCTGCCCACATACCAAATTACACAGGATGGATATGTCATTCCCAACATTCTCCCTTTTGAAATCCGACATGCCATTTGGTTGATAAAGAAGCAAACAGCACCAGGTCCAAACAAAGTCAGACCTGAACACCTGAAGAATCTGCCTTCAGTACTCATCAACACACTGGCTCAGCACTTCACACGCTACCTGTCTGAATGCAAGGTGCCCTCCCAATGGAAAACCAGCAGGACAGTTCTACTGTAATGCAATTTGGAGACGACTGCTGGACTAGAACTGTTACCGACTGGATCCCATGGGATGTCAAAAGATCATGTGGTTGCCCACTTACGAGATGGTCACACTTCTTCGTCAAGACCCTGAAGGAACGATTTGAGGCTCTTCGTATTCCTGAAGCAACCAGATGCCATTGGGCTACACTGGCACATGATAGAGTCAAATGGAAATGTTACTGGCGCCCGTCGAGCAAATCGATGAATAACGAGATGTCAAGTGATCAAGTGTACCTATTTCCTCTGCATACAACATACAAATGATTTTCTAAGAATTATCATGTGTATTTTCAATTTGAAAACTCCATAGCTTTCTCAAGTGAATTCCAGAATTAGCAAGATTTTTTCAGCAAGAAGGGAAAGGTGCATACAAATTAGTGATTTCCAGAAATCACTAAGGCTGAACATAGTTTTATCAGCATGGTCTTGTTCTCCTAGCTAATGTCGATAACGTCTATAATGCTGGAGCAACAGTACAGAGTGAAAGACAATTGCCTTGCATTTGGCCAACAGGGTTCCATTCCCAGCAACCTCTAAGAACCCCCAAGCCTACCAGGAGCAACTCCTGAGTACAGAGCCAGGAGTAACCTGGAGTAACCCCTGAGTTACTCCAGGTAACCAAACCCTGAGTTTGCCAGGTGTATGTAGCCCCAAAATAAAAAAAAAAAAAAAAAGAATGTCTATAATGTAGACACGAGCTGAGATAATGATTTATTATGGGGGGCACTTTTGTTGTTATTTTTATTGGACTGAGTTGATAGCTGATTCACTGACAAAAGCTTCCAAAGAAGTATCTGGTTGTAATTTTTCTCTGATCAAAATCTGTAAGAGTATATTTGAAGCACTTTAGTTACATTCTGAGTAGAGTATTTTTCCATAGTAAGATAGGCCTATGATCACTTGATCACTTGACATCCCATTATTCGTTGATCTGTTCGAGTGGGCGCCAGTAACATTTCCATTTGACCCTATCACATCCTCACACCTGTGATACCCAATTTAAAGAACAGACCACCACTTTTCAGATCCACCTCAGTATTCCAAAATGTCACCTATTCTAGGGTACTCCAACCCACAATGCTCTCCTTTCTTCTCTAGCACTCTTATAACCTCAAGAATGCTTTCAAATTACATATTCTTACTGTAACAATTTCTTATATATGAAGTAAAATAAGATGGAACTAATTTGCTAGCAAGTGATCTTAAAGTAAATTATTCTCTAAGCCTGCTTTCTCAGCTATATAAGTAAAAAGTTCAGCATTTTCCCTCTTAGCATTGTCAAAAGGATTATGTGAGATAATTATGCAAAGTGCCTAGTATAGATGACCACTCAATGAATGGTTTTCATGTTTGTCTGTTGTCATTCTGTAGCTTTTTGTGTATATCCAAAGAGCCCAGACAGGTTCTAAGTTCTTTAGAGCAGAAATTTAAAATACAGATTTTACAAATATATTAAGCACTGTAAACAATGACAATACTTTAAATAATGAGGTTAAGGGAACAATTATAACATTCTTAGGAAACTTAACTTCACAACACATTTATAGAATACCCCTTTAGGGGGCAGGTGTATCTTTAGTAGGTTACCATAATTCTCAGGTAAGCCATGAATACCTCACTCCAGAAAGCACCCAAACTTACCCAAGAAACACAGAAGCGGCAGGCTAACAGATTATATACAGGTTATATACAATGTCTCTTCCTCCCCAGCCAGGTGTCTTACAGAAAAGGATCAGCTGTGGGCTAACTCCTAGGACTTTTTTCAGTCACAGACCTTTTTTTGACCCAAGAAAATTTTAGACAACACATAGCGGTATATAAATAGATATGTATACACATTAAACGTTTACAAATAATAAAGATAAAGAAATTTATTTTCAAACAAAATTTAAAGATATTTTTCACGACTTTCACATAAAGTTATCCCATGTGGAGCTACAGCCCATAGTTTAAGACAGGAGCTAGATCATGAGGAGAGCAATCAGATTTCTAGGTAGAAAGTATTTTTATGATGTATTAATAAATTACCACAGTATGCAGATAAAACATAAGCTTCAGCAATGAATTTGCAGTACTATTGATTTTAAAAACTGCAAGAAATTTGTTCTTGGTTTGTTGCTATCACCTAAAAATTCTGAACTCAGGGCCGGAGAAATAGTACAGCAGGTAGGATGTTTGCCTTGCACATGGGCAGTCCAGGTTTGATCCCTGGCACCACATATTGACCCTAAGCCCTGCCAAGGGTCAACTCTGAAAGTAGAGTCAGGAATAAGCCCTGAGCACTGCTGGGTATGGCCCAGAAACTATCACTGTATCACTGTCTTCCCGTTGTTCATCAATTTGCTCCAGAGGGCACCAGTAACATCTCCATATGTCCTGTCGCAAACAAGTGTAGCTCAAGGGCATCTGCTTGCTCCAGGGACAGGAGGAGCCTCAAACCATATTTCAGGTCATGGAATTGAGGTCCATAATTGTTACTGGGTTTTGGCATAACAAATAAAACATGGGTAGCTTGCCAGGCTTTGCCGTGAATAAAATATTAAAAAAAATTGATCACTTCACTTGATCACTTGAATCCCGTTATTCATCGATTTGCTCGAGCGGGCGCCAGTAACATTTCCATTGGACCCTATCATGTGCCAATGTAGCCCAATGGCATCTGGTTGATTCAGGAATATGAAGAGCCTCAAACCGTTCCTTCTGGGTCTTAACAAGGAAGTCTGACCATCTTGTAGGTGGGCGGCCACGTGATCTTTTGACATCCCGTGGGATCCAGTCGGTAACAGCTCTAGTCCAGAGCCATTAAAAAATTAAAAATTTTTTAAAATTTGTTTTAAAAAATTAAAAAAAATAAATAAAGTCTATTGTGGGAAAAAAAAGGAAATGAAAAGGAGAGAAAGAGAGAGAGAGAGAGAGAAAGAGAGAAAGGAGATAAGCTGCCATGGAGGCAGGCTGTGGGAAGGGAGGAAGGTGGGGACATTGGTGATGGGAGATGGGCAGGGGTGGAGGGATGGGTGCTGGAACACTGTAGAACAAAAACTCAAATATGAACATCTTGTAATTGTATATCTAACAGTGGTATAATAAAGACTCACACACACGGGGCAGAGCTGCTACTTGCTCTCCCTGTGCCCAGCTGATCACGAGGCATTCGGGAGGGATGGTGGGTTCTAGCCCTGGCCCGCTACCCCAGCAGAGCCTCACAAGAAGCCAGAGGAACCCCCACACCATGAAGGCCACCATTTTCCACTTCTGGATTCCCCTCTCATCAGAACTCCACCCAGCAGAAGAGCTGATTGCAGCCTGGCTCGCACAGCTGCTTGCGGCCTTGTGGTTCAAAACAAAATTAAAAAAACTCAGCTCAAAGTTTAAAGAGCTGAAATTGTCTGAATTGTGCTACCATACAAATTTACACAACCTATAAATGTACAGTCTTTCATTGTCTAAGTTATGCAAGCCACTACAAAATTAAAGAAAAACTTCATTTGTAAGATAAGAATGTTATGTAATCATGTGCAAGTTCTATTTCCTCCTGAAAACACAGGGCCCTTTCAGAGCTCTGTGCCATCTTTACTGAGGCTGTCACAGCTAAATTAAAAGTCATATCAACTCAACTCAGAACACTTACAAATTTTACATAAGGACATTATTTTATTCATTCATTCGAAAACATCCATGGGCATTATGTCAGGAAATTTTAGTTGTTGAGCATGTAGCAACAATAAAACATAAAGATATGTTTTTAAATTCAAAGTTTAAAGAGATGTGTACTTGATCTTAGCCAAAAGGCCGAGAAGCAATTAATTTTACCCACTCTTTCTGCCATCAGTAAACTCTTTCTTCTTTAGTGTTGGCTGACGTTCCAATGCTTTATTTTAACACCCCTCTTCCACAGTGAAATTGTTTTTAGTGACAGTACAATGTCTCCCATATTACTAATCCAGAAATCATTTTACCTCTCTCCCTCTTTCTCGAGCTTTGCCGAGAGATTATGCTTTAGCAAGTGTTGGGTGTAAGTCTCTGGGTTCAGTACCAAAGGGTCCCCAAGCATCACTAGGAATGACCCAGCAACAACTCAGAACAAACATTAAAACATCAAAAAAATAAATAAATGTGAATCTTGTCCTCAAAGAGATTTTAAACTAATTTATAACATAAAAATTAGTATAAATATCTTTATTTTTAGGTGGAATAGCTGAGATTAAGAGAAAATTTAAATAATTATATGTTTATTCCTTCTCTTACCCTATCCACCACCAAACAACTAAAGATCAGAATGAGGCTGACATGTTTTACTTAGAGTACTAGATATTTCACCTCATTGTATTCAAAGTAAGTTTGGAGAATCTCAATGGCAAGACCCTCTCTTCTGACTGGATAACCCCTCCTGGTTTGGAATTTTATGCTAAATTATAAGGGCAGTAGTGATGAGCATAAAAGTGGTCTCTTTCAGAGACTGTACTCCAAAATTCTTAGGTTCTTTCTTGAAGCTTGGTTAAGGCAGTCTAAATTTCTATTTTTAGCTTTGCTTGTCACCCATAATTCTTCCACCATGAACATCTTTCTTTTACCAAGGTGAAGTTCTGTTGTGCATAAGCAAATTGTAACTCACAACTTAATATCAATAAATATGATGAATGAATATATCCATCTGGTTGTAAAAAAATAAAATAAAGGGGTGTGTATTGGTAAACAAGCAAGCAAGCAATTTTATACTGTGAAATGGTGCTGTATTGCAGAGAAAAATAACCCATAAGAAGCCAGATAGAGAAAGATGAAAATGTGATCTTATATAGGAATACTTTTTTTTTTTTTAAAGAAGTTGCTATGAAAGATAAAGTGGGTCTATGAAAGAATCTGGGGAAGGGGATAGGGCATTTTCCAAGACAAGAAACATCAAGTGCAGAGGTAACTAAATTTTTTGCGGACATTGCTGGTGGGGACAAAAAGACACTTGGATT
This sequence comes from Cryptotis parvus, assembly GCA_021461705.1. NCBI lineage: Eukaryota > Metazoa > Chordata > Mammalia > Eulipotyphla > Soricidae > Cryptotis > Cryptotis parvus. The sequence continues at coordinate 295,602 of JAJIBD010023229.1, read as the reverse complement.
ACAGTTCTTCCTCTGCCATTGATAACTCAGTAACCTGTCAGGCAACGTCCCTTGAATCCTATTTCTTCCTCAATGATTTAAGATCACTTTACAAACCTCATACCATTCTTTAGAGGGTAAGATAATGTCAAAGGACGCACCTGTAATTACCAACAGTGTATCCCGAGGACTGTGGAAAATCTAATAAAGGCTCTCTGGCTTCAAACTATGAGCTAAGTAAATAAATGAGCAAGATTGGTTCTCCGTCGAATCCTCTGACAGGACACTGAGAGGTTCTAATGAGTGAATTTAAGCAGGAAAGAAACAGCTGAGAATCAAGCAAGTGCGAAAGCTCTTGGTTACTGGGCCAGCTAAAGCAAGCAGGGGTTCCGCCGCTCGCTCTGCAGAGGAAGCCCGCAGAGAACTTTCAAGTTGTTCTACCAGCACCGTCAACTGTCAAGCCCAAACGCTGGATTCCTTTCAGAAAAAAAGTTTCGCTTCACTTGCACATTTACTGCCTAGAAAACCCGCTTCCTTCCCTGAAGCCCTTCCCACGTGACCTGGAGACTGACTTTCCAGTCCGATAGCTAAAGCCCCGGGAGCCCGGCGGAGCGCCACCGTACTAACCTTTCCGCCGGGGCTCGCCTTCGGCGGCGTGATGACGTCACCTCGCGCACGCAAAGATGGCGCCGTGGCCACGCCCCGCCCGGCTGGACCTTCCGGGAGGAGCTCAGAGGGCGCTCTGTGAGTGAAGTGCTAGGGCACTGTGGCGGGCCAGAGAGGCGCTCGGTGAGTACAGGGCTGCAGCACTGTGGTAGGTGAGCGCCTGAATGCCCCGCCACCTTGCCCCGCCGCCGAGGCGCTGAGGGTGATGGCGGGAAGCCCTGCGGCCCTGAGGAAAAGTTCCTTGGTACGAGAGAAGTCGGGGCAGCCTGAGGCTGATGATCCCCACAAGGAGCTGAGCTTGTCTTTTGATTCAAAAGGCGAAAAATGCTTGGGACAGTTGTCTAAAGAGCCGGTGGCGGGACTGACAGAATAAGTTGCTCTACAGGTTAACGCTCCGAGGTCCCTGACGCTGCACCGGGAATGGGGCGGGGGGCGCGGGCGAGGAGTGGCCTGCGCTGATGTGGGGTGGGGGCGCTGTAACAGGACTGGGCTGCAGTCAGTGGCCCTGTCCACGGTGCTGAACACAGACAGCCTGGAGGAGCAACTTACTGCTCCCCGGAGGGGGCGGGGTGGGGAAGAGGAGAGAGACAAGAGAGAGGGAGAGAGAGACATTCTTCTGAGCCTGAGTAGGAACGAGAGAGAGAGAGAGAGAGAGAGAGAGAGAGAGAGAGAGAGAGAGAGGAGGGAGGGAGAGGGAGAGAGGAGAGAGGGAGAAAGGGAGGGAGAGGGAGAGAGACAGACTCTTCCTGAGCCTGGAGTAGGATCGACAAGAGGGACAGACAGACACAGACAGACAGACAGAGACAGACAGAGACAGGCAGACTCTTCCTGAGTCTGGAGTAGGGACAAGAGAGAGCGAGAGAGAGAGCGAGAGAGAGAGAGAGAGACACGGAGGGAGGGAGGGAGGGAGGGAGGGAGGGAGGGAAGGAGGGAGAGGGAGAGAGGAGAGAGAGGGAGAAAGGGAGGGAGAGGGAGAGAGACAGACTCTTCCTGAGCCTGGAGTAGGATCGACAAGAGAGAGGGAGACAGAGAGACAGACAGACAGACAGACAGACAGACAGACAGACAGACAGACAGACAGACAGACAGACTCTTCCTGAGTCTGGAGTAGGGACGAGAGAGAGGGAGGGAAGGGAGGGAGAGAGAGAGACACAGAGAGAGAGAGAGGAGGAGAGAGAGGTCTTGAAAGAAAGGACTCTTTCACAAAAATTTAGGAAAGCCATTGCTTAATTTCAGGAAAGAATTTCACACCTATCTTTTTCCATTGGGGCAGGTACCTACAGTGTCTTCATCAGACCAGATGTTTTGCCTTCAGGCTCACAGCATTCAGAGCAGTTCTCTAAGACATCTGTCAGCTTTGGCCCAAGCAATGACCATCCAGGTGAACTTGTTCATAATGTAAAGTACGGCATTCAAATGTATTCTCCCAGTCTGGAGAGACAGTACAGTGGGTAGGGCGATTGCCTTGCACGCAGCCAACCCGGTTCAAATCCCCAACATACCATGTAGTCCCCTGAGTCCTGCCAGTAGTAATTCCTAAGTGCAGAGCCAAGAGTAACCCCCTGAGCATCATCTCCCAAACCAAAAATAGCAAGAAGAAAATGTGGTTTCCTAAACTTGTAAAAGTTTAGGAAAGTCTAGAGTAGCCAAGGTAAGGTAAAAGGGATACAGCTGCGCTTTCCCCAAGTTAATATGAAAATACTTGCTTTCTTGGAAGATACATGTAAAACAGCAATTTTGAGCTTCTAATCAGTTCTCATAGGTGTTTACTTTTCCATGTGTGCTCACATGCATGAATATTGGTGCTCCTGTACTGACATTTACAGTGTTTTCTTTTTCTTTCTATTGATTCAATAAAATGTTTACCAATCTTAATACCAGGGTCTTGCTTGTTTGAATTTTCACTAAGGTTAGACTGAGGGGGGGAGCAAAGAGGGGAGACTGTGAAATACATTGAATTTACCTGGTTCTTAGTGTTCTTGGATGAATCTGGTATGAGAAAAACTATGTGTTATGGGAAAATTGCTTTTAAGTACATTCTTTCATTTTTTTAAACATTATTAAAGCTCAAGAGCTTTTTGTTTGGGGGCCACATCAAGTGATGCTCAGGGGTTACTCTTGGGTCTGAACTCAGCATTTACATTTGGTGGTGTGCTGGAGACCATGAGTTCCCAGGGATCTAACCCAGGTCAGCTGTGTGCAAGGACAAGTGCTCTCCACACTGAGCTATTTCTCTAGTCACTATTACAGCTTGTTTCGTTTTCTCTTCTAGAAGAATCAGTTGTTTGAGTTTTTGACTAAAAATGGTAAAAAATAAAGCTGAGCGTAGAAGTAACATTAAGTGTTTGTTATTATTTAGCAGAAAGCTTATAAGGAAGCTTTGATTTAGAATGACTTCCTTGATTGCTCAAGAAATGCACCTTTCTAAGAGACATGAAGAAATGTAAGTCTGCTTTAAAATGCTGATGTATAGAATTTTACTGTTAGAATACTGTGTGCACAAAAAGACTTAAAATGCTGAAAATGGGAACTGTAGCAAAGCGGTAAGGCACTAAGGCCTGCCTTAACACATACTGAAGGCCGCCTCCTGTTTGATGTCCAGCATTGCATGCAGCTCCCTGAGCTGAAAGCTAGGACTAAATCCCGAGAACAGCGGGTGTGGCCCCAAAACAGATAAAAATTCTGAAAGTTGTTACTTAAATTTTTTACATTAGAAATTTTTGAGTGTTAGGGAATGTCACTATTAAGAACAAGGTTTAAAAGGGTTTAATTCTGTTTCTATTACTGATACTTAGATAAATTCATCTTTCATTTGATCCCTTTAGACTTCACACTGGCTCTTACCGGTGCTAATTTCAGTAGGTCAAAGGCCTGTATATGATTTAATGCTCTAATGTTGCCATCTTGAAATTTATAATTTTGAACAAGAGGCTCCATGTTTCCACTTTCCCTGGGCCTGGCAAATGGTATAACCAACAATGCATTTATATTAGTAGTAACCTTCTCCTGTCTGTGACCTCTTGTTTTCCTTGTCTGTAGTAACCAGGTATTATTCCTTGCCATCTAAGATACTTTACTTACCAAAAAAGTAACCTCTCATAAACCTGGAATTTTAATTATATCCTTAAGAAAAGTCATGTTAAACAGTGTTTGAGAATCTCCCTATTTAAGACATCGTTAAATGGCTGTAATTTTAAACCATTTAATATTTTCTTATCACTTTAAAGTACCAAAAACCTTTAAGATCAGCATTGAACCAATTAAAACTTTTAAATAATTTTATCACAAATATCTAGTTTGATAATTATAACTTTTTACATTTTTCTTCAATTACTGTTTTACCTTGTGGTGAGCATGCATATATACACAGAGCCTCTCACTCATATATGGAACCATCATCTTTCTCTTGGAAAAAGAGGGAAAAAATATTTTTTATTGCTTCTTCCAACATATGGAAGTTTAGCACAATTCTAAATGTGTAACATGAGATTCAGGGGTATTGAAGTGTTAAGCAGAAGGTTTCGTTATAGCAAGTTATAGCAATGTATGTGTCTGGGGAGGTATATATAAGTATGTGTACAAAGGGATATGTATTACAGTTTGCATTTTCACCAAAAATTAAAACATACTTTCAACACTCTAAAATAATTTAAAAAGACCAAAGACTCTGAAAAAAACAGAAGCATGTACTTATGGTATGTATGTTAATGAAAATAAAAATAATTGTGCCCACTAAGATTTACCAAACTATGTTTTTGACCTAAGTGGTTGGTTTCAAAATATGCTGAACTTAAAGTGAGGTATAATTAAGAAATGAAGGCTTTATTTTATGTTGGCCAAACCAAATGGTTATTATACTTTATATAATCTTAATCATTTTTTTGATCTTAGAGTATCACAAAGATTAATACTATTTCAACAAATGGAGAATAAACTTGGAGATCCAAACAAGGAAAAGACATCTCAGATGAAAGCAGCTGAGGCTGCTTTTGAAAGGAACCTTAGTCTTTTAAATGTAAGTTTCCATCATTTGAGTATATAGATTTCCTCCTACCTTTCAAAAATATATAATTTATTTGTTCTGAGTCACAATTTATAAAACTGAACTTACAAATTCCTTTATGAACTAATTAGGTGGACAGGTACCAGATAAAAGTCTTTCCTTTTAAACTCCCTGTTTTATAGGAATTGGTGGAGTTTGGTTCCTTATTTTCTTTTTCTTGTGGTATTAGTGAGCACACCCAGGGCCTCATTCATGTATTCAACCACTGAGCTACATCCTTGGATCCAGCCTTTTATTGTTTTTTCTTAAGTGAAAAAGTAACCTGAATTTGGCTTACGATAAATGTTTTAAAATTATGAGAAAAATCAATGAGTACAGAAGGCATATAGGTTTACTTTTATACAAGAAGAAATACAAGACGCAGCTTTCCATCGTTTTACTTTTATTTATAAGACCTAAAATGCTATGAAGTACCTATCGCATATTTAGATCCAAGACAAAACTATTTAATATCATAAAAAATGAGATATTGGGTTTTGCCCTGTTGAGATCACAGTCAACACATAAACTTAATATCCTAGATAACACATTTCCCACATTTCTTTTGATAATGATGGAGGAGGTGGTCAAAGTGTGCAACTCGCGCAGGGGCCTCACCATTTGGCCAATGCGCCCATTTGTAGTAGAATCATATGTGCAACGTTTTTGGCTGCTTGCTGTACTTTGCTTCCAGAATTGTATGGCTTCATCCATAATTAAAACCCTAAAGTTTGCTTCCATTGAAGCTTCCAAGAGATCCTATGACTAAAACATTTGGTAGTAAGGCTATATTATTTAAGTTATAAAGCAGTGTTTTCAGTTTTTTATTGTTAAATATTTTCATCGATAGGCATGATATAGTTATCTTCTGTCCTCACTAGAGGATAAAGGAAGAGGAAAATTCAGTTATCTTCTCAGCTTCTGGCAGTTTGATCCACAGTAATTTAAGTCACAGCCATAGTGCTACCAAAGCATTCTATATTGCCATATGTCTTACTTGCCCAATGGTGTTCGCAATATTTATTTTTAAATGGAAATACATAGGATAATCTGAAATTTTCTGTGAAAAGTCATAAAAACTAAATTAGAAGACTCAAGTTCAGGTGATACACTCTTTGATTTTCAGACATCTTCCTTTTAATGGAAAAAATTGATTATTGTCTAGAGGGCCCTATCTGTTGAGTTAATTCTAGGCAGAAAATGAAATTAACAAAATAAATTTAATTCCAAAGACAAGAAATTTACAGACTTGGTCAAAAATATAGGTTGTTACACAAATAAAAATCTCTGTGTGATCAAATATTAAATTAGCTGAACTACTCAGTAGCTGTGAAAAAAAAATAACCATTGAAGGCCAGAATAGTCTAGACTTACAAAAGAAGTGAATCTGGAGCTAGGGTTGAATAGATGGAAAGCAAGGCATTCTGTTGAACTGTTTATGGATGAGCCAAGATCAGAAGATTGCAGTAGTCCTATTAATGTTCATGGAACCTGGCACTAACTAGGTTGGCAAATCATAGGAAAGAAGGTTGATTATATATATTGAAAGAGCACCTTGTTATGTGGAGATTATTATAGTACTGATTGTAAGCAAAACAAAAATAGATACTTAAAATAGAGCCAATGATATGTAAGATCTATCTACTTACTATTAAATGGTAAAAATACAGAGAATGGAGGCAAGTAGGACAGTTAAAAAATCACTATCATATCGAGAAGATAATCAAACCAATTTCATAGTCTTGAGAAATCAGCTTTATATGGTCTTTCCCTCAACTATCAAATACATTCTCAGTGTAAAAACTTGAAAAACAAAGATAATGGCATACTTCCATACCATCCCCCACCAAAAAAATGAATAGATTTTTGTATATTTCCTTTCAGTCTTTTTTTTTTTTTTTTTTTTTTTGCTTTTTTGGGTCACACCCGGCAATGCTCAGGGGTTACTCCTGGCTCTGCACTCAGGAATTACTCCCGGCGGTGCACGGGGACCATATGGGATGCCGGGGATCGAACCCGGGCGGCATGAGCCGGCCGTGGTGCAAGGCAAACGCCCCTACCCGCTGGGCTATCGCTCCGGCCCTCCTTTCAGTCTTTTAATAAACATCAAGCATCTATTACATACCAAATTGCTATTAGAGATGAGGGCTCTTTACTTTCTTTCTACATACATTGAATAATTGTACATGTAATTTTTTATCTTGTTTTCCTTAATATGTTTTTTAACTTTGGAATATTTGCTTTGGGACAGCAGCTGTTTAGGAACTATTCCTGACTCTGCACACTGTGGTCACTCCTGGTGGTGCTCAGGGGCCCATACAGTGCTGAGAATCTACCTTGGGCCTCGTGCATACAAAACACGCACTCCAGTCCATTGAGCTGCACCCTGTGACCCTGAAAATAATTTTGATTAATGAGCCCTAAAACTGGCATGCAAATAATGCAAATACAATTTAATTATGGTATTCTGAGTTAGGAAAGACTTAAGAACCTCAAATATATTTATTAAATTACCATTTAAAGGTTCTCAACGTTTTTAGCATAGTGTCTTCCAAAGTATAAAATAGGAGATGTAGACTTTGACCAGAAACTCCGTCCATTCCTGCTTACCGTACTGTGACCCTAAGAACTATGAAAACCACTGATCTGAATTAATCACTTCATTTACAAATGAGAAATCCATAAGGAACTACTTTTAAGGGTGCTTTTTAAAGAGGGTTCCAGGGGCCAGGGCTCAAAAGGGAGAACTAACACATCTAGCGTAGAGGCCATGGGTTCAGTTCCTGGCACTACGTAGTATCCTACAATATCCCATGAGTACAGCCAGTGGTCCCCACATTTGCTTGTATTGAGCACCAGGCAAAAAATGCTGAAAGTGACCCCAGAGCCTATTGAGCACTGCTTAGGGAACCTAAGGATAAAAAATTAAATAAAATATTTTAAATTAAAAATATGAATAAAATCAGGCCTTAAACAATCCCCAATGGGAATACCCTGAATACAGTCAATAGAACAGTGATCTCATAGTGCTAAAGCAGAAGTGGGGTGGGTGAGGGGGGAACTTTGAGATGACAATGGAGGGGTCCCAGCATTTGTGGTGGGCATGGTACAGCAGCACTGTGAGTACCAGGAAATACTGGCACGATTGCTGAAGAATAAATAGCTTTAAAATTAAAGTAAAAAGAAAGGTTCCTAGTGTGCTAACAATTGTCGAGGGTACTAATGCCAACCTAGAACTCAGCATTAAATAGAGGGAAAAAGATACACATGACAACCCTTAAATGTATGTTCTGTGATCCATAGTCTGGAGGGGAAGGAAAAGAGAAAGAGAGAAAGGGAAAGAAATAAAGAACCTGACATGGAGGAGGGATGGGGAGGGGGGGAGGGAACCGGGGGCGTTGGTGGTGGGAGATGGGCACTGGGGGAGGGATGGGTGCTGGAACACTGTATGACCAAAACCCAAATATGAACTTTTTAATTGTATATCTTTGTAAGTGTAAAAATAAAAAATTTTTAAAAAGGTTCCTTTAAAACTTGGAAGCATTCCTATAAAAACAATAGCAAGATAATGGTGCCCTCTATCATCATCTGTTGTTCAGACAGTCTGACCAATATAATAAAAACTAAAAGGGAAGAAGCTTAAACTTTTAGAAAGGATAATAACAGTAGGATTTTTTAAATGATATGGTTAAATACTTAGAAAAGAATTGTGAAAAAATTTTAAACCAGTTTGTCGGGCGCTTTGCGGGGTCCCCGACAGTGCCGGGAAGCGAGTTCCCTTCTACCTCCGGCGAGGAATGGATGAGCACTCAGGGATCCGATGAGGTTTTAAAAAGACTTTACTTATTACAGGTTCAGGCATACAAATCAGCAAAAGGAAAAACCCGATGCTTAGGATTCCAGGCTAGAACCCCAGCCACGTGTAGGCCAAGATGGCGACCACCACGTGTATAGGCTTTGGGAAAGGAGAAGAACACTTCCAAGCAGGGCGACCGCTCACAGCGAGCAACAGCCCCCAAAGAAGCGCGGGGAGAGTGAAAACCGGCTAGTTTATACCCATGCAACTCAGGCCTTCCTCCCATTGTTATGGAAAGCAGGGAGTGTTAAATGTCCTTAGATAATCCCTCCCTGCACCTCACCTAGGCCCTTTAGTGTGCTAATGTTCTGAGCCAAATGCCCTTAAAGGAGTCCTGCAACACCAGTTATACCTATTATATATAGGGTAAGTGTAAAAAATGTCAGAGGAAACCTGTATGGAGAGCTGAAGTATGTGAATTTTTTGTTCAAATTGGAAACACAATTATAAAAGATATGGGAATGTTTTAAGGTTTGTGTATGATTAATATGAAGTCATTATACTACAGTGGGATATTTTAGAGTAGATTTAGGTGGAGACAGGTCCTTAATCCTCACTGAGAACAACACTGCTTTTCGAAAGTCCTTCTCTCCATTATTTTAGATCTACTAAAAGCCCAGTAGGATAGGTGTCTTACAATGAAATTTCTCTACATAGAGAAAACTAAAAGAGCAAGAATGTCAAATAGACACTCTTCTGGAACACACCTACGGTACTCCAAGTCCATCCTGGTAGTGCTCAGCAGACTGAGGTGCCAGGGATTGAACCCAGAGCTCTTGCATGTAAAGCATGTACTCTAGCATTTGAGCTATTTCTTCAGCTCAAGAATATCAACTAGAATTTAAAAAAGAATAAGGAGGAGACTAATTCTATCAAAGATTTAAAGATGATTAAAGAATAGATATGACTATAAAATGAGGATTTAGTAAATGCGAAATGTCATAAACTTTGAAAACAAGCTCTTTTTGCATTTTTATTTCAAAACAGAAGCAAGTGTATAGATTTAGAAGAGTAGGAGAAAAGTGAGTTTTCATTGTCATATCTACCACCTTTCTCCCTACAACATTTAGTTTTACCCAAAGCAATGTTGTAGTAACAAACATCTGGTGAGATACATGGACAAACACTCCAGGGTGAGAAAGAATGGGAGCGTGCTAAAGCAGATAAGCGAGTGAGTGGTCGCACTGAAGAGGTTCCCACATGCTTTCATGGAGCGATAACTTCACCAAAATATTGTGCAGGATTGCCAGTGATTTACAGGTTCACAACTCCTCTTTCTTCCGCATGACTCATTTTCTTCATTAAACAGTAACTTTCCTGAATATTTGTGTTCTACAGATACCAATGAACTGTATCTATGTCAGGTCAAATGATTGAAAATCAAACTTTCTATAACCAAACTTTCTATAGCCAGATTAAAATACATAAATTTACATAAATAAGATATATATATATACATATATATGTATATGTATATATATATATATATATATATATATATATATATATATAGCTGCATTAGGAAGAAGGGGTGTGTATAGGGAGGTGAGTGCCTGAGATCTAAGTACATGTCTTCTGGTGCCCACATTTTCTCTGTTCTAATCTTGAGCCAATGTGTTTTTATAGGCCACTACTAAATTTTGCCATAGAGTAACATTTACATCATTATCCACACTGTAAGTGTGTTCATTGTTAAAAATGTCAAGCCTGGGCTGGAGAAATATCTCAGAAGGCTGAGCACGTATACAAACCTGGATTCCATCCCTGTTACAGCATATGTTCTTCAAGCAGCACTAGTAACTACTTCCAAGCACAGAGCCAGAACTAACCTCTGAGCACCACTCACTAGCTGTGGCCCCAAACAGAAACCAAAAGGTCCAATCTCATACCCTGGGTTGGATTCTCATTTTCCCTCTTCCTCTCCCCCCCCCCTCCCCTCTCCCCTCTCCCTCTCATCTCTCTCACACAATGTCAAGCCTGTGTTAAAAGACAGAATGAGCTTCCTTATGCTTATCAAGATAATTCAGTAATTATTAAGCACAGTGAGTCTTGGAACTGAAAAGATAGTACAAGAGGCAAAGTGCTTGCCTTGCATGCCTATGTGGTTCGATCCCCCACACCACATATGGTCTCCTCAACCACCATCAGGGATCAGTCCTGAACAAGTAATAGCCCTGAACATGGCACTTGTAACCCAAATCAACACACTTCCCATCCTCCCTCCCCACTATAGGAAGGGGGAAAAAGCAAACTGAGGCTTGTTTCACATTCCTTCTCATCTTCATCCACATTCCTACAGAGCCAGGAAAAACCCCTGAGCACTGCCAGTTGTGGCCCAAAAACAAAAGAATTCTGCATAGTAATTGTAGGTCTCCTAAATCTTTCAAAGGAAGTCCCTGCCCTTTTCCTATGTGATTTTGTTGTTCTTATTGTTGTATTTGTGGGGAGGCACACCTGAGTATGCTCAGGGGCTTACTCCTATCTCTGTGCTCAGGTATCACACCTGGAAGTGCTCGGGAACCATTTGGCTTGCTGGGGATCAAATCCGGTCTGCCATATGCAAGGCAAGTGCCTTACCTACTATACTACTGCTCTGGCCCTCCTGTGGTTTAGAATTCCTATAAAGCTAGAGATCTGCTGTTCAACAGGAATGCAAACCAAGGCACTTTCATAATTAAAAATTTCCTAGTGCCACTTTTAATAGATCAAGTCAAACTTACTAAATTAAAAATATTTCAATTGTAATTGATATAAAATTAATAATTAAATCTTTAAAATTGGCATTTTACACTTAGAGTTCATCTTAATTTACTTGGATTTGTCACTTATCACATACTTAGCCACATAAAACTAATGGATACAACATGAGTAGTACAGTTGTAGTGTCCTGTGAATATAGATTCACATCTAATGCTTTGGAGAAAAAACACTTCCATAATGCCTTGTTGTCTGTCTTTGGAAAATGTTAATCATTGGTCACCACTCTACCTAAATATATTCTTTAGGGCTTGCAAAAATGTGTCAGTCTTTTATTCCTTTGCATTTGTATCCTGATAGGATGAGAAACTTCCCCTTCTCAATTATCTGACAATATATATACATATATGTTGTATATATATGTATGTATATATACATATATGTATATGTGTACATATATACATATGTGTATGTGTATACATATGTATATATACATATATGTGTGTGCATATATGTATATACATATACGCACATGTACATACATATATGTATATACATATACACATGTGTACATACATATATGTATATGTACATACACATATATGTATATACATATGTGTACATACACATATATGTATATGTATATATCTTGCCAGATAATTGAGAAGGGAAGTTTATATATGTATATGTATACACATATATGTATATATGTTTGCTTATCATAATATATTGTGCTTATCAAGATAATTATACTTATCAAGGTAATTATGCTTATCAAGATATCACTTTTATCACTTGTCTTCCCGTTGTTCATTGATTTGCTCGAGCCGGCACCAGTAACATCTCCATATGTCCTGTCACATGCTAGTGTAGCCCAAGGGCAACTGCTCAATCCAGGAACATGAAGAGCCTCAAACCATTCCTTTAGGTCATGGGAATGAGGTCTATAATTGTTACTGGTTTTTGGCATATCAAATACAACACGGGTAGTTTGCCAGGCTCTGCCGTATATGTATATATAAAATGTACATTATGTATATATAAAATATGTATTATCAGGGGGGAAATGAATTTCTTACCCAGCTGTGCTTGGGACTTAATTCTGACTCTGCACTCAGGATCACTCTTGGCAGGCTCAGGGTGCGGTGTAGCATCTAGTGTGCTAGAGATCAAATCTGGGTTGACAGTATGCAAGGCCAGGGCCTTACCTCTGTAATCTTTCTCTAGACCCATCTTTTCTGTATTGAGTTTTCAAGATAATAACCCATTCTCTAGTATACTCCAAAACTGACCAGCTATATTGTATTGCATTTTTTAAGTATATATTGGATGTGAAATGTTTTTAGTCCATTTCAGCTTTTATTTTTATTTAGGTTCGAATGATCTGTTTTTACCTAGCTCTTCAAGTTAGCTTCTGATTGCCTCTGGCATGATCTGAATAGTCTTTGAGAGTTTTCTTTCTGGCATGATGAGATAGTCCGGGCTTATAATCTGCATTTGCTGCTTAGAACTCACCATTTCCTCAAGGAACTCTGTATCCTATGGGTGGGAATTATGTTTAAAACCCACTGTCTGGGCAGTAGAGGTGTTTATGGAAACGTTAATATAAAATATATCGAGAACTTCAATCAGCGAGGCCAGAGCAATTGTACAGTGGTTAGTGCATTTGCCTTGCATGTGGCCAACCCAGGTTTGATCTCTGTCATCCCATATGATTCCCTGAGCACTGCCGAGGGTAATTCCTCAGTATAGAGCCAGGTGTAATCCCTGAGCATAGCTAGGTAAGACCCAAAATGAAGGGGGAAAGAAAAAAAAAAACCTATCAGATATTCTAATTCAGTTAGACGATTTCAAGTTTTTCATTTAAAATTCACCTGGGGGTGGGGGTGGAGGAAGAGAGATAGTACAGTGGGTAGGGTGTTTCCTGGTTTGGTGCTGCAGAGTCAGTCATGGTGATATTATGTATATAATATACAGGACTCACTTTGAGCTATCTCTCTGGCCCAAGATTGATAAATATTTTTGTTTTGGTTTGTTTGGGGCCACACCCTTCCTGTGCTCAGGTCTTACTCCTGACTCTGCATTCAGGGATCATTCCTAGCTGGCTTGGGGTCCCTGAGCACCACCATGGTTGTTAAATGAAACAAAATGATCAACTTACCTCTAACCTCTTTTTCTAGGAGCCATAAATATCTATAACTAAAGAATTTTCCATACCAAATATAACTATTTTATCCTGCCTCTGGATAGAATAATATTTTATAAGATACTGAGAATAATTTTTACTAAGATACTTTTCACAAATTTTTTGTTTCTTTTAGCATTTACTATTAAGAATGCTTAATCCTAATATTGGGTTCCAGACTGGAGAGATAGTAGTACAGGGGTGAAGCTCTTGCCTTGCACATGGCAGGCCCTAATTCAATTGCCAGCTCACATGTAACCACTAGGAGTGAGCACAGCAAAGTCAGGACTGAGCACTACCAGATGTGGCCCAAACACTCTCCATCCCCAAAGTGCTGTAGTCCAAGAGCACTTAATATGTTGTTTTGCACGTAAACTTTTTGCCACAAACTAGAGAGCACTTGGATTTGTGCCATTTTTTGGGTCAATTTTGGATGATTTTTAAAATTTTGTTCTGGGGCTAGGAAGTCACTAAATGCATGCTAAACATACATCCAATACCTGTTTCGTTCCTGTCACCATGTGGTCCTCTGAGCATCGATGGGTGCAGCCCTAGAGATCCCCAGCATTACCGGGTTGGCTCAGATACCACTGGAACTGCAAGGCCTGAGCAGTATCACATCCCCAGGTCCTTGCACTAAACCACTGGCCTCATCCCTTGTACTAGCTTTCCAGTATGGACTGCAGTTTTTTGCTCACTGGTCTGGACCTTCTGAGCACAGCCACGCCCCAAAATTCTGTTCTTTGAAATAAGCTAGTAGTACATGAATCTAGACAATAAGGCATTTTTTAGGTAAAACTCATCTGTCCTCACCACTATTTCATTTTTCTCTTCCTGTCAACTTTCAGTTTTATTTTAGTGAAACAAAAGACTTTTTATTGAAAGAAATTTATGTAGATTAGTGAGGGAAGAGAAAGGGAGGATTACATGTTCAGGAGAGAACATGGGCTTCTCCAGAGTGGAAAAAGCAGAGAAAAGACAGAGATGAGTGCTCAAGAGCAAACACGGGCTTGGAAGAAAAGCAACTATTTTTGTTTTTTGTTTTTTTTTTTTTTTGCTTTTTTGGGTCACACCCGGCGATGCTCAGGGGTTACTCCTGGCTCTGCACTCAGGAATCACTCCTGGCGGTGCTCGGGGACCATATGGGATGCCGGGGATCGAACCCCTGCCGGCATGGGCTGGCGCGTGCAAGGCAAACGCCCTGCTGCGCTATCGCTCCGGCCCCAGAAAAGCAACTTTTTTTTTTAACATTTTATTATACCACCGTGAGATATACAATTACAATGCTGTTCACGCTTGGGGGTTTCGGTCACACAGTGTTCCAGCACCCCGCCCTCCACCAGTGCCCCCAGCCACCACCCATGTCCCCAATTCCCTCCCCCTCCCACATCCTGCCTAAATGGCAGGTTCTTTATCTCCCTCTCCTCTCCCTCTCTCTCTCTCCTCCTTCTCCCACACATTGTACACTTCTAAGTGCACTACGTACACTTAGAAGCCATCATTTGCATTTTTTTTTGTCTGTATTTAATGCTAAGTTCTATGTTAGCATCAGAACTTTAGACATTTATTCACACATGTTCCCTTCTCTATCTAAACCAACCTCTGACTCCCACACGCTTGTGGTAATTTCCACTTTCGGTAAGATCACCTAGTATATTTATGTCATGCAAATAAATGCAGTCATTCTATGTCTCTCTCTTTCCTTCTGACTAATTTAACTCAACATGATTCTTTCCATATCTATCCATTTATAGCAAAATTTCATAACTTCATTTTTTTCTGACAGCTGCATAGTATTCCATTGTGTAGATATACCACAGTTTCTTTATCCAGTCATCAGTTCTCGGGCATACTGGTTGTTTCCAGGTTCTGGCTATTGTGAATAGTGCTGCTATGAAAGTAAAAGTGCGGATTGTGTTTCCGCTGTGTGTTTTTGGCTTTCCAGGGTATATTCCCAAGAGCGGTATGGCTGGGTCAAAGGGGAGCTCAATTTCTAGTCTTTGGAGGAATGTCCATATTGTTTTCCAGAAAGGTTGTACAAGTCGACATTCCCACCAACAGTGTATGAGAGTCCCCTTTTCCCCCACCAGAAAAGCAACTTTTAAAAGAAATGTTTTTGTTTATACTCAGGACCCCTTCACAGTAGTCATTTATTCATTGAATATTACATACCCTACATGTGGGTAGTGTTTTTGTTTAAAAGTTGTGTGGACAATAGTCCTTATCTCCTGGTAACTGCTAAAGACAAGGTCCTTATACAGAAGGATGCAACTGCTACAAAAGTTTGATGTCAGTGGCCAGAGCTATTGCAGAGCAGGTGGAACACTTCCCAAGCATGTGGCCAGTACTGATTTCATCCCTGGGAATCTGTATGGTCCCCTGAGCACTACCAGGAGTGATCCTTATGCTTAGAGCCAGGAGTGATCCTTGTGCTAAGAGCCAGGAGTAAGCCCTGAGCACCACTAGGTATGGCCCAATAACCCCTTCATGTCCCTCCTGCAAAATCTGCTAGCAAATTGCAAGGATATTTTAACCAGGCTAAGAAAGTTATACCTCCTCCTCTGTGTAGTATAAGTTTTTTTACTTTAAATCTGGGAAGAACGTATTTAAAATTCTATTTTAGCCAAATGAATCAAATCTATGCTAAGTATGGATTAAAGATGAGAGCTAGTCTAGGTATGAGTCAAAGTATTCAGTAAATATTTGAGAAGTAAGTGAAAGAATAAGACCACAGCATCGGCAATGATATGGAAAGGCTAGCAGACATTCTGAATGGGCAGCCAATGGAGTTTTGAAATTGAAATGACCAGAATGAAGAGACTTGAAGATAAAGGAAAATACAGGCTAAGTCTTTGAGAGAATAGAATTGCCACTGTTTTTCATTCCCTCCATTTAATGGGATGAGCTTAGGTTCATTAGGATGAGAAAGACTAGAAAGAAAAGTTATCCACCTCTCTTAGAATAATAGCAGAAGCTAGTGGGGGGTGGGGATCTTAAAGGGTTTAACAAAAGTAAGATGAGAATGATCACAATTTTTTAGACTTTCATTTATTTAATTTTGGCTTACAAAACTATTATCCGTGGCATCTCATGGACAGAATTCCAACACTGTACCCATCACAAGTGTACCTGACCCCTTTCACACACACACACCCTTCCTCTTACCTGTCCCCAACTCAGTTATACTTGTCTGTATCCCATTTAGATCTTTGTTGCTGCTTCGCTATGGATCTTTAAATCCATATATGAAAGAAATCATTCTGTGACAATTTATAGAAAGTGCTTACTTAGGATTAAGAAGGAGCAATGGAGAAGTAGGAATTAGAGAGGTAAGCAAAGCATCCAAGAATGTGAAATGTCACTTAAGCTAAAGAAAAAATTATCTAGAGAGGTGATAATCCCTTTATGAAAGGCTGCAGAGATTACAGAGAAGTTACTAAACTTTAGCTTTAGCAGGCCACAAGTCCTTCATGGTATGTTTTCTTTTGTAGGACCTTATCCTCATTCTGGGATGCTTTACTGGAAAGCAAATTCCCAAGTGGTGCTCAGAAGTCTGGGGGACCCCCTCTTGATTCTCAGCTAACTGGGCTGGTTGTTCAATGCTGCAGTGCCACGCTGGAGGTGCTCGGGGCCTCACAGGTTGCACTAGGCAGTGCTGAGGGGACCATGTGGTTTGGGGCCTAAACCAGGACAGGCAGCTTGCCAGGTCTGAACCTTAACCCTGCCCCTTTTAGTCCTTCATTTTGGGGGACAAAAATGTTTATAATTTTGTCTAGTAGTGTTAATGGCATCTAGGTCTTCCACTAATAACTTATAGTTATTCTTAGAAAATGGTGTAATTGATTCTTGTGTGTGTGATTTATAAAAATAAAGACTTTCAAAGATCATGAAAATCTCCTTGTAACCCCAGAAGATTCATCGTCTTTCTGTTATTTGTTGTATCATCAGCACCAAAAGCTCTGTCACATACATCTAAGCTGTAAGCTTGTGGTATGGGAGAGATGTTAATAGCCAAGCTTTTTATCCCTAAATTGATGTTTTTCCCCTTCAAATCACCTTCTCCTAGACAGCAGGTGCATTAATGGTTCTGCAACTTTGGGGAGTCCCTTTAGGGAATTTCCTGTTTTTCCCTTTTACATTTCACACCCATTCCTTGCTCCTGCTGCTACCATCTGCTATCTCTTTTCTCCTGTTCAGCATTGGCTTCTTCACACCCCACTCCCACGCCCTTTTCCATCTCTCTCCGTCTGTCCAACAGCCCTGTACTTAGACTGCTCCAGTGCTTATACATGGATCAAAGAACTTTCTCTTTTCTATCAACTTATTAAGCTCACAGGACAGAAAATTTGCATGGCCTCAACCAAGGCCTTGTGAACCTGACAAACATAAGCAAGCTCAAGACATCATAATGCTGATTTGGGGAACATTTAAGAGGTTTCAATTGTGGGAGAGATAGTATAGCGGTTAGAGTGCTTGCCTTGCATGTGGCCAACCGAGATTCGGTCCAGGCATCCAATATGGTCCTCTGAGCATTACCAGGAGTATTTCTTGGGTGCAGAGCCAGGAGTGACCCCTGAACGTTGCCAGGTGTGGCCCAAAATAATTTTTTAAGGGTTCTGTTATTTCAGTAACAACTTCAGAGTCTTTCACTTCTGGACAGGTGCTTGATAATTAAGGTGAATGTATTCTCAGGCCATGAAGTAAGTTCAGTTACCCTGTGTTTGTATATCCATAAAAGGCATACATCTAAAGTCAGACTGCAGGGGGCCGGAGCGATAGCCCAGCGGGTAGGGCGTTTACCTTGCACGTGGCCAGCCTGTGCCGGCCCAGGTTCAATCCCCGGCATCCCATATGGTCCCCGAGCACCGTCAGGAGTAATTCCTGAGTGCAGAGCCAGAAACCCCTGAGCATTGCTGGGTGTGACACAAAAAAGCAAAAAAAAAAAACAAAAAAAAAACCCCATAAATTAAAAAAAAAAGTCGGACTGCAAATTAGAGCATGGTGCTTAAATACCATCAGCTGAACGGATTACTACCTAGCATAAAACATGTCATGGAAATTTCTTAGAAATCTAGGACTAGAAAAGTAGCTAGTACAGAGATTTTGCTCATATATTGTTTCAGTGTCTGACTGAACTTTTAAATGTATAAGGTGTTATGTTTATACAAAAATTGGGGCCAAGAGTAATAATTCCTGAGTGCAGAGCCAGTTATGAACCAAAAAACCAAAAAAAAAAAAGTTTATACAAAAATTTTAAATGAAGGGGGTCTGCAGGCTGGAAGTCAAGATCAAGGTGCCAGCAGAACTGGTTACTGCCAGAGTGTGAGGGGAGGTGAAGGAGGAGCTACTGGTGATATACTAGCATCACTGGAGCTCCTGATCAACCTCACCTTGGTCTCTGCCTGACCCTCACAGAATTGCTGTCTGTGTCTACTCCAAATGCTCATGGTTTTTTAATTAATTAATTAATTTTTTTTTTTTTGCTTTTTTGGGTCACACCCGGAGATGCTCAGGGGTTACTCCTGGCTCTACACTCAGAAATTACTCCTGGCAGTGCTCGGGGACCATATGGGATTCCGCCCTACCCGCTGGACTATCGCTCCGGCCCCCAAATGCTCATGTTTTATAAGAATACCAGAATGCTATATTACAGGACCCCAATGACCTCACTTTAACATGATTGTCACTGTAAAGATCCTTTCTCCAAATAAAGTCATAATCTGAGCTGGTAAAAAAAATTTTTTTAAATGAAGGGACGGAAAGACAATAGAGTGGGTAAAGCACTTGCCTCACATGCAGTCAACCCGGATTTGACCCCAGCACCCCATATTTACCCCCAGAGTAGTGCCAGGAGTGATGCGTAGAACCATGTGGTCCTCTGAGCACTACCAGGAGTAATTCCTGAGTGCATAGCCAGCAGTGACCCCTGAGCACTGCCAGGTGTGACCAAAACAAAATTTAAAGTTTGGAATATTCAGCAAGTGAAATATGTGGTCCTAATATATAATTACATGGTTTGCACACTTTAGAAATCTTTACCTTTTTTCCCTGTTTTTGTTTGGGGACCTTGCCCACCACCAGTACTGGGGTGGCATGGGAGGTAGGGGTTGGCCTTCCTTGGCCCAGTGCTTTTGGGATCACACAGTGTGTGGATGTATTCCAGCCCTTAGAGCTGTCTTGCTGGCCCAAACTGTTCACTTGCAAGGCTAGCACAGCATGGGCCTAAGTGTGTTTTTAGTATGAAATACTTCGTAGGTGATGTTAGAGCTAAGTTAGTACTTCGACCAGTTTTAGAGAAACGAGTTTTGTAAAAATTAATGGCAGTTTCCAGCTATTTAAAGGCAGAATGTAGGAACACTACGGTTATCACCTCACATATATATATATATATATATACATATGTGAGGTGATATATATGTATATATATACATGTATATATCACCTCACATATATATGTATATATGTATATACATATATATATACAATATATGTATATATGTGTATACATATATACATATATATCACCTCATATATATGTACATATATGTATATACATATGTATATATGTATATATGTAAAAGATATATATATATCTTTTACTAAAAATTAAGACACTCTGCACTCTCCATTTGAAACTATTTAGTGGAGCATTGATTGTGCCTCCTACCTTCATCCCCTTCCATCAGTGCAAATGGGTGAAGGAACTGGGATACAGATACTGCTATTTCAGCTAGCATTTATATGCATGTTGCGTGAGAACATTGTTTTTGTTTTATTTTTAATGCTGGTATTCTGTTCCAGGATATAGATGTTGCCGTAAAGTCTCTACAGACAAGGATTCACTCATCTCCACCTCCTGAGGTGGTTTGTCTTGAGGTGAGAATCTTAAGGAGCAAATGAAGTGATCCCATTCTGTTAAATGGAGCATTATGAACCAATGATCCTATATATGCATTTCCTGGATTTTTTTTCAGTGAAATAATTAAATCTGTCTGATGTGTCTGTGTCCCCAGTATCATCTAAGACTCAATTTTAAAATGTTATTATGGAGTGAAAATTTTATAAAAATCCTGCATCTTTTCAGCTAGTCAATTAAAAGCAACTATCCTGTGAAGCCATACTAGACAATCTGCCCTAAATCTTGGGATGACAGAGTGCTTTACCAAAATGCTTTTTGCTTCTGCCTGCTGTTAGAAGTAGCATTTTTAGACCCCTCACCAAAAAATTCAGCAACACCATTTCAATGCCTACTCTCATGAGCTATAGTGTATCTTTTGTTTGTTTTGTTTTGCTTAGTTCAAGAAAAAAAACTGAGACAATGACTGACAAAAATTAACTATATTTGGTAGAAGAATGTGTTTGAGATGAAAGGGAATATATTACATAGAGAATATATTTCTTTTATATTTTTTAATGTTTTTCAAATACATTTTGTTCCTGCTCCCTAACCAGAGATGTGAACAGACTCAAAATTAAAGACAAAGAATGTGTCCCTCAATTTTCTGTGTCATCTGGAGTAGGAAGAAAGGACAGTGATCAAGGACAGAAAAAAAATCTGGTACAAAGTTGTGCATTGGGCATGTCTTTTTCTTTGTTAAATTCTCCAAAACCTTACTCTGGCCTGTACACAGCCTACACAATAGGAGTTAATCCAGCTATGAATAGTGGAGAAACTCCCAACCACAGACCTCGCTGGGTTAGGTATTTTTCTTTGCTAGCCTTGCACAGTAGGATAACCTTTATTTTAAGTAATGTTGGGCTATTTCTCAGACCACATGCACAGTTGTGTAGATAAGTAAAATCTCTCCATTTCCAACTTGTAGAAGCTCTGAGCCTTCTTAAATGCTCTTGAAAATATGCTTTCACATCATTACCTAATTTGGGGGCTGAATTTCCAAAAATGAGATTGAGAATGGTGATCTAATAGAAAATACTTAACAATCTCAATAGTCTTTTTTAGCTTTCTTTGGTTCCCATAGGAAAGTTATTCAAGAAACCTTCAAAGCTCATAAAGAGTACGGCAGTGATATATAATCTTCTGTTCCTTAAAGACTGCTATAGTCAGTTCAATAGTGTAACACCTTTAAAAGTATTAGACTTGAGCAGAATTAGGTGATATCTTATTTTCTCAGCAGACTAAAAATTTGAGAATTACAGGTTGTCCTATCAAGTGATCTAAAAGTAAAAGACATAGATGCACTTTTTGTATGTTGTTTACATACAAAATGAAATATCCAGCCACCTGAATTGTCTACTATATTAGATTTCAGTTCTTGATCTCATTCCAGGTGAGGCATTTATATTAACTTAAATCAGTTGTTCACATTTAGGCATTTCATTCACATTTTGTAATCATTTCAGTGTGGGTAATCATTTGTTATGGGGAGTTGGAACCTTAAAGTTAATGATGTACTACTGGTAATAATCATAAGGTTGGCCACAAGAGGGCGTGTAAAATCACAATAAAATTCTAAAGCCTGTCATTCTGCCAGATTCCAGTTTTACTGAGAAATTTGAAAATTAACACTAGTAAGTAGCCAGAATTTCCTCTTAAATTAACATAAAATATTCTGTGGAGGAAGTGCATTTACGTGTGTGTGTGTACATGCACACACACATTTAAGTGAATAAACATTTAGACTATTATGAAGAGCCAAGTTCAATTGCTCGATATGCTTTTTACTTTTGGATTTTTTTTTTCAGACTCTTTTACTGGGCATCAGTAAAAGAATATATTCCCAAATGGGAACAGTTTCTTTTAGGAAGAGCACCACATCCTATTGGTGCTGGAAATCAAAGTGAAGCAGAAAATACCATTCAAGACGAAGCACAATGCTAACTTCACATTCTGTTTCTAAACAATAAATAGCCTGTTTAGTAAATCTTAATATTAAAAAAAAGTAGGTCACTTTAGGAACATCAGGGAATTTCCTTATATTGTGCTATTAGTTCCTTAATGAATGTGAATATGAAAGAATCTATTCAGATATTTGAGCTATCACTTAGATCTATTATTACTTCTTGAATTTGCCTTCTCTTAATGTGATAGAAATGTTTAAAAGTGCTGAGAAATAGAAAGTTTATTAAATAAACTACAAAGTGACTGCATTGTGTGTGTATGTTTTCAAGATCATCAACAGTTATTCTCCTAGATAGTGACAACCAGTTCTTAGCTTTGATTTTTCATTTTCTAGTATCATTTCACTGTATCACTGTTTTCCCGTTCATCATCAATTTGCTCGAGCGGGCAGCAGTAACATCTCCATATGTCCTGGCTCATGCTAGTAGAGCCCAAGGGCATCTGCTTGCTCCAGAAACATAAAGAGCCTCAAACCATTCCATCAGGTCATGGGAATGAGAACTATAATTGTTACTAGTATTTGGCATATCAAATATGACATGGGTAGCTTGACAGGCTCTGCCGTGCAGGTAGCATACTCTTGTAGTCTTACTTTTTAATTATTTCATCATAGGGATAATGCTTATGATCGAAGCAATTATTCACTGTTATGGTTTATTTTAACAACTGGGAAGTCAGCAACACTTAAATGCTTTTGCATTATAGTAAAATACATTCATAGCATTTGGGGCCTCATATATAATCAGATTTCTAAAAGTTAGGGCAAAACGAACTGAACTTGTGTTTTAGGAAAGCTCAGACACGGTTCTGAAAATATCTAGTAGAACTGGGAATGGTTATTAGATTTTTAACATGTTTGTTTAATGAATGTCAACCCTGCAAATGTAAATAACTTTTCTACCATCATTTCATCTTTAAACTTGCCTTTCCTTTCTCCCTTCTATTTTCATTACTTCTGAAACAGTAGTCAATAATAAAGCTTTGGGACAAACCCCAAAAGAGCTTTGAGATTTCTCAGTTAACCATTGCTTATGCAAAGAAAAATTATAATTTCTATAATAAGTAGATTCTGTACATGCTAGTAAAAAGGAGTCTACATTACATTCATTGCAATTTAAGATTTTAAATGTCACATTTGTGTTTTTTAAAAGACAATAGAGCAAGCTTAAAAAAACCTATTGAAATGTCCATTGTACTGATAAGTTCCTTTAAACTATCATTTTGGAAATATCCTGTTGAGTGGGTGTTGGTGTGGGTAACAATAATGTTGTTTTCATAATACGCCGCTGGCACATTAGCACACTTCTCTACAGTGTTAACAGTTGTAATTAAGGAATAAACAGCACAGAGTGTCAGTCCGATGACAATTTTATCTATAGTGTCACAATACAAAATGTCACAAAAATATTAGAACTGTTATATAACTATAAAAAGTATCAGCTTAAAAATTGAAAGCCTTTTTAAAAAGGAAGACTGAGAAAGGAAGAAAAAAAGAGAACTGGCATGGAGAACAGAACAATTTTATACCTTCTCAAGAATGTTCTGTCACAAAAATAAATTGATAATTTTTCCCCTGTTCCATTACAGTTTGGTTTCTTGGTATCCAGTTGATTTAACAGGAGAATGCAGGGCTTTTTAGCAGCTTTGCATTGGTAAACAGATTTAGATGTAGTCGAAAAGGAACATGAGGAAGGTTCTTTTTTTTTTTTAACATCCAATCTTTCCCAGCATATGTACATAAGAAGGTGAATGAAGCAATGTGAAACTTATTTCTCTTTAGTCAACTGAAAAAAAAGGCTAAACATTTGTTGAGATGGTAAAATATTGTGTCAAGCAAGTAGGCACTTTCCAAAATTAAACAGTGGTTGGTATGTTAACGTCCTCAAATATTTGAGTGTACACTTTCTTTGAGTTCTGTAAATTAAATCACCAGTAGGTTAGCTTAAAATACAAATAGCAATGTAACCATCTCAGGAAAGGTTCAGGATTTTTCTCCCCTAAATTGGTTAACTTTCTAACAGTTTTTGGGAACAAAACAAGGAAGAAAAAGCTGAAGTTCCATATACCACAGATTCTGATTTAGAGAAATTATTTACATGCTTCAGCTGTATTGTTCTTCTCATTTCTAGTTAATACCATAAAACTCCCAGAAATGACTTCCTGCCCCAACACCCCAGAGAAATGTTCCTCCCTTAGATGGTACTATATGGTTTGGGGGGTTTTGTTTGGTGGGGCTAGCATGGCAAGCTGTGCTCAGATTGTACTACTGCAGTGCTCAAGGTATCAAGGTATTTGTAGTATGGGTTGGTGGGGGTGGAGACCGTCGGTGGATCAAAGACGAATGTTTTTTTTTTTCAA
Organism: Cryptotis parvus; assembly: GCA_021461705.1. Classification (NCBI taxonomy): domain Eukaryota; kingdom Metazoa; phylum Chordata; class Mammalia; order Eulipotyphla; family Soricidae; genus Cryptotis; species Cryptotis parvus. The sequence goes on along the minus strand of JAJIBD010023229.1, from coordinate 270,959 downwards.
ATCCCCATAAGGAACAGGGTACCCCAATTAAAAGGTTTTACAGTCTTCATAATAAATCATATTTCTTTAGAAATTTCCAGGTATGTTTTCTATAAGGGTGAAGTACCACTCTGATATATAATTTTGTACACAATAGTTATCAGAGAGAAACTAGTCATACTTTTTTACAACCTTCAGTGCCCAAACATTTTATTTGCCTTCTATATTCATGAAAATAGTGAATTCTTGTTTTCTTTGGATAATGGAGTTTTCCAAATAAAGGTAGCTTCAAAATGTTTCTTTTTTCAGTCTATTGAATTACTGAAAATGCCTAAATATTCACAATGCTTTTTTGACTGCAATATTTCTAATATATGAAGTTACCATACTAAGATAACTATACACAGCTGTACTATATCTTAGTATAATAAGATTACTGTACTAAGGGCAAAAGGACTTACTCTAACTTAAAAAAAATTGGGAACCAGAGTGGCAGTGCAGCAGGTAAGGTGTTTGCCTTGCATGTGCCGGACCCAGATTTGATCCCCGGCATCCCATAATACGGTCCTCAAAGCACAACCAAGAGTAATTCCTGAGGGCAGAGCCAGAAGTAATCCTTGAGCATTGCCAGGTGTCACCACTGTCACTGTCTTCCCGTTCATCATCGATTTGCTCGAGCGGGCCCCAGTAACATCTCCATATGTCCTGTCTCATGCTAGTAGAGCCCAAGGGCATCTGCTTGCTTCAGGAACATAAAAGCCTCAATCCATTCCAGAATTAGGTCTATAATTGTTACTGGTATTTGGCATATCAAATACAACACGGGTAGCTTGCCAGGCTCTGCCGTGCAGGTAGCATACTCTTGTAGGCATCTCTAAGTCCAGCATTTATTGATGACCACCACGGCCGCTTGTGGCCGCGCAAGCCGGGCTATGATAGGCTGGTCTGTTGGGTGGAGTTCTGATGAGAGAGAAGTTCGGATGTGGAAAATGGAGGCCCTCATGGAGTGGGAGGTCGTCTGGCTTGTTGCAAGGGTTCTGCTGGGGTGGTGGGCCAGGGCTAGAACCCACCATCCCTCCCGGGTGCCTCGTGAGTGGCTGGTCACAGGGAGAGCCAGTAGCAGCTCTGCCCCATGTCTGCGAGTCTCTGGACCGGTATACCTGAGCCGGATTTAAGAAAGACTGCTGCAGGGTGGAACTTCGATGAGCCGGGCTGTGATAGGCTGGTCTGTTGGGTGGAGTTCTGACGAGAGAGAAGTCCGGATGTGGAAAATGGAGGCCCTCATGGAGTGGGAGGTCGTCTGGCTTGTTGCGAGGCTCTGCTGGGGTGGTGGGCCAGGGCTAGAACCCACCATCCCTCCCGGGCGCCTCGTGAGTGGCTGGTCACAGGGAGAGCCAGTAGCAGCTCTGCCCCCATGTCTGCGAGTCTCACCCCCCATGTCTGCCTGCCCCATGCCTGCGAGGTGTCACCCAAAAAGCCAAAAAAAAAAAAAAAAAACCAAAAAAAAAATTTAGGTATTCTGGGAAAAGTGTATCTATAAAGTATATTCTCTACATTCTTGGTATATTCATTTGTCTTTTCACTTTACACCAACTCACATTCTCCAATTCCCTTTGTTTTAAATAATATCTCTGCTGGGGCGCAGCACAGTGAAGGAGGACTCCTTGCACATGTGAGGTCATGAGTTCAAGTTCTGGCACACATTGAGTTGGGACCCAACCCGCTCCCCTTAAAAACAAAGGAAATTAACTGAGACAAAATAAAAATTTAAATATTATAAGCCCAAGAGATAGTACAGGGATACTTGTCTTGCCTTAGTTCAATACCCAACACCACACATGATCTCCTAAGCCCTGCCAAGAGTGATACCTGAGCAGGAAGCCAGGATATGTATTGCCCGGGATGACTCCCAAAAATTTTTCTAAAGTTTCCCTTTTTTAAATAAGTGTCTAAAAAAGAGCTGCATGAATTAAAACAATTTCAAAAGCCAATTTTGACCTACTTACATTAGGATATTAAAATGTCTTTAAATTATATATATATATAAAATGTGGGCATTTTCTAGGCTATGAGTTCAAATATGAACGTGAGTAGGAGAGAGTAATTTGAGAAAGCTTCAAATTTAAATACAATAGCTCTGTGTGTGTGTGTGTGTGAGAGAGAGAGAGAGAGAGAGAGAGAGAGAGAGAGAGAGTTTAGAAGTTGATTGATTTGTCTAGGAAATGTAATTCCTTACCATTAATCCAAGAATGTTTAGTTTTATGAAACAAGCATGGGGACATGTCAAATTGCAGTAATTAAGGAAAATTGACTTTCAGATTTGACACCTGGCATTGTGATCGCCCTTTATACTGGAACTGAGATTATATCCTTAAGTAAAATATAAGAAAAAGAAAATGACCTCAACAAAAAGGCCAGAAAAATGCTTCCGGTCATTATCTGACCTCTCAGAGTCAAGTTTCCTTGCTTACAAGAAAAAGGACCTGGTCCCTAGATCATAGGGCTTTTTAAAATTCTTGCCTTAAATAAAAAAAAGACTAACATGACTCAAAAACAGTAGACTTTAAGAAAGTAGTAAGTAGACTTTGAGTCACTAAACCAACATTCTTTCCTCTCTGCACTGAGAGGAACAATGAAATGTTCTTTAAATGTTTAATGATAATTGATCATTTAGACCCCAGTGTTAGAGTCAAAGAACTTGTATTATTCCTCCTAAGTTTAGGCTATCAACCTAGAAGTTTTCTATTACTGAACAAAATAAAACATTGGGGCAATGCCATCCAATTAGAAGCAAATAAATATTTCCTTATTTAACTAGTCTACCTGTCTTCTTTCATCTCCCAATACTAATCAGTTACTTTACGTAGACTGTCAACAGGCGTATAATGTTAGCAACATTTATAAATAGACTCTTTATATAGAAATGCTCCATTCCAAGAAAACAGTGACATATACAAGAGTCTGATGTAGAGATTTTTATAAGTGAGTGTAGTAAACAAAGGTGCTTAACGTTTGAGCGCTCCATTCATACATTCAACAGCCCTTCCTAACTTCCTACTGTGGCAGCAAACACAGTTCTAAGCACAAAGAATAGAGCAGTAAATAGGCAGCCTCAGAAAGCAGCATATGTCCTCAACAATTTATGATCTTAGATTTTGAAGGGCACGAGGGAAATGGGGAATGATAATGATTTTAAAAATGCAACAGCTTGGGGGCCGGAGGGATAGCACAGTGGGGAGGGCATTTGCCTTGCATGCAGCCGACCCCGGTTTGATCCCCAGCATCCCATATGGTCCCCCAGCACTGCCAGGAGTAATTCCTGAGCAAAGATCCAGGAATAACCCCTGAGCATTGCCGGGTGTGACCCAAAAAGCAAAAAAAAAAAAAAAATTTAACAGTTTGTACCAAGACCTAATAGAATATGAATTCACATCAACCCCAATTATATTAAGTTGAGATTTCTTCCAGTAATAGCATCACCATTCCTAATCTGGAAGCTTAATGGATAAAATAATGATAACTAATGCAAAAATATTCTCATTTCTGCAGATATTTGTACATCAATACTCATAACAATATTATTCATAAAGAGTGAAAAGGTAGAAACAATTCCTAGGTCTATCATTGAAAGAATGAGTAAAGAAATTTTGGCATACAAAGCAAATCAGGGTTTTTTCTGTACTTATAGTGGACAAAATAAATTTTAAGCTGAAAGCTTTAATGATATAAAAATATTATAAATGATAAGGGGTCTATTTTTTAAAAAACTCATAAATACATATCAACCATCAGAGCCTAATATATTGGCAAATACTAAAAGATCTAAAGGAAGAAATAAACAAGCCTATAGGAGACTTAAATATCCTAGCAAAGGATATTATCCAGATCCCCCACCAAAAAAAATGCAAATTTTGGTCTGAGCAATACAGCATAGCAGGTGGAGTGCTTACATTGCACACAACCAACCCAGGCACAATTCCTGGCATTCCATGTTGTCCCCTGGCCCACCAGCAATGATCCCTAAGCACAGAGAAAGCCTCTAGGAAAAGCCTTGAACACCACTGGGTATGGCACAAAACAAAACAAATGCTGATTTCACTCATATCAGATCACTGTTTCTTAAACTTCTTATAACTGGAGACCAACAACAGTCCATGAACCAGTATCTGAAAACTCACTTCAGGAGGGCCAATGGAACTGATGAGCACTTAAAACTAATTTCATCTAAAAGCAACAAAATATACACTTTTCTCAAGTGCTCATGGAACATTCCTAGATACGTGATATTCCACAAAATACGTTTTATTAAATTTAAGAGAACTGATATTTAAAAATACCAAATATTTTAACCCCAAGGGAATGAAAATAACAATCAACAAACAAGCTGAAATTTTTACAAGCAGGTAGAAATGGAACAATATACTAATGAACAATCAATGAATGAGATATAAAGGTAAATTTAAAAATCTCTTAAAACAAATGAAAATGGAACCACAACACACAAAACCTTTGGAATGCTGAAAAAACAGTTAACGGGACTGCTTCTGATAATGCATTTCTATTAAGAAAACTGGGAATTTTTAAATTTTATTTATTTATTTATTTATTTATTTATTTATTTATTTGCTTTTTTGGGTCACACCCGGCGATGCTCAGGGGTTATTCCTGGCTCTGCACTCAGGAATTACTCCTGGCAGTGCTCAGGGGACCATATGGGATGCCGGGATCAAACCCGGGCCAGCACAGGCAGGCCACGTGCAAGGCAAACGCCCTACCCGCTGGACTATCGCTCCGGCCTGAATTTTTTAAATTTTAAATTTTTAAATAACCCAACTTTACACCTTAAGAAGTTAATAAAAAGTAAATCAATATTTAACTGAAAGGAAATAACAAAGACCAGACCAGGAATAAATGCAACAGAAAAGGGCTACGAAGCTAAGAACTTTCTAAAAAAAAAGATAAAGTTAACAAATGTTTAACTAAAAAAAAAAAAAAAAAGACTCAAAATTTGAAATGAGGGGCTGGAGCGATAGCCCAGAGGGTAGGGCGTTTGTCTTGCACGCAGCCTGCCTGTGCCGGCAGGGGTTCGATTCCCGGCATCCCATATGTTCCCCCGAGCTCTGCCAGGAGTAATTCCTGAGTGCAGAGCCAGGAGTAACCCCTGAGCGTCGCCGGGTGTGACCCAAAAAAGCAAAAAAAAAAAAAAAAAAATTTTGAAATGAAATAAGACATTACACCTGATACTACAGAAATTCATGGATCAGAGATCACTATGAACAATGATACACCAACAAAATGGGTAATTTTGAAGAAATGGATAAATTCCTATAAAAATACAAACAAGATCTAATCACGAATAAACAGAAAATCTGAGCAAACCAATAACAAAGAAATTAAGTCAATAATCAAAAATTTCTCCACACTAGATGGCTAAATGGGTGAATTCTACCACACATTTATAGAAAACATCAATTATTTTTGAAATCTTTCCCAAAATTAAGAAACACTCATGATGGGGGCAGAGAGACAGTCAGCAGGTAGGACATTTGCCTTCATGCAGCTATCCTGGGTTTGATCCCAGGCATCCTCTATTGACCCCTGAGGCCTGGCAGGAGTGATTCCTGAGTGGAGAGCCAGAACTAATCAGCATAGCTGGGTGTGGCCCCAAAACAACAATCATGAACTCATTTTATAAGGCCAACATTACCCTGATACAAAAAGCAGGTTAAGTGTACTTAAGAAAATAAAACTAGAACTTTCCATGAGGGATACATAAATGCAGACTTTCTAAAAATAATAGCAAGTTGGGGCTGGAGGGATAGTCCAGTGGGTAGGTTGTTTCCCTTCCATGCTGCTAGCCTGGATTCGATCCCTGTGATCCCACATGGTCCCCCAAGCACAGCCAGGAGCACTTCCTAGATGCAGAGCCAGGAGTAACCCCTGAGCATCATAAGGTGTGGCCCAAAAGTCAAAAAATAGTAAACCAACTCAATACAGTAAAAGGGACCAGTAAAAATCCATGATCAAGTAGAATTTATCTCTGGGATGCAAGAGATAAAATACAGGGGAAAGTAACATAACAAACCTTATTAACAGAATGAAATGTGCTGCTTTTTACTAATTACACAGTAACCAGTTATAAATTAGAAATAAGATATAAAATCAAGAGATGAATCTTCCTGAGAGATTCCTAGAGTGATAAGAAGAAACATTACTGCAACAGTCTAGATTTGAGATTCTTGGTGGGAGTAACAGGTGAGCAAAAGCTCTGATTTTTTGAATCGCTTCAGAGGCTGTTTATTTAGAGACTTCCCAAACTGGACTTCTCCCCGACATTGGAAATACACTTTACAGTTTTTATAATTCTGTAGAACTGCTTTTACTGACTGCATAAATATGTATCTCAGGCCTCCTGCTCTCCGTATAATGTGACAGTGTTATTTCTTAGTTAAGAGGAGAAAAAAAGAATGAAATATAAAACCATATATTCATCTCTGTAGATGCAGGAAAAGCATCAACATATTTTCACTATAAAAGCCCTCAACACTTTAGATACAGAGGGACTGGAGAGAAAGCTCACCGTGCTGAGCATATGCTTTTCACACAGCAGGCATGTGTTTGGTCGCTAGTACTTCATGGTCCCCTGAGCACCACCAGGAGTGATCCTACAGCACAGAGCCCTTAAGCACCACCAGGTATGGCCTCAAAACGCCAAATTGGATGTGGAAGGAATGTGCATCAGCAAATGAAAAACTGTACAGCTGAGGCGGGAGAGATAGGACAGCAGGTAAGGCGCTTGCCTTGCCAACAGCCGTTTGGGTTCAATCGCTGGCACCATATATGGTACCCCAAGCCCAACCAGAAGTGATTCCTGAACAATGAACCAAGGAGAAGCCCCAAGCCCCACCAGAACTGCCCATTCCCACTGATGGATGACAGGCCTAGTTAGCTTGGGAACTTTGCTGTTTTATCCACTCAGAGCTTAATCTAGTTGTATGTTCTTAAGTCCGAACTTCTCTCTAGTCAGAACTCCACCCAACAGACCAGCCTATCACAGCCCGGCTCATCGAGTTCCACCCTGCAGCAGTCTTTTTTTTAAATCCGGCTCAGGTATGCTGGTCCAGAGACTCACAGACATGGGGCAGAGCTGCTACTGGCTCTCCCTATGCCCAGCCGCTCACGAAGAGCCCAGGAGGGATGGCGGGTTCTAGCCCTGGCCCGCCACCCCAGCAGAGCCTTGCAACAAGCCAGATGACCCCCCACTCCATGAGGGCCTCCATTTTCCACATTGGACTTCTCTCTCATCAGAACTCCACCCAGCAGACCAGCCTATCACAGCTCTGCTTGGCAGCCGCTTGCGGCTGCGCCGGTTCATCAATAAATGCTGGACTTAGAGATGGCTACAAGAGTATGCTACCTGCACAGCAGAGCCTGGCAAGCTACCCGTGTTGTATTTGATATGCCAAATGCCAGTAACAATTATAGACCTCCTTCTGGAATGGATTGAGGCTCTTTATGTTCCTGGAGCAAGCAGATGCCCTTGGCTCTACTAGCATGAGACAGGACATATGGAGATGTTACTGGGGCCCACTCGAGCAAATTGATGATGAATGGGAAGACAGTGAAAGTGGTGATGTTCTTAAGCCAGGGTTCATATTAATGCGATCTCTCTTCTATGTAAACACTGATGGAAGGCGTGACAGTTACAGAAGTCACCTTGACTCTGAATGAGTAACTTCTGACTTATTATTATACATCTACTAAGAACTTTATGTTATCTAGATTGGGCACAGCTCCTCTTTATACCCACTGCACCCAGCATGGGACAGTTAGAATTTACCAGGAGATTACCACCCTGGCTACGTTGAGACTATAGTTTAAGATTATAGGAAGGATCATATTAGTTTGCTCTCAAGTAGGCGAGTGTGACCCTTTCAGTATGGAGAAAGAAGATACTCAGAATCACCCTGGTGCAGATAATAAATTAGAAGGACTTTGTGGGTACCATCTAGATTACATGAAGCCCATGAAATTAATCTGTATTACTTTATACCAGCCCCCTCCAGTGTTTTACATAAGAGATAATCTCGTAAGAAGGGATTAGTCCTTGGTATAATCCTTGTTTACCTGTAGTAGGGTGTGGCACCACCCTTCTACACTCTGTGTATCAAGAGTGTATAAAAAGCTATCTAGAAGCTCTTTAGGGTTTTTGTTGACAGGACCCTCCCTGAAGTTAGGATTGCTTTTGTGTATATAAGGGGACTGACTTGAGGTACTGCTCTCTCTTTGGTGGGACTCCTTTCTGGTAAAACCCTCTTTGGTAGGACTCTCTCTGGTGAGATCCTCTTTGGTGGAAGACTTGTACTCTCAAGTACAGTCTAAGTTCTGACCAGAGCTAGAGTTCTTTCATTATATTGGATTGCGGTGGTAGAGCTTTTGTACTACTAAAAGCATCTTTGGAACTGTGCCGGACTTTTGAAATATGGAGTTTTCATCTGTACCCCGGCAGCCTCAGAGGTAGAAAAGAACTTCTGTCCTGATACTGTTGGGGACCCCAGAGGCTCCCTGATACCCACCAAAAAAAAGTTTGCATTTTAAGCTTATACAATATTTCATCAGTGACATTTTAATGTGATAGATATGGTGAATCTTTTTCTTTTTTGGGTCACACCCAGCAACTCTCAGGGGTTACTCCTGGCTCTTTGCTCAGGAATTACTCCTGGTGGTGCTGAGGGACCATATGGGATACCAGGGATAGAAGCCGGGTTGGCCGCATGCAAGGCAAACACACTACCAACTGTACTATCACTCCAGCCCCAGCTATGGATGAATCTTAATATTAAACTAAGTGAAACAAGCCTGACAATCAGATTATGTGACTCCACTCATGTAAGTGCCTAGTCATGAAATCGATGGACAATATGGAATGGTGTTCTCCAGATGCTGAGAGAGAAGATGATGGTCACAGAGTTTCGTTTTTGGAGAATATACAGTTGTAGAGATGGGTGGTGATTATAGTCTCAGACTCTTTACAGATGTTTACCATCACTAAAATGTAAACTTTAAAAAAATTCAAATGTTAAATTCTATATTACCATCACCACAATTAAATCATCACTAAATATGCCTTAAACACTTCCACAGTATAAACTATTTGATTTAAATTTTGTTTATGACTAGAACTGAGCATTAAATAGAGGCAAAAGGATACACATGACAACCTTTTTAATGTATGTTCTGTAATCCATAGTCTGAAAGGGAAGGAAAAGAGAAAGAGAGAGAAAGGGAAAGAAATAAAGAACCTGCCATGGAGCAGGGCTGGGGAAGGGGAGGGAACCGGGGATGTTGGTGGTGGGAGATGGGCACTGGTGGAGGGACCGGTGCTGAAACACTGTATGACCAAAACTCAAACATGAACTTTTTAATTGTAAAAAAAAATAAAAATAAAAAAAAATAAAATAAAATGGTACATAATAATAAAAAAATAAATTTTGTTTAGGATATAATATATTTATGTACAGTACCAATCACTCAGGTTACTTCCCCTTAGAAAATTTTTCTAGGAGCCGGAGCAATAGTCTAGGGGAAGGGCATTCGCTTTGCACGGCCTAGGGGGGTCCCATCCACAGTATCCCATATGGTCCACCGTGCACTTCCAGGAATAATTCTTGAGTGCAAAGCCAAGAGTAACCCCTGAGCACTGTAGGGCATGGCCCCTAGAATATTTTTTAATAAAATTTTTAAAGCTCAAATTCATATTTGAGACTGTAATTTGAACACAATTCTATTTGCCAAGCATGCTTTCAATCTTTACTTTTTAAATATCTCAGATTTAAGTCATGTACACATTCCTTTTGTAACCCAGCATCATTTCCACATTGGATTTAGAATTTTGATTTCCTTCAATAAAAAAAGTTTGGATTTTTAAAAAACTGAATTATTTTATAGTGTTTCTTCAGAATTCTTACAGTTTTATTAATAAAGACTCTAAAAACTAGATTTAAAAGAAAATCTGAACACTAGTATTAAATGGAGGAAAACTATTCTTATAATTTTATGTGACTTCTTTTGTTACTGCACCTTTAATCAAAAATAAAGGTAGAAACAGCTGGAGTTTGTTTTGTGCACTGTACATCAACTTTATTGATTGATTTTTCAATATAGCATTAAGGACTTTGTCTGAATTGCCTGCTTTTTAAAAAATGAATCATGGCTATTGATAAATTTAAATGGAGCTAGAACTGAGAGCAACTTGAAACAACCTGGATGTGTGAATGTTCTTTTAAGAAATCTAAATAAGTTTAGATTTAAATCTAAGTAAGTTTTAAGAAATCTAAATAAAAATCAAGTAGTCTAATGAAAATTAGCTTAGAGATGTTTGACTATAAACTACACATTGGGTTCAAAATCATTATCAACTAAACACTATTGTTTATTATTTCTATTGATTACATATTAATTTAGATTCAATATATAAATATTTACAGAGCCTGGCAAGCTACCTGTGTCGTATTAGATATGCCAAAAACCAGTAACAATTTATAGACCTCATTCCCATGACCTGAAGGAATGGTCTGAGGCTCTTCGTGTTCCTGGAGCAAGCAGGTGCCCTTGGGCTACACTAGCACGGATGGGAAGATGGAGAGGTTACTGGTGCCCGCTTGAGCAAATTGATGAACAACGGGAAGACAAGTGATACAAGTGATATAAATATTAGTGCACTCGCTTTTTACTTTTTCTATACAAGTTCTTAAAATTTAAAAGCACATGATACCTATATTATACTGAACAGCATTGATCTAGACAATTCCTAACAGCCTTTGCAATTGTATGAATAACTTCACAGGATTTTTTAAAAAATTTACTTTCAATGATAAAATTTTGGATTTAATGGTCTGATGACATTTTCATATTTTACTATCAACAAAAAACTTTCTGAATATAAAAATTTAAAGAACAGAGTAGAATGTTGTTTTGCCCATAGAGATGTGTTCAAATGTTTGTTCAATTTTAGTCAATCAAATCCTAAATCCAAGCACCTGCTCAAGAAACCCTTTTAATATTTTAAAAAGCAAAACTTAGATTTTTGATCAGACTCTTAATTAAAGTACATTTGATGAGAACATTTATTCAAGATGAAACAGCATGAGACTGCATGCCAGATAAAATAATTTGGCATTGGTTTTCATATGGTGCAAGATAAAAAGAAGCTCAATGCTGAAATCAAAGGTTTATTTTCTCTCTCAGAGGACCTTGCGAATCATCAGAAGCAGTGTTAATACGTGGTGATAAAGGTACTTTTTATAGGAAAAGTACATTACATACTGATACTATTAATCATCAAATTATAGATGGTAAAATGGAAGCAGTGTGATGTTAAGTGACTATTGAAGTCACACCACGGATTCCTCCCATACCTAGAGACTGACTCAGCACCAACATTTCTGCTTCGCCCTTCTTCCCACTACCACACTCATGTTCTCCAGAGAAGTCAGAGAGAAGCAATTACCAGTAGAAATAAGATTGAACAAAAAATGCTCTTCACAAATCATTTATTTTAAATACCAACTAAATAGGATGAATTCAAAATGAAATTAACATTACTGTCATTCATTAGTGAAATGTTCTGAGCAAAAACTTATGAATTAGCCTTTAGTCAAAATGAAATTTTTAAGGGTGAGAAGCTGGGTTTTTTGGGTCACACCCAACAATGCACAGGGCTTTCTCCTGGCTCTATGTTCAGGGGTTATATAGAATGCTGGAAATTGAACCTGGGTGAGGAACAGGCAAGACAAGTGCACTACTTCCCATTTATACTATCACTCCTGGCCCCTAAAATTTTCTTTTCAATAACAAAAATATCAACTCCCTGAAGTGCTCTAACCTACAGTCATGTGAAATGCTGTTTGGGAGAAAAGTATATGGTTGTTTGCCAAAAATGACTCTTAATAAGACTGGACAGACTTCTTTTAACTCATCCTTCATTTTCAAACCAAATCAGAAAAAAGAAATATTGTTCTATTTCAACAAATACATATGACCTCATGGAATGGTTTGAGGCTCTTTATGTTCCTGGAGCAAGCAGGTGCCCTTGGGATCTACTAGCATGAGACAGGACATATGGAGATGTTACTGGTGCTCGCTCGAGGCCAATCTATGATGAACGGGAAGACAGAGAAACCAGGGTGATCTTGAAATTCTGGATGGAGATCCATGAGATGGCTGCCTGAGCAGCACTTGTTCAGTGGGGTGCGAGCACAAAAATAGGATTATTGCAAAAATATCAAGCAAGGAATTCTAATATCCTATTGGGGGAGGGAACAGGTTGAGGAGAAAACTGGGAGAGAAAGAAAAACTGTAAGCTATTCTGATCAGCGGACACTTGTGATCTCAAGATGGCAGAGAAACAATACCAACATGTGAACTGCACCCAACCCTTACAAATAAGGGCATTTCCACTTCTTCACCTCTGATTTTCTATTCAGCTTACACTACTGAGACAACTCAAATCAAGGTCACTTAGTCTTATTAAGTGTTGTGTTTGTCCTAAGCATTTATCTTTCTCAATCCTTTTGCATCACAGAAACATTAAGTCCTTTATTATCTAAATGCTGCTATACTTGGTTTTCAGAGTACTAAACTCCTTTCAACTGGTTCCTTTCCTAAGGACTACATACTGGAGGGTGCCTTAGTCAGTCACCAACTTTATGCATCACTCCAATACCAATTATACTATCCAGCTGCTGGTGTTAAATTTGATCCTGTAAAACAGGTTTCCTTAATTTATTTGACCTACCACACCTTTTCCACACCCTGGAAATCCATCTTCTTTAAGCAAGAAAAAGGTACACATACACCTATAGTTACTACCACTTGCCCATGGTCAGCACACCATCCCCAGGAAAGAATATCACTCCACTTTTGGAAACACTGACCTAAGGGAACAACCCCCCAAATCTCATCTTCAGTTCAGATTATTTCCCTCATGCTAATTCACCCCACATCTAACTTGTCCAAACTGAGTTAAAGGTATAAAGCCTCTTTCAAACCTAGTCCTACCACTCTTTTCCATTTTTGTGTCATTACTACCTCTTCAATAGCTCAGGTCAAAATCTTATTCACATCAACTCTTCTTCTTCCCCTCCCCTATAATTCACCAGCAACTCACACTGGTTTGACATTCTATATAGTCCCAGATCTTGACTATCTCACCACTTCCATCACCATTTTTCCTGAACATGCTTGTTCAAGCTCCTCGTAGAGTTCAGGAGAAAATGTGTGGTGCCGGAGATGAAATCAAGGTCAGTCATGTGCAAGGCAAACACCTTAACCTTTTTACTATCTGTCTCACCCTTGATGAACATATTTTTTAGTAATAATATGTCAAAATGAGCTGAATGCTTATAAAGCACTATTACAAAGAGAAGTCATAAAAAAATGCATAACAAACTGGCAGCAAATAACCAGTGACAACAGAAAAACCCAGATCCACAAGGGTGAATCTAGGTCCAAATAGAAGCAGTCAAAGGAATAGTCAAGAGTAAAATTCACAGAAAAGAAAACTACCACCACTTCCCACAGTAAGAAATACCACTAATCTCAGCAATAATCCAGGACATCTGAATTAGACCAAAGTACCTTAGTCATAAGAGTGGATAAATATAAATTTACGTGAATTGTTAGTTAAGGTTTGGGAAAAAATAAAGTAACTTTATAGGGAAATTTTGCAATATCCAAACCCCCAAATGCATATGCCATATCCCAACACTTTCAATATTATTCTAGAAAAAAATTTGCAAATTCAATGTGACATGTATAAGAATGCTCATTAAATCTTGATTTGCATATTTTAAAATTAAAAATAATGAGTATCATTAATAGAAAACAGATTTATAACCATTATTTATTCATACACTATGATAATATAATTAAGTCATAAAATAGATTCATGTGTAATAGGATATCTTCCCAAGACACACTTTTACAGAATTATTCAATATCATTTTTTAAATATGTAGCTAACATTATTATCTTACTATATGTGTTATAAAGAGATAATATGTATTTATGCATTGGAGGGCACAGAAGCAAGCAATTGTAAAAGTGAACCTTATTTGTTTATTTTTGCTTTTTGGGGTCACTCCTGGTGAAACTCAGGGGTTACTCCTGATTCTGCACTCAGGAATTACTCCTGGTGGTGCTTGGGGAACCATAGATGATGCCAGGGATTGAACCCAGGTCGGCTGCTTTCAAGGTGAACACCTAACCTGCTGTACTATTTCTCCAACACCCTGGATCTTATTTTTTATACATTAATGTTTCACAGGTAATATGTGAAAATATTTAGGTAAGGAAATTAGAAACAAAAGTGTGATAGAGGCGAGTGAGTATTCAGAAGAGAACTTTTAAAAAAAGCATGGAATAATTTGGAATATTTCAAGAATAAATTCATATTGTTAGAAAATAAAGTTTTGGGCTGGTGCGAGAGCACAGCGGTAGGAGCATTTGCCTTGCACATGGCTGACCTGGGTTCGGTTCCGGCATCCCATATGGTCTCCCGAGCACCTCCAGGAATAATTTCTGAGCAAAGATCCAGAAGTAACCCCTGAGTATTGCCGGGTGTGACCCAAAAAGCAAAAAAAAAAAAAAAAAAAAACATAAAGTTTTGAGTAAGAAGTAGCAGAAAGAGCCAGAGAGAATGCCTAGGAAAATGTGGACAAATCTGTACCACGTTAGATATTATGGACTTTCTTCTTATGATAAATTTTCATTGTGATCCTATGAGATAAAAATACCATTCATAATTATTCCAACACCATGTGCATCACCAGTATACCCATTTCTCCCTTTCAAATAACCTAATTCTCCTCCTTCTGTTTCTCCCCCCACCCCTTAGTCAACTGTATGCATAAAATTTCCCATTATGTTGCCTTTGGATCTCTGTTGCTATTTCACTGTGTAAGTACCACATATAAGAGAGATCATTCTGTATCTGGCCCTTTTCTTCTGGCTGACTTTACTCAGCATGATGTCTAGTTCCATCCATGGTGCTGCAAGTTGCCTGATTTTGTTTAAAGCTACACAGCATTCCATTATATATATATATATATATATATACATATATATACATATATATATACACATATATATATGGAGTGGAGATGACCCTCCACTTCATGAGGACCTCCATTTTCCACATCCAGACTTCCCCCTCGTCAGAACTCCACCCAGCAGACCAGCCTATCACAGCCCGGCTTGCGGCGGCTGCGGTTCATCAATAAAAGCTGGATTTTGAGATGACTACAAGATTATGCTACCTGCACGGCAGAGCCTGGCAAGCTACCCGTGTCGTATTTGATATGCCAGATACCAGTAACAATTATAGACCTCATTCCCATGACCTGATGGAATGGTTTGAGGCTCTTTATGTTCTGGAGCAAGCAGGTGCCCTTGGGCTCTACTTGCATGAGGCAGGACATATGGAGATGTTACTGGTGCCCGCTCAAGCAAATCGATGATGAACGGGAAGACAGTGATATATATATATACACATACCACTACTTCTTGATCCATTCATCCATATTTGTGCATCTGGGTTGTCTTGGCTATTGTACTAAGTGCAGTGACGAATATAGGTGTGGATATTATGGACTTTTTACAATGATTCTGCACCATTCACCCATTTCTCTAAAGTAAGCTGTAGCTTTGAGAAAAGTAGAAAAATTATCAATAGCTGGATGGCTTTATATATTTTCTTTTTTTTTTATAGAATGACTGCATTTATTTGTATGATATAAAAAAAAGGAGCTGAAGATATAAGACATCTTCCGAGATTGCAAACAAAACTTCCCAATTTGAGGGCCATAATGTCCTCTTTTTTTATTTAATGTTATTATTTTCCCCCCCAA
Source organism: Cryptotis parvus (assembly GCA_021461705.1). Classification (NCBI taxonomy): domain Eukaryota; kingdom Metazoa; phylum Chordata; class Mammalia; order Eulipotyphla; family Soricidae; genus Cryptotis; species Cryptotis parvus. The sequence goes on along the minus strand of JAJIBD010023229.1, from coordinate 255,072 downwards.
ATATTATTACACCATTTTAGACATACAATTGAAAGATGCTCATGTAGAGTCTTGGATCTACAGTGTTCCAACACCCATCCCTCCACCCAAACCCATCTACCATCACCAATGTCCCCACCTCCTCCCCCCCTCCCGCACCTCAACTACTTGGCAGATTCTGTATGTCATTTCTTTCGTCTTTATATCTCCTTCCCGATAAACTTTCCTGCTCTTCGTGGAATACAGTGCATTAAAAGACATTACTGTTTCACTATTTTGAGTGGATCGCGCGGCCGCTTGCGGCCCGCGCGATCTGGGCTCGAAGCTGGTTTTGCTCTGTTGAACTGGTCGTGGGGCAGTTTCTCAGTGTCTGGACAGCGAAGACGGTGGCTAGTGTGATGGGCGAAGTTTCATCCGGCTGCTTCCGGGACCCCCAGAGGCGATGGGCCAACACCCAAAAACCCATCTGCCCTCCTCGGGATTCCATCGTCAGCTGGGCTCGGCGCGAGCCGGCTCCAGTCTCCCCAGCCGCTTGCGAAGCTCTGCATACTGGTTCCCGGGCAGCTCCTGGGCGGGTCCACCAGGCTCGACAAAATGGAGGGGGGAAGTGGCTGGACCCTGACTCCATCTGGCGAATTCCCAGTGATTCCCGCTTCTGGGAGCCGCCTACCTGGGCTCGAACTGGTTTTGCTCTGTTGAACTGGTCGTGGGGGCAGTTTCTCAGTGTCTGGACAGCGAAGATGGTGGCTAGTGTGATGGGCGAAGTTTCATCCGGCTGCTTCCGGGACCCCCAGAGGCGATGGGCCAACACCCAAAACCCATCTGCCCTCCTCGGGATCCCATCGTCAGCTGGGCTCGGCGCGAGCCGGCTCCAGTCTCCCCAGCCGCTTGCGAAGCTCTGCATACTGGTTCCCGGGCAGCTCCTGGGCGGGTCCACCAGGCTCGACAAAATGGAGGGGGGGAAGTGGCTGGACCCTGACTCCATCTGGCGAATTCCCAGTGATTCCCGCTTCTGGGAGCCGCCTACCTGGGCTCGAACTGGTTTTGCTCTGTTGAACTGGTCGTGGGGCAGTTTCTCAGTGTCTGGACAGCGAAGATGGTGGCTAGTGTGATGGGCGAGGTTTCATCCGGCTGCTTCCGGGACCCCCAGAGGCGATGGGCCAACACCCAAAACCCATCTGCCCTCCTCGGGATCCCATCGTCAGCTGGGCTCGGCGCGAGCCGGGCTCCAGTCTCCCCAGCCGCTTGCGAGCTCTGCATACTGGTTCCCCGGGCAGCTCCTGGGCGGGTCCACCAGGCTCGACAAAATGGAGGGGGGAAAGTGGCTGGACCCTGACTCCATCTGGCGAATTCCCAGTGATTCCCGCTTCTGGGAGCCGCCTACCTGGGCTCGAACTGGTTTTGCTCTGTTGAACTGGTCGTGGGGCAGTTTCTCAGTGTCTGGACAGCGAAGATGGTGGCTAGTGTGATGGGCGAGTTTCATCCGGCTGCTTCCGGGACCCCCAGAGGCGATGGGCCAACACCCAAAACCCATCTGCCCTCGTCGGGATCCCATCGTCAGCTGGGCTCGGCGCGAGCCGGGCTCCAGTCTCCCCAGCCGCTATCGAAGCTCCTTTATATATTTTCTTAATGTGTCTAAAAGTAACTCACTTTTTTTTTTTGCCTTGAAACTCATTTTTTTCCCCTGAACTCATTCCTGGGTATGGCCCCAAAACCAAAAAAGTAAAATAAAATGAAATAAAATCACTGCATTATTTTCAAAGATCATGGGGAAAAAAAAAAACCCAGACTATGGCATCTCACAATTTACCCATATCCCACCTTCTTTGAAATCACAGGGAAAACTTAAATTGAAAGATAGACACATGCATTATTATAAAGATGTTTTCGGTCTACATATTCAATGACTTTCAGTACCTCAGACAGATCATCATTCTTCAGTTGTATTTCAGTCAGCAAATATTTGTTGAATTCAACTGCATTAGATGCTGAGGTTAGAATGAGAAGGCAGAGATGGCGGAATAGCTGTATTTATATCCTCCTGTGATTGTAGCAAATCTACATCCAAACCTGGATCAATCTACCTGAAACTGACCTAAGGGGGCTCTGGGATCACTGAGCAGTACAGTTCCTGCAAATAGGCCCTGTTAGAGCAAAAGTCTGAATCCTTCAAACCCCACATGCCTTAAGTGATTCCAACAGCTTGTGTTTTGGATCCCTGACACCACACAAAGTGTGTGATCTCTGGTGCGATGCAACTGAATACATGCTAGCACAACAACTAAAGACTGAAAACCCCAGCAAGCACCAGAACCAAAGTGTGCACCGCCCAGGTAGCTCCGTAACCAAAATTAGTAGAATTTGGCAAGCATGATAACTACAGAGCGGGCGCACCTAAACCAAGTGTGGGTGGCATCAGGTCATGAAAAAAAACTAACACAAAAAAGGTTGGATGAGGCAGTAGGTAGGGGAAGATATAGATGAAGAATGAAACTGATAATCTGACATGAACAGAGCTTCCAAGGACAAAAGGACAGTATTCAGACAGAAAGAGATTGGGAGGAATGCCCTCCAGTAGGAAGAAACCCCATCACAGGGCAATAAGCCACAATCAGAAACAGTTCTCAGGTGACGAACTTCATCTTGGGGTCTGCCACCTGATTTCTATACCAAAGAGAGTCTCATAGAAGTAAAAGCACACATTGGGAAATATAACCAAGGGAAGGAAGAGAAGATTTTGCTGAAAAGGCACTGAAAGAATGGAAAGAAAAACTAGATGTAATAATGGGTAAGGAACTTTAAATCTTTTTTTTTTTTTAGTGGAAGAACAGTTGAATTTACTTTTTTTTATTTATTTTTCTTTTTTATATATTTTATTATACCACCATGAGATATACAATTACAACATTGTTCGTGTTTGGAGGTTTCAGTCACATAGTGTTCCAGCACCCCACCCTCCACCAGTGCCCATTTCCCACCTCCAATGTCAACAATTCCCTCCCCCTCCCATAGCCTGCCTAGATAGCAGGTTCTTTATCTCTCTTTTTTTTTTTATTTAACATTTTATTATACCACCGGGGAACTTTAAATCTTGACAAATGGAGTAGCATATGCAAAGGCCCTCTGGCTAGAGGAGTAGCTTGTTATTTCAATGAACCTTTGAGAACAGTTGCTTAGCAAAAAATGGTTTCCTACAACTCCTAACTTATTAACATGAAGAAAAATAAGAAGTATAAATATATAACACAGTTAAACATTTGACCTTGCCATCGTGTCTTTCACCTTAGTGTCAGGCAAGGTTTTCTTTTTTCTTTTTTGGGTCACACCCTGCGACGCTCAGGGGCTACTCCTGGCTCTGTACTCACACTCCTGGCGGTGCTCAGGGGGCCATATGGGATGCAGGGATCAAACCCGGGCCTGCCGCGCATGCAAGGCAAACGCCCTACCCGCTGGCCCACGGTTTTAAAACCATTATTTGTTTGAAGAGACATTAATTTACCTACTGTTTTTTTGGGCCATATTCAGCTGAATTCAAGGCTTACTTCTGGTGGTGTTAGAAGACTATATGGGGTGCCAGGGCCTGAAGATGAAATGCCTTACCCAGAGGCAACTTTTAAAATTTGAGCTGGGGTCTGAGGAACATGTGCCTAATATTTGTAAGGCCTTGGATCAAGTCTCCAGCTCCACATAGGCCCTCAAATGTGGCCATGTATAACCCTAGTGGCCCTAAGCACTGCCAGGACTAAACACTATACTGCCAGGCCCAAATCCTGAATCCTGCCATCCATAAGCAGATCATCACTGGGTGTGGCCCCTGCTCCCCCATTATTGAATACAGCCCTATAAAAAGAACTGAGGTTGCTCTTCCTGTGGTTTATAGCACAGAGGGTAGGGTCTTTGCTTTGTATGTGGCCAACCCAGGTTCAATTTCCCCCCCAAGCATCCCATATGATCCCCTGAACACCGCCAGGAGTAATTCCTGAGTATAGAGCCAAGAGTAACCCCTGAGCACTGCTGGGTGTGACCCAAAAAAGCTAAAAAAAAATTGAAATCAGCCAAGAATCTAAAGTAATTGAATAGCCTTTGGAAAAGAAATAATTTGTATATCCAAAATAAAGAAAATCTGACACTTCAGTTAGAAAAAGGGAATCAACACTTTTTTTGTAGTTCCACAAAGAGCATAAAAGCAGCTGATTGCTAAGACATTTACATAATTGTTTAGCGTCTATAGAAACTGACTCTCCAGTCTGAAGAAGTTTGGTGACTCTCAAGCAAAAAATTTGTCAGTGTCCTCAGCAATGCCTTCCTAAAATGTTGTTGATTACAACCCACATTAAGAAATCTATTTCACATTTTGATTATCAGAAACATATATAAACACACTAAAAGTTCTGCATTTCAAATAACTGTAAAAATAGTTTCAAGGCCTGCTGAGAAAACTGGCATATCTGAATATTTTGAATATTGGATATTACATGGTGCCAAATCATTGTCAGTCTTACTAGGATTAGTAACAATTAGATTTCAGTTATGTAATAAAATTATGGCAATTTATGTATATATGTATATGTGTATCTATGTACATATATACAGATATTTATGCATGAGTAAAGAATTGCCATAATTTTATTACATAACCACAATGTAATTGTTACTAATCCTAGTAAAACTGACTCTATATAATATGTATATTAATACATAAATGAAAATATTACTTTTTAGTTTACTAAAAATTTACTTTAAATGCATCAGAGGAGGCAGAAAAAGTAGTATTGGGAAGCACTTGCTTTGCATATGGCCTTGGTTTGACCCCAGGCACTACAGACAGTATCCCAAACCCTGTCAGGGGCACAGAGCCAGGAATAAACTCTGAGCACTACTGGATATGGTAGAAAATAATCTGTAAGAGATAAAGTTGGTCTTGCAAAGTTTTAATAGTTGTTGGTTCTAATAAAATATAGAATTTCATCACACTAGTCTCTAATTTTGTATGTTTGAAATGTTTCATAGTTTAAAGACATCTAATTCAAACCAAATAAATCTATTCTCATTATTCTGTATTTAATGCTTTTCTACATTTCCTATTGTTTTTTAAATAGCTAAATAATAAGAATAAAACAGTACTAGTGGATGACCCCTTCAGTTGATTTCCAGATGCACTACAGGTTGGTAATGTCTGACTTACTTGCCAGCTGGCTTACGTCTTTGCTCTTCTCAGACAGACATTCTAGCACCAAAGACACTTCCTGGTCACTTGAATGCAGATTAAAAATGAAGAGCCTATTCTCATCAATGTTTTCAACTTCCGAAAATGTAGCGCTTCTTGACATTTCCATAGTCATCTATTTAAGTTCAATGTAAATAGCTGCTGCTAGTTTGGGAGTGCCTGATAATGTCTATCACAGTACAAGAATGTATGTCTCTCTGGTGACATCTAAATGTTGATCTTGTAAATTCTACAGCAACACATAATGTAGTATAAAGATATGCCAAGTACCATCAAAAATTTTTTTCAAAATCTGGGTTTAATATAAATGTCAAATCAAATTTAGAGGAAAACAAATCAAGACTGTATTCATATTATTTCAGCTAATTAATCCTCTACATTGATAATATTTTGAACTTTGGACACAGGTTATTAAATGCTTCCTTCCCATTGTGACTTATATTACTACTTTACAAAGCACAATAACGATATAAGCAGTTTAAAAAATTGGAGGCGTTGGTTTGGGCCTCACCCGCAAGTGCTCAGGGATCACTCATGGTGGTAATCAGAGGTGAACACCATAATGTGCTTTGGGGATCAAATCAGGGTCTGCTGATGCAAGGCAAGCATCTTAACCCCTGTAGCATCTCTTTGGACCCTGAGCTTGCAAAAGTTGTTTAAGGACAAATGCTATTTTTGTACCAAGTGGGAATTACCAGCATTAAATATCTCTACCTAGTGCATTTATTATGCTGAAATGTGGATTTAGAAAAAAAAACAACATTGATCCATATGAGCATTCTACACTCTGAAACTCCTACTTTCCCAAGATCCTTATAATGTGAAGCGATCCATTTCTTGTTTGTTTGGCATCAGAGGCTCCAAAGATTTACTCAGGAGGCATGGCAGGGATGTAGGGAGGGAAGGGAGGGCAGAGGGGATTTTGGCCAACATGGTCAGTGGTCAACTCAAGGGTCCAAGGATGTGATGCTTCTTGAACTCTATGGTTTGAGAGAACCTGGGCCACCTAGGAGATGCTGTGTTCTTAAGCACCGGGGAGATTTAGGGGTCCCAGGAATCAAACCTAATTCAGCAGGATGCTAGGTATGGACCCTAACTCCTGGTCCCTAAAATGATTGATCTGTTTCTTTACCATTTAAGTCACTTCATTGTTACCTGCAGCTATGAGCTTGAAATAACACTAGTTTTTCAGAATTTAGGGGCAAAGCTTCATATTTACTATTCATTAACTTACACTAAAAGCGGGTCTGTGTGACTAAAGGAGCTAATCATTTCAACTCATAAGCAAAAACTTAAGTGTGCAGGTTGATGTGATATCAAAGGAAAACCCTAATGGCGCAAACCTCTGAGAAGTTCAAAGTACTCTGACAAAGTACATGAAATTGAGTAGAGAGAGAAAAAATGGTAGACAAAAAAAAAGCCTGAATTAACCCCATTACAACAAGGGGGGACTCTCACACATTTGAATTTCACACATCATTATCCCCAATACATTTGGAGGCATGACTATAAGGTGTCAGCTGCTACTGAGAAAGATTTTAGCATTCTGGCTAATTATGAGACAAGCTGTACACGTAAAAAGATGTCCAAATGGCTAAAGTTCTGAACACAGACCCAAGATGAACTGACCTATTTCATTACATACCACCGCACAGTATATATATAGGCAGGTGGTTTCTGAGCTTAAGTATCAGCAGAGAGAGTGACGCTGATCTAATTGAATACTTGGAGAGAGACAAGAGGGAGAAGATTGACTACAGACCATTTTTATGGGAAAAGGGAGCATAGGTCATCCTCATTCTACAGTTGATGAGTGATTACAGGTTCAAGAACTAGCAGAATTGCTCTACCAGCCTGTCTGCCTTCACTAAGGAATGTAGAATCACTACTTCCTGTTTCTAATTTTTAGAAAGACATGCATGGTTCAAGAAAAGGTAGGTAGGACTTGATTTCCATTAAGTTCAGGAGGGTAATGTGAAGTTATGTGTTTTGCCTCTTAAAAACATGAGCTCTTGAAATAAAAGTACTGCGTAATTTTAAATGAGAATATTTACTTTATGGGAAGGAGTTAGATGCTTGGCTTATGATATTTAAAGCAAAAGTACTGCAACCTATGTTTTATATTATTTGAGAAGTGGTATTCCACTTAAAACAGTTGCAGAGAGTGGGCATGCAGATATGGGCAGATATGGGCCGAAGGAATATTTATTCACTAACGGGAAAACATTACAAAGAATAGATATCATTTGTTCATCTTAATGGGAGAAAAAGCTTTTTTAACTTCTAAAACTTCTAAATAAGTTTAAAGTCTCTTTGTCATGATATACTTTTAGAATAAGTTATGTCTATTATTACCTTTGAAGTTTTTTTAAAGTCGACAATTTTTTAAACTAGCAAATATATTTTTAAACAGTTCCTAAAACTAAATTAAGCTTGATAATTAGGTGTAAATTGAGATGTGAGTGGCAATTCTATTTCAGCTCTTAAATCTATTCTATACTTGTTAGTATTTTTAATACAACATTTGAATTTTGGAAGAATTTGAATGGAGTGATGTCTATGCCTATATGCCTGCTACAGAGGATCCCACGCATATATTTCCAATATATATTTTGGTAATTTTTAAAATCACAAAATATAATAACTCAAATGGATTTTCATTTATAGGGTCAGAAAAATCATGTCACATTTAAAAATATAGAATGTACATTTAATTCTAATCTGACCCATGCATGTACTATTTCTTAGAAGCTTATCATATCCAAGTCTTTGAAAATGCACACACTGTAACAGATTTTTCAAAAACATGATGGAAAATATATACCACCCAGCTAAACACTCTCTTGATTTAGAATCGAGGCCTATATGTTTCTATTTCCATAGTGACTATTGCTGTGGAATCGACATGTTTTAATTTAGATATGAGATTATAAACATCATTTGGAGACAGAATTTATTTTCTTCTCCTACAACTTCTGAAAATTGATCAGTCTAACTGCTACAGAACAGAAGCAAATTCTGGAAGATTTAGAATTATCTGGCTTAAGGGGCATTTGGAATGAACAAAAGGTGAGTTTTATAGAATGACATGAATTTTTAAATACTTCAAACTTTTGTGGTATTTCATACTTTATAAAATAAGCTTGAAGTAGGATTTCTAGTGAGGTCTCCCTCAGAAGCATTCACACTGTTAATAGCCTTTGTTTAAAAATCAGTGTGATTAAATAAGTTATAGAATCTGCAAATATTCTTGCCTAATTTAAAAAAAAATTAAAGTGAGGCATTTTATAATCATTAATTATGTATGATGAGTAATTAGGGCTTAGCTCATATTTATGTCATGTTAAGTTTACCCAATTGGAAAAGGGAACAAAATATTTTGACCTGTTCAGTTTTTCACCAAACTTTCTGGAGAACCCCTACAATCCCTGTGTTAAAGGACATCAGAAATGAGGGTGCGCAGTGATAAGAAAATGGGCAAGTGGACCAGAGACTGCTAGTACAAAGGAGAACACGGCACAAAAAAAAAAAAAAAGGAAGGACACAGGGTTGGCAAGAAAATACTCTCAGTTCTGTGCTAAGCAAATAAGTTTTATGCAGTGAAATGAGAAACTTCTTAAACAAAGCAAAAAAAAAAAATTAGACAACGCTGTTGAATATTGTGGAATCATACAGCTGTGAGCACAAAAGCTGATCCCAATACACAATTCTTGACCTGCATTATACTACTGTAATGTCAAGACTGGAGTTAGTGTTTAACGATGAACACAGTGTAGAACATACAGCTGTTAACTTAAGATGATGTAAAGCTAAAGTCTGTATACTGCTCTGAACCAGTTTAACGAAAGATTGTTCTAAAGTGTTTAAAAATAGCAGTCATATAAATTAAGGTAACCCTTGGACTACAAGTTTTTGGTTTTAGGCTGGGAAATGCTCCTAAATTAAACTCCTTCAACACTTTGGCTGTTCCTTCTGTTTCCTCTCTTAAAAGAGCAGAGTTAGGGGACCTGGGTCCTTCAATTGTTTCAAGTTCCTCCCTTGCAAATATAGGGCTGCAAAGTGCAATCCTCAAGCTCCCACATGCATGGAGCATGAGTCTGACACATTTGCTTCCTGAGCCTGGAAGCTCAGCTGCTGTTGCCCCTGGTGTTATGGACAATTTCCGATCCTGCTGCATCAGTCACTGTTTGAGCACCTAAACAGAAAGGTTATGGCCCTCAGTGAGCACCCCTAAAAGATGTCTGAGCATCATGGTCAAGAAGTAGGATTCTTGAGAGCGTATGTGTGAGCACCAGTGACCCACCTCCCCATGCCCAGTGAGTGCTACAACCAGGATGCTTATAAGTACCACAATTAAAGAGTGGAACCCACTCCACATACAAACACACACATACCCAGAGGCCAGCAGGCAGGTCACCTGCCTTCCACAAGACAACTACAGACCATACATGGTCCCCAGAACCAAGCATGGTACCCTAACATTGCCTGTAGTGATCCCTAAGCACAGAATCAGGAGTAAGCCATGAACACAGTTGAGAGTAACACCCCCCATCCTTTGCCCCTACCTCAAAACAACAACTGTCAGCAAACGTGTGCAGGCACCACATAGGAGTACAACCTTTGCTGTGTGCCCCAATAGCAATGAGAAGGGAACGTGGGGAGAAAAGAATAAAACAAAGAGGTTTTTGAAATATCTTTTTTTTTTCTTTTTTGGGTCACACCCGGCGATGCTCAGGGTTACTCCTGGCTCTGCACTCAGGAATTGCTCCTGGCAGTGCTCAGAGGACCATATGGGATGCTGGGGATCGAACCTGGTCGACTGCATGCAAGGCAAATGCCTTACCTGCTGTGCTATCGCTCCAGCGCCTAAAACATCTTTTAAACCTAAAGTTTATATGCCGATGGTGCTGTAACAACTCCATGGTGCTGTAACAACTCCACTTCCGGCCCTGAGCTAAACGATAATAAAAAGAAACTGAGTCTGCGAATGGAAAATTGTGAAATGTCAGCAGTGGGAGAGGGGAAAAAAATCTAAGAGGAATGAAGAGATAGTACAGCTTGCATGTGACCAATCCAGGTTTGACCCAGGGTACCCCACATGGTTCCCGGAACATGCTAAGAGTAATTTTTGAGTTCAAAGCTAGGGGGAAACCCCTGAGCATCACCGGGTATGCCCCTAAAACATGCAAACAACAACAAAATATTAAATTTAGGGTGGGAGGTAAAGTCGAGCATAGAGCACCTGCCTTCCATACGTGAAGTCCTGGGCTTGAACACTGGCATGCACACACATAAAGACAGCGTTGTAATTAATGATTAGCCAGATTCACCAATGATGGCAAAGAGTAAAACTTGAGGCTTTGAATATTACTTCAATCTTTTTCTTCAAACAGCCTGCAAATGCTTGCTGAAGAGCAGCACTTTATGCTAACGTATCTGGCATTCTCTTTGAAGGGACCCTAGTTAGTAGCAAGTGGCAGACTAATCCATTCTTCAAAGTGATGATCAGTGAAGATTTGCTGGGAATCTGAGGTCATGAAGAATCAGATAGCAGATCCGAAAGGGCATTAGCTCTTGATTCCCTATACAAGAAGCACATACTATCTATTAGGTGCTGTTCGGGAACTGAGGAATGGAGCAATGAAGAAACATAAGACCCCAACTGGGAAGCAGAATAAGGAATGCTAGTGTTGAATTTGTGTGTAAGGGAACATTTCATTCTTTGAACTGACTGGCAGGGAAAGAAAGTAAGATCTGAGGAAAGACCTGAAGAGGTAACTCAAGGAGAACAAATTCCAGGTGAAAAGTTCCAAAAGATAGAGCAAATGCAAAGGTCCTGAGGCAGAAGCATGTGTGTGTGAGGACCAACAAAGTGGTCAGAGTACCTAGAGCATGGGAGGGGAGGAAGGTAAGGGAACCCAGGAATCAATCCAAGGAGATGAGGGCTTGTAAGCAAATGACTATGAGGCTCTGATTGAGTGATGACAAGTAACAAAAGCACTAGAGTGTTTTGAGAATACTGATATAACATGATTCAGTAGTTTTCAACAGTTTCTACTGAGCACCTACGATGGCCTGTGCTGGGTTGACTACTGAGTGTTGGTCATATGGAAATGCACATGACAGACATAGCCACTGCTCTCATGGAATATAAATGCTAGTGGGCCAAAACAAATCAAAGAAGGAATATGGCCTGCAAAAATAACTACCAATTGTAATGATGCTAGAAATAAAAGAAAATACATGGCATAAATATGAGCAAACTTAATACATTAATATATTTGGGTCTAGGAATCAGGGAAGACTTTTTTCCCCCAGAGGACCTAATATTTTTAGTTTTAAAATGTTTATGTGTTTTTAATGTACAATGTTAGCATGCCATACTTTTGGCCAACATACTGTACAAGGAGGTATGTCCTTATAAGGGACCAGAGAAACAGTTCTAAAACTAGAACACATGCTTTGCATGTGGGATCCCAGGATTCCATCTCTGGAACTGCTTGGTTCTACAAACACCACCAAGAGTGCCCACAAAAAACATTAAGTGATTTATGGCTCAGAAATAGTTCCATAGTAGTGTGTCAGCCTTGTATGTACAAAGCTCTGAGTTGGATCTCTGAAACCCTCTCCAAAAAAAATTTAATGACATGAAGTAGTTTTAAGTGAGAAATACGTTAGCTCAACATAATGCTGTGGAAAATAAAGCATCAGGCAGGAAGAAGTGTATGTTCAGAGCCCAGAAAATGAAATTATAGATAGAACACACAGCCAACAGCACCCAGCAGACCTAGCTCTCAAAGCAAGAAGGAGAGTGTGACACAGGATGTAATTGTAGTTATGAGCTGGATTCACAGCAGGCCAGCTGGGAAAACCCAGGTGAAGACAAGCGAGAAAAATGACTGACCCAAAGCAAAAAACCAACGAGACACTATAAGAGAACTCTGCTATAAAGCTATTGAGCTCTGAAGATGACTCACTCAGGGCATTTGGAAGAAAGCAGCACGTGGACTAAGTTTTGAGGAGGCGTGGAATTTGGTCATGTGCAGAAGAAAAAGACCTCCTGGAGATGCAGAAAGGGCACAGACTAGGAGATGGATCTGGCTTCAAATGCCTGCTCAGCCTGTTAACAGCTGGGGCCCAACTGAAACCTTTGCTGCCTCCTTTATGCCCAAACAAACTGGCATATGTCTTGCAAGTTTGAGAGGAGTTAAAATATTACCAGGAGCCAGAGAAAGAGCTCAGAGGGTGAGAGTGCATGCTTCACATGCAAGAGACCCAGTTCCTTCCTGAATACCATGTGATCTTTTGAGCATCATTGGCAGTGACCTTTGAGCACAGAAACAGGAGTAATCCTTGAACACCAATGAGTATGGCCCTGAAATTAAATAGTAATAATGATGACAGGAATAACATTCCCTCCTAATAAATACCAAATGAAAACCCGTCTCATAGTAGAATATGACTTCTTTTGATTTGAATTTCTACTCTTCACTCTGAGAGTATGGGGCCAGAAACAGTCATAATCTGAGCCTTATATATAATTCTTAACACATAATTATTTGGGGGTGGTCACACCAGCAATGCCCAGGGTTATTCCTGGGTCTACACTACACTCAGGAATTACTCTTGGTAGTACACTAGAGAACATATGTGATGTCTGGGATTGATCTGGACTGTCCACATGCAAGGCAAGGGCCCGACCCACTGTACTCAGTGGGCTCAGCCTCAAACACAGGGCAATTTGTCAAAGTGGTGGGGCATAATACATTCAAATACACCTAGGTTTTTTTTTTTTGTTTTTTTTTTTTTTTTTCTTTTTGGGTCACACCCGGCGATGCTCAGGGGTTACTCCTGGCTCTTCACTCAGGAATTACTCCCGGCGGTGCTCGGGGCCATATGGGATGCCGGGGATCCTGGCAGTGCTCGGGGACCATATGGGATGCTGGGGATCAAACAAGGCAAACGCCCTACCTGCTGGCCTACCTGCTGGCCTACCGCTCCGGCCCCACACCTAGGTTTTTTGGGGACACAACCTGATGATCTGAGTCCACACTTTGGTACTTCCAGGGTACTTGGGGAGAAATTAAACAAGGAAACATGACTGTGGTACATACTTTGAGGAAACATGGAGAAAGGGAGTATACAAGAACATTCAGGATAACGAAGTAGAGTAAGAGAAGATGAAGGCGCTTTCCAAAGACAAGCTTTATCCCAAATTATGCTACCTTTTACTATGTAACTCCTTTCCTTCAAAACAGACCTTTGTAGAGTAAACCATAGTCTGAGGAGAAGAAACCAATAAGAGGGAGGTTGAGAAATGAGGAGGGGGCCACAGACCCAAACTGAGTAGAGGGAGAGCTGTGCAAAAGGCCAGCTGTGGGAAAACTCAAGTGGAGGAGACATCAGTCGTTGTTAAAAGAACACATGGGACCATTTAAAACTCCCAAATCTCTTCTCTCTCGCATGTGTTTCTCCAGAGGATGGGATATATAGCACTAACTTCTTTCTTCTTCTGCCTTACTTCACTCAACATATTTTCTCGTTCCAACTAGTTTGTAGCAAGTTGCATGATTTCATCATTTCTTGTAGCTTCATAGTATTCTATTATATATATATATATATACACCCCATCTTCATAATCCATTCATTTAAGGATTTTGCATAAAACTAGATTGATTCCATATTTTAGCTTTTGTACTAAGTGCAGTAATGAATAATGGTGTGTATACATCCTTTTCTGCCACCTGCCCCTTGAGGTGTCAGGTGTGGCTGTGGTGCCTGATTGTGTTGGCAGGTGGCAGACAGGAGACAGGCTTGTCTACACCCAGGGCTCTGCCACATGGGCCCTGGATAGTTGATGGTCTGACATAGAAAAAGACTGTGCCCCCTGGTATGAACCCAGAGCCATGGTAGAACCTGGCAAGTTACCCATGGTGTATTCGTTATGCCAAAAATAGTAACAATAGTGGACCTCATCCCCAACGAATGGACACATTACTGGTGCCCGCTCGAGCAAATCGATGAACAATGGGAAGACAAGTGACAACGAGAAATGATGTGATGAGTACTTTAAACTTAGAATGGCCACTTACGAGTTCTACAAAGCACTTGAGATGCAACTGCAAACATCAGTGCCTTCTTTACCTTATACACTATCCCTTGGCAGTAGTCAGTTGGTCATGTGTCAATTTTATAGATTTGAGAGAAAACCACAGGGGCCTTGCACATTTTCAAATTAATCTACACCTATTGCTTAAATCACATGTTTAATCTGGCTCACTCTGGACATACAACCTTGTTCTACCCTCACCACCAGAGAAAACCTGAAAATTTTATATATGAGTATAACATATGAGAAATTCTGGCCAAGAGGACATTTTTACTAAAAGCCATGCATTTTCATGAATCAGCCACAACAGTCAGGGAGCTCTGGCTCCCTGCATTTCTTTTCCATTAACTCTGTGCCATGCCTGAAGTTGGCTAGCACCTTCTAGTTGTTACTACACAACTCAACTGGTGCTAACCTATAAGAACTTGATCAGTATGAGGGCTTCTGAGCACATAGTTCACAATAGCCAAGGTCGAAAGGGTATCTCCAAGGAAATCTGATGAAGGAAACTGTTCCATTTATTTTCTGATGTTTCTTGAAGACTAACAGCGTCAAATAACCCACTGTTCTTTTCTTTTACTCTGAACTCTTTGTCAAAGCCTCATCTCTCTTCTTAGTAACCTTTTTACAGAGGTTTTTTTTAAAAACCATATTTGTGTTACCATACTACTCTTTTTTCTTTTTGGTGATTAGAGTGGACAGTCACACTGGCAGTTGTCCGGAATGATATGTGGTGTTGAGGGTTGAACCAGGCTCCAGAGCATGCCAGGCAAGTGCTTTGCCCCGCTTAACTATATCTTCTGCTCATTTTTTTTTTCACCTCACTGTATCACTGTCTTCCGTTCATTATCGATTTGCTCGAGCAGGCACCAGTAACATCTCCCTATGTCCTGTCTCGTGCTAGTAGAGCCCAAGGGCATCTGCTTGCTCAAGGAACATAAAGAACCTCAGTCCATTCCGGAATGAGGTCTATAATTGTTACTGGTATCTGGCATATCAAATACGACACGGGTAGCTTGCCAGGCTCTGCCGTGCGGGTGGCATACCCCTAACTCTGTACTCAGGAATTTTTTCTGGCACTGCTCAGGGGACCCTATGGGAAGCCAGGGATGGAATCCGGTCAGCATCGTGCAAGGGGAGCCCCCTCTCCCCGCTGAGGTCTCCCAACTTATTTGAAAGCCCCTTACCCTCCCTTATTTCGCTCGCCTGCCGCCCCTACTCCAGCCTTCGGGTTGGAGGGAAGAGTCCCCGCCTCTCCCTGCGGGCGGCCCCCTGCCCCAGTGGCTCCTGCACTTTCAAATGCGCTGGGAGCAGCAGCATGGCGGGGATTGGCTGCCGCAGGGTCGGGTGTCTTGATCTGGCCCCGCCCCCGATTGTGGGTCTTGGTCTTGGCCCCACCCCATCGGAACTGGGCATCTGGAGCCTGGCTCCGCCCCCTACTCCCTAGTCTTGCTCCTCCTCATTGCATGGTGTGTCTGGGGCCTGGCGCAGTCCGGCGGCTCTTTGCCCCGACTCCCTTTGCCCCTCAAGCTTCTATTTATATTCAATGGACATTTTATGAAGGATACAGAGTTTTGGAGTGAAACTATATTAATTTGGGGAAAGGGCACTCCTGGCAATTTTCAGGCAACCGGGCCAATTGATTTAGTACCCAAGGAGTTACTACAGCTTAATGGTGCTAGGGGCACCAGGGATACACCTGGTAGTCCTCAGGGACCTCCAGTGAATAATGGACACAGCGATGGAGAATTAACACACCCTGCCCTCAATGTGTGAGGTTCAAGAATCTATGTTCTTCAAATTTATAAAACTTAACTTCCAGGTTCAGACCTTGGGTAAAGAACGCAGGCTTTTTCCTGTCCCAATACTTTACCTTAGCTACTGAAAGGTAGTATTTTAATAGACTTCTTCAAGTTGGTCCTACAGCTTGGGGAGCTCCCCAAGACTAGATCTTGGTGGTTTTTTTTTTTAAAAGGAGTGATAGGAGAGGGAGTTGTTTTATTTTTTTTTTATTTTATTTTTTTTTTTTTTTTTTGCTTTTTGGGTCACACCCGGCTCTGCACTCAGGAATCACTCCTGGCGGTGCTCGGGGGACCCTATGGGATGCCGGGACCGAACCCGGGCAGCCACAGGCCAGCCGCGTGCAAGGCAAACGCCCTACCCGCTGGGCTATAGCTCCGGCCCCTATTTTATTTCAAATTTTTCTTTTTAGTTCACCATCCTCTCCCACATTTTGAGATATATTCAATTTAAAGTGTACAGTATGTTGATATACAACACATACATTGTGATATGATTATCACTGTCTTGGTGAACAGTTCCACCCCCTAGTTTTATGTGTGGTTAAGAACATTTAAAATCTATTTTCTTAGCAACTTTCAAGTATAAAATGCAGTACAATGTACTTATATTTATAGTGTATTTGTAAGTTAGCATTTAAATTATTTAAATGTTCTATTTACTTGCTATATATAATATCTCTGAACTTATTTATTCCAACTGAATGCTTTGTTTGTATCTCTTTATCTCTGAAAGCTCTCTTGAAAGCAATAAAACTAAAAAATCTCAGTCATTGTTGGATGACAGGTTTAGCTTGTTTGGGAACTTTGCTGTTTTGCCCACTCACAGCTTAATCTACTTAAGCCAAGGTTCATTCTAATGAGACCTCTCTTCTATGTAAACACTGCTAGAGGGTGTGGCAGTTACAGAAGTCACCTTGACTGAATAACTTCTGACATACATCTACTAAGACTTCTATGTTTTCTAGATTGGGCACAGCTCCTCTTTATACCCACTGCACCCAGCGTGGGACAGTTAGGAATTTACCAGGAGACTACCACCCTGGCTACATTGAGACTATAGGAAGGCTATAGGAAGGATCATACTAGTTTTCTCTCAAGCAGGCGAGTGTGACCCTTTCAGTATACAGAGAACAAGATACTCAGAATCACCCTGGTGCAGATATAATAAAGACCTTGTGATAGTCTGGAGAGGAAGGAAAAGAGAAAGATAGAGAAATGGAAAGAAATAAAGAACCTGCCATGGAGGAGGGCTGGGGGGAGGGGGAGGGAACCGGGGACGTTGGTGGTGGGAGATGGGCACTGGTGGCGGGATGGGTGCGGCTACACTGTATGACCAAAACCCAAATATGAACTTTTTAATTGTATATCTTTGTAATTGTAAAAATAAAAAAAATTTTAAAAAAAAGACCTTGTGGGTACCATCTAGATTACATGAAGCCCATGAAATTAAGATGTATTACTTTATACCAGCCCCCGCTCTCTCCAGTATTTTACATAAGAGATAATCTATGTAGAAGGGATTAGTCCTGGACTGTAACCTTTGTTTAGAGCTGTAATAGGGTGTGGCATTGCCCTTCTACAATTTGTTTAGGGTTCTTTGTTGACACGACCCTCCCTGTCAAAGATCCAGATTACTTTGGTGTACATAAGGGAACTGACTTGAGGCCCCTTGGTCTTTTTGCTCCTTCTTTTTTGGGTAGGACTCCTCTCAGGTGAGATTCTCTCTTTGGTGGGAGACTTAGACTCTTTTGTATGGTCTAAGTTCTTACCAGAGCTTGAGTTCTTTCATTATATTGGATTGCGGTGCTAGAGCTTTTGTACTATTAAAAGCCTTTTTGGAACTGCGCCGGACTCATGAGTTTTCATCTGTTCCCCCGGTGTCCTCGGAGGTAGAAGAAAACTTCTGTCCCAACACTGTCGGGGACCCCGGCGGCATCCCCGGCAATTCATCACTCATATTTTTTCTCTCTTCTTTGAGTTGCTTAACCCATTCTCTGCCCCCTTGTATTTTTCTTTTCTTTCTTTCTTTCTTTTTTTTTTTTTTTTTGCTATGGTGCTGGAGATTGAGTTCATGAACTCACACATGTAAGACAACTGCTCTTGGGGCGGAACGATAGCCCAGCTGGTAGGGCATTTGCCTTGCATGCGGCCGGCCTGTGCCGGCCCGGGTTCGATCCCCGGCATCCCATATGGTCCCCCGAGCACCGCCAGGAGTAATTCCTGAGTGCAGAGCCAGGAGAAACCCCTGAGCATCGCCGGGTGTGACCCAAAAAAGCATAAAAAAAAAAAAAGACAACTGCTCTACCTCAGAGCTACACACACATCCCCACCCCCCCACTCTATTCTTAAAGCATTTTCCTCCAAGAAGTTTTTAGTAAGCAGAATAGTTCATGCATGCCTACTTTCTTAGAATGAAAATAAATATCATTTTCAGGGAGATAAAAACTCAAGGCAGGAAAACCCAAGCTTTAACCTCAGAACCTGTTTTGCTTCTAAGGACTTTAAATAGAAGGTGGGTCAAGAGTGATAAAACCACACTACTATCAGTACCTCTCGTTGCAACTCTCAGAAAACAATTCTGACCAATTTATGTGGAAAGGGAAATCACTAGAATGTTAATTGTTAGTAAACTAAATAAAAAGAATGGTGACAATACCAAGCTTGAAAGGACAGGAAATAAAGCAACTCTGGATATGCAAGTTTATGACTGATCCACCAGTGCATGGAATAAGTGAGCATCGCTTATTTGTAGTTTTTTCCCCCACTGCCCTTGATGGTCAAATGGCAGAAAAAGCAGTTTTTTTTTTTTTTTTTGGTTTTTGGGTCACACCCGGCGATGCTCAGGGGTTACTCCTGGCTCTTTGCTCAGGAATTTCTCCTGGGGGTGCTCGGGAACCATATGGGATGCCGGGGATCGAACCCGGGCCTGCAAAGGCCGGCCGGTGCAAAGGCAAACGCCCTACGCGCTGAGCTATTGCTCCGGACCCCAGAAAAAGCAGTTTTTACAATGGCATGGAGGCCTGTAGCAGAATTCCAATGGTCAGTACTCAATAGAGAAAGGTACCTCAGGGAGAAATCCCAATACTTGTAAGTATAAAAGAGAACCTGGAAGCTTGACAAACAAAAGTAAACTGAGCCATCTTTCTGCTCAGGAGTGGTGCCTGCGCGGAAGTCACTGGCACTTCAAGACATTCAACAAAGCTTAGCATCCTATGAGCTGGGTAACAGTCACTGTCATTTCCCTTCTTGACACTGCAGCTAGGTCTCTGACTTCTGTAACTTCAGGAAGTGTGAGAGAGAGAGTGGTATCCTGGAAAGCTCTCACCCAAAAGTCTGTTAAGAGTCTCAAGTTCCTAAGACAAGCAACCACCTCCTTGTGGAAAAATATGGCCTACCCAATATAACTGTTAAACAGTCACATTTAAGTCAAGGATGTGTTGCTTCGGTGATTCCATCTGGAGACTTGGCTGGGAAACACATGCTTTAAAAACATGGCAGCAGTATCTCTTTCTATAAAATTTTTTCACTTTGATCAATTCCCATGTCATTCAGTGGGAAAGTGATCTGAGTCAATGGCCAGCAGCACCATTGCCTAAGGCTGGATTCTGAGATACACCTTAAAATAAAGAGAGACCCTTTTGTGAGTCCCAAGCAGATTCGAGACCGTGTGACCAATGGAAAATTTGGGGCCATAAAGGAGGATTTTTCAGGGTTTTTTTTTTGTTTTGTTTTTAATTAAGTCCCAGTGGATTAGTTCCTGAGGCTGACATACGTCCTGCAGATGATTCTCTTAGTTCCTGGGACTTTAACTGTACTAGTCACCTATTTCAAGCAGCGTTCTTCTACATACATCTTATTAGGTCACTGTCCTTTATTTCCTTTCTGGTGTTGACCTTAATTTGAATTAGTTCCCTTTTCTGGCTTGCCCACAGACTCTCACCTTTAAGATATAAGACCTACGAGGTAAAATGTGTCTCACTTACAGTAGTATCCCTACTGCAGCACTTGCCCCATAGCAGACTTTATTTATGACAGAATCACTGAAGGACAGGAATGCAAGTTACTGCCCAGAAGGCAAAACAGCGTAATTTTATGACTACCATTGTATGAAGCAGGAGTCATAGCCAACTGCTTACTCCAGAGTACCTACTATGTGTCAAGCACTGGACACACAGTAGTGGTGTTTTTGCTCGCTTTTTTTAGGTTACACCCTGATATGCTCAGGAGTTACTCCTGACCCTGTACTCAGGAATCACTCCTGGTGGTGCCTGGGGGACCATATGTGACACCAGGGAATCAAACCTAGGTGGGCCCTATGCAAGGCCAACGCAACTCAGCTTTCTGTCAGAAATCTTCGAGGAGGGGCCGGAGCGATAGCCCAGCGGGTAGGGCGTTTGCCTTGCACGCTGGCCGGCCTGTGCCGGCCCGGGTTCGATCCCCGGCATCCCATATGGTCCCCGAGCATCGCCAGGAGTAATTCCTGAGTGCAGAGCCAGGAGTAACCCCTGAGCATCGCCGGGTGTGACCCAAAAAAGCAAAAAAAAAAAAAAGAAAAAAAGAAATCTTCGAGAGCAGAGCACTACTGGAACAAACAGCTATGAATTCCGTGTGTGTTTCAGGCACACTAGGATCTGATGAGGTCTCTGGGCAGGGAGCGAGTTTCCATTCTGTGCTCAAGAGGCCTGGTCCCTGTAATTCTAGCGAAGATGAAGGTTAAATGTGAGACCCAAATGTAGTGCCAAAAAAATTACCTGGGCAAGACATGCAGTATTCTGGCTTCCTCGGACAGGCGGCCACATTCCACAGCGGTTAGGGCCTTCAGAAAGGCATGGAACCAAGTGATGCTCGGGATTCAACCAGGATGGACAGCAAGAAGGTGTGAACCCGGGCTCTCTCTCGAGTCCCACAAGGGAGGTCTTCAGGACCTGTGCTGCAATTCTGCATCCTTCATAGTCTCGTTGTAGGAAGCTTTTCACTCAAGCAGTAGCAAAAATCGCTTATGCTAGAGCGGCCAGACCAACAGCTTTATAAAGCCTTTAGAAAGTCCTGGCAGACTTTTCATTAGCCTGATTCAGGTCAGGTGAGCCTCATTGCAGCCAGGAAGATGCTGCACTTTTATTGGCCAAACCTAGGACAACTACCCACCTGTAGAGGAACTTGGTAGCCCCAGTTTAAACATATGCACCCAAGAGGCAGTCCTGTAGAAATCCCCAAAGGAGAGAGTGATACTGTCACCAGATGGGTCAATGAAGATCAGAGCAAAAGTAATGTTCACTAACATATCCCAAACCACACTTGATTGAACCTAATATTATCTTCAAAATCAAGTGTCCCTGGAGCTGGAGTGATAGTACAGCAGGGAGGGCGTTCACCTTGCATGTAGCCAACCCAGTTTGACCCCTGACATCCCATACGGTTCCACTAGCAATGCCAGGAGTAATTCCTGAGTGCCGAGCCAGGAGTAACTCCCCGAGTATCACTGGGTGTAACTAAAAAAAAAAAATCAAGTGTCCCAAGAATATTTGTTTTGGGGAGCAGCCACACCCACCTGTGCTCAGGGGCTTACTCAGCAGCCAGCCCTGGCAGCATTTGAGGAACCATATGTGGTTCTGGAAAATGGCCTGGCTCAACTGTGCCCAAGACAAGCGCCCTCTCCGCTGTATATTTCTCCAGCCCCTTCCATGGGTATTTTCAGTGAGTGCCTTCCCCACTCCAAGTATAATCTTCGGTAGAGATTACATCCTTATATTCCTTGCATCTTCTCAGGATAACTGGCATGTGAGAGGTACTCATATATTTGCTGAGTGTGTGATCACATATCTGAAGTAACTTATAAAGAGTTGTTAATGCCTTTCATCCTTCAAAGTCTACATCATGCCGAGGTTGAATGTGTGGTGCTAATTCAGTGGTTTGGAGAACCAACTACTTTAGGTTAAAATTCAGATTCCCCCATCACAAAGTCAATCCACTGGCTTGGCATCTCAGCAGCTGTAGTTTGGGACTTTTTTTTTTTACATTTTGGGTCACACCTGTTGATGTTCAGGGGTTATTCCTAGCTCTGAGCTCAGGAATTGCTCCTGGCAGTGGTCAGGGTTATACGGAATGCAGGTGATTGAACCCTGGAGAGTCGGATGCATAGAAAACACCCTATCCACTGTGCTAGTGCTGGAGGGCGGGGCTTTTATTGCATAACTTTTCTAATTCATGCTCACATTAGGACCATAGTACTGTGGTCAAACGAATAATCTGTTCCCTTTTCCATGAAGCACTAGCTATATCATCTAGAGGTATTTTTCATGGAATCTTCAAAGAAGTTAGGTTGCTCATCTCTAAAATGGGGCCAAGAAAATCTAACTGTAGGGACTGGAGTGATAGTCCAGCGGGTAGGGCGTTGCCTTGCACGCGGCTGGCCTGTGCTGGCCTGGGTTCGATCCCCGGCATCCCATGTGATCCCCCAAGCACCGCCAGGAGTAATTCCTGAGTGCAGAGCCCTGAGCATTGCCGGGTGTGACCCAAAAAAGCAAAAAAAAAAAAAAAAAAAAAAAAGAGAGAGAAAATCTAACTGTAATAAGGAACCAACAAGAGTACACAAGTAATAATAATAATATAATGTGACATATTAAAGTTAGTAATTTGAGTTTGCCTAATAAGAATAATAAAATTTTTTGACAAAGTGCATTATTAAACTTAGTAAGTTAAGTTTTCCTAATAATAACTGCTAACTTCTGGAATACGTCTATGTTCAAGCCAGGTACTGTACTAAATTCTAATTATCTTTGTTAACTTGTCTTAGCCTCACAATATGAGAGAGGGAAGGAGCCAATCTAAATATGGCCGACTTTCAGGCCCAGAGGACCAGGAAAGGAATCGAGAACATCAGTTTCGCAAGTGCTACGCTTCAAATTCCCAGAATCCCAGGTGTCCAGAGCATGTCCAGGCAGCTCTGTAATTTGATCCCTGGTGCTGCAATTTCTGACCACACCACAGCTGGGTGTAACCATTGCTAAAAAACACAAAACCCCCTTCAAGTACCACAATTATAAAAGATGTGTGAGGACCAGGACCAAGAACTGCAACCTTTGACCAACACGTGTATGAGCACTTCAGTGATCCCTGCTGGTATCATTAATCATGACGTGGGTGCCTCAGCTAAGAGTGTGATCCACAGTGAGCATATGTGTAAGCAAGACAACTAAATGGAGTGTGAGGTGCAGTAACACCACACCCAAGTTCCTGAGCACTGCGTCCTGGTGTGTGATCCCCAACCCAAACCATCACTGAAAAGTGCGCCAAAGAGGGGCTGGAGAGATAGTGGGTAAGGAGTTTGTCTTGCATGTAGCTGATCTGGGTTCCACCCCCGCATGCCATAAGGCCCCTGAGCACAACCAGGTGTGACCTATTCTTCAACCCCTAAATAAAACTAAATTTAAAAAATGAGCTAGCAACAGTCAGGCATGTGTGCAAACCCTGGTCATCATAAATAAGAACATGGCAAAAATAATGAAGGGAAGGGGAGGAAGGAATAGCATACATGTGTGTGTTTGTGTGCGTGGGTGTGGGTATGTGTAGTGCTAGTTTCAGGTAAGGAAACAAGTCATTTCCCTCAGTTGGGCTGAACTGGCATTCGAACTCAACCACTCTGAAGGAGCCTCCAAGCTCTTACCCCCTCAACTTCTTACTGATATTATCTCCCCTAGGCATTTTGCTACCACCTTCCCTGAAGGGCAAACCAAGGGCATTTAAGCTCTGGGAAAAGCACTCCAAATATGACTTCACACTAAAAGACGGTGTGGAAAAGAGAAACAGCGGCGATCACATCAGCTCATGTGGCCTTAACAGGTGCCTTAGTGAAGAACTAATTATATCAGACTGGTTTATCTGCAACAGTGAAGCTTTATTTGTTTCCTCTTTCCGAAACGTGCCTTGTGAGATTTCATAACACCTCTGTGCTTTGAAAACCAGAACTAGTCTTTAATCTCAGGTGATGGTTTTTATTTTGAATTGGTATATTCCTTTTCCCCCATTCTTAACTTCTAGACACCAATATTTTTCCCCCCATGAAGCATGAGCAAATCCTGAAGTGTAAGCCAAGCCCTCAGAGATGTGATAGCTGTTACCAAGGATTTGAAAGACTACAAAAACTAGAATCAAGATTTAAATGCTGCACTCTAGTATCTGAGATGGCACGTGTCCCACATCAAAAAATAGGCTAAATAAGGCCTGAGACGCCACAGCGCTTCTCCTGAGTTCTTAGCAGTGGAGTAAGCTGAAACCTCCACCATATCCTTCGATTATATTGACCTCGTACTGACTCTCCAAATGCTTCTGCCACTGGGACACCTGAGTATTTTCATTTCAGTCTGATGTGTGTCTCATATTGACACTTTCTGCTGACCTGTTTTGTTCAAAAAAAGAAACATTAAAATGAGTGGTTTGTTAGAGTCAGATGAACAACAATGACAATTGTTTTAATACTTCCTCTGAAGAGATAGTACAGGGTTAAGGTGCTTGCCATGCCCATGGCGATGCTGGTTTGATCCCTAACACTGCAAATGGTCCCCTAAGCAAGACCAATCTCTGAATATCACTGCATGTGGCCTAAGCACTCACAAATACTTTGTGACCTGTCCCACAAAGTCTTACACCCTTATGCACCTAAGTTTCTGCATTTCCTTATCATTTCTGCTCCATGCAGAAAATAAGGAAGATAAATGTGAGGGGGGGAGTTTTGACTGGTCTCTAGGAGGGAGAGGAGAAGAGCTGAGTGTAAACTAGTGACATAAGGCTCTCCTGAGGGGACTATGGCTCTAGAAGTGAGAGAACTGCTTTGATGATTAGCAGGGGCTAATGACCAGATAACAAGATCCTTAGTGAACACTCAAAGGCTAGCCTGATATATTTCGTGCAAATGAATGTACCATCCAAAGTGGTAGGGTGGGTACCAAGAGCTTTAAATCCGAACCTCCAAAACCCTGGGGCTGGATTCTGCTGAGAAATGAAGTGTCCACTTTCTCCCATTTCCTAACCTCTGGTCTGCTGTGTTCTGTCTCTCTAGCCAGTGTCCAGCAAGGGGCCTGGCTGTGGTTCTCTTTTCTTGGGCTATGTACTTTCAACCAGTTTTGAGCAGCCCCATTTCAGATTGGCCTTTTTATGTTTGATATAAAGAATAGTTGTTGGCCAATTTCATCTTTTCATCGCTGTTCTCTAGGCCTGAATCCAAGCAGTTTGTCAGATGCTCATTAACTCCCCCTTTGGCTCTTTCTAGTGTGTCTCCTAAGCTCATTGTGCCAAGAACTAACGCTTTCTTTTTACACGATTCTCTTTCTCTGCTCCATCAGGGAGACAAATTACTTTCCAAAAGGGATCGCCAGGGATGGTTTAATGAGAATTTCTTTGGGGCTAGGCATGGAACGCAACGTAGTTAACATTCGGTGGACTTAATTGGACTTTTCTTTTCTGCCTCTTTTAAAAAAAAAATCTGAAGCTATCCTGTTAATCTCTCATTTGTAATCAATTGTGTTGACTAAACAAAAGTCTAGGTCGTCTTTTCTTCCTGTCCCAGACAATCCTTTGTTGCCTCTAAATGCCTCATTCTTGAGTGATCCTGGTCGCATAGATGGGCCCGATTGTTGACAGTTCATTATTGCGCTTTTGTCCATTTAATCTTTCTTGCTGTGTTTTGCATGTGCATGCCTTAATGAGCTCCGTTGGCAATTAACATGTTTCTAGGAGCAAACTGGTTGCTCAGACGTTTGAGAGGGAAGTGCAGGGAAAAGGGCAACGCAGCTGCCTTGAGGTTGTTTATTTCCCAGCGTTTTCTCAAGACTCCTGTCCTCTCTTTGGCAGTCTCCCCCCGACCCCCTTTCCACCCCGGCCCATTCACCACCAACACACCTGGATGGCTTGTTGCTTAATTCTTGGGTCTAACTCAGCCAACTTCCTATCCTCTGTGAGCTGAAGAGTGAAATGGGGACTGTATAGATCTGCTTAGACAGCCAAGGCAAGAATGAGCACAGTGCCCCCCAAAATGTGTCTGGATGCTGGCAACTTCCCTGTGTCGCTCTTTGCAGAGAGGAACCTCTAACCCGCCTAAGGCAATAGGACTGTACAATCTGTTATGTACAAGGCTGTGGCTTTGGAAGAAGGAGGGTTTTTTTTTTTTTTTTGAGTCTTGCTGGCAAGATTGCTGAAGTGTGAGCAGTCATGGACAGAACAAACATCTTGTAGGGGAAAAGATAATTGGAGTCTTTTTTGTGTCTGTGACAGAATTCCCCTCCCCGCAATTTGATTTTTTTAAAAAAAAATTTAAGGGCGGCCTCTTCAATTTAATCAAGGTTAGAATATTATTATGCAGTTGATGACTACCTTGTTTAAGTGATTTGTGAATATTGTAAACTAAAAGTCATGTTTAATATGAATAAAAATCAGAAAACAGAACCTTGCACCCATCAATTCCGATGCATGGTGAATAATTGAGAAGAATCCTACTTAATATGGTTACTGAAAAGGCTTAGTCTTGGCTCTAGAACGTGCCCTGGCTGTGAAAGGTGTTTAGTAATTCAAGCAGAAGTTTCCTTTGCCCCTTCGCACTACTTTTCAGGTGAAGGGAATCCTTTCTTGAAGCCACACCTGAAGGAGGAAGACATCTTAAACCTAGGAGTGACTTCAAGTCTGTGCAAAGCAGAGCTAAGCCCTATAGATACCAAAGAACTCTGTTTATCTACAATTACCACCAGATGTGAAATGACACCTTCTCAGGTGAGAGCGATTGACAGGAACTGGTGTGAAGGTTAAGTAACAATCAGGTTAAGAGGAAACAACCCCCAAAGAGGTTGGAATATAGGAGACATTCTGCTCTGCTCCCAGTGCCAGGTACCAGCCCTGTGCTCTCCCTGCCAGCAGAGATGAGCAGTCCCTGAGGAAGTGGCCTCCTGCCCACACATCAGCTTGATTTCACCATCTAGTTCACAGGAACCCTTACCCCTGTCCCAGAACCACCCCCTCCACACACAGCTCTCCAGTTTCCAGAGACAGGTGGAACTAAGACTCCCTTTCAGTCTTTCTCTTGTGAAGCGTTATACGTTATACAAAACACTTGCAGAGAAAGTCCTCTTGATGGTTTAAAAGTTACCTCTGCGGATGGGATGCCATCTACTTTTCTTTAATGTGTCTTTTCTTCTTAAAGGGAAGGGTGAGAACTTGAGCATGATCTCCACATGTAGGCGGAGTATTTCATAACCCAATTATAGTATAGCAGGAAGGGCACTTGTGGTGCACGCAGCCGACCCAGGTTCCATCCTCATTTGGTCCCCAAGCCCTGCCAGGAAGATCCTTGAGCACAGAGCTAAGAGAAAGCACCAACAGGTGTGGCCCCCACACCAAAAATAAAACCAACCCACTCCCAATACTCTAAGAAGAGGTCTTTCCACTAAGTTTTGGTATATCTGTCCCTTGTCCAAAGTTCTGCACTATGTAGGACTAGGGGCGGGGCTTACCCTGACTATTGTCTTGTCTCCAAGAAGCACATCTAAAGAGAATCCTTTCTAAAAGGCAGAAAGAATTCGGTTAAGATGAGTGTCTACAGAACACCCAAGATATCCCAGAAACGTGGGGTGGGCTAATAAAACCAGGAGAACAAGGGAAGGACCTGAGTTTACAAAGCAGTCATGTCCGCTGGGGCTAGCAAGGCGACAGTTCTATATCCTAGCCGGGGGGCCCCATCCATCCTCCGGGGTCCTGGGGTATGTAGCATCAACCAAGTTTCTTCTATCTCGCTGGGTCCCTATCTCTCCTCAGCGCAGTGCAGCCAGCTCGATCTAGCATTTCAATTCTTCCTCGCTTCCTAGTCTCCCCTCCCCTGGCTGCGTTTTCCCAGACTTGGTTGGGGAAGGGGGCAGGGAGGGAGGAATAAAAAAATCGAGGACGCTCTCCTTTCAGGAAATGGAATTCTAATGTACACGTTCCTATTTCTGAATCGGAGGTACTAAAATACCCCCGCGACAGCCTGAGGAAGCTGTCGCCATCCTCTGTGCAAACAAAATCGACAATTCTCTTTCCCCGCGCAATGGGTCTGCGAGTTGGGTGTGGGCCAGAGATGCCACCTTCGGCTGCGACCAGGACAGAGCTGCCACCCACCCGCCCATCGATGCTCGAATCCCGGCCCTCTCTCGTCTGGGACCCCTAGACTTGCCATTCAGCTCCTCTTTGCCTCAATTTCAATTTCTCGGTCCATCCGTAAAGTGGGAACAATCACCCCATGCGTGAGTGGTGTGTGAACATTTAGCAATAAACTGTGTCGAGCGCTTGACTTGGAGCAGACGTTTGTAAGAAAAAAGGAGAGCTTTGTGGATAGTTGTGGCCTTCGCCGCGACCGTCACTGAGCGCCTACTGTATACCGGCCACTGGGGGAAACGCTCCCTCAAGTTTCTCTGGGAACTTTCCTTCGTTTTCGTTGGCTTTACCCAATTCCCTCTATCAAATAGCCTCCACTTGCCGTGGAAACGCGCGTGGGACCCACGCCCAGCGGCTGCCGCTGTCCTCGCTCCGGGAACGGCGAGTCTGCAGGGAAGCGCTCTCAGACCCCGCGCCGCGTTTCCTCCCTGCGCTAGGGAAACGAGGTTCCAGAAGACGTGGGCTGAATCGCGGCGCCAATATTAGGGGCTGTGGGGTGGCAGGAGACCGGGAAGCGGGGGGTGGGGGAGGATCACGGTGGGGGAGTGTGGGGGGGCGGGCGCGCCGCGCCAGTAATCCGAGCTCTTGATTATCCAGATTCGGATCAAACGGGGGCGGCGGCCGGCCCTCCTGGGAATGATTAGATGATTAATGTAATGCTGTTTGAAGAGTCTCTGTTTTCTCTCTTAATTTGGGTCATTACTTAGAAAGCAAGCGTGAGATCATTTCATCAGCGTGCTCGGCAGCGGAGATAGCTATTGAGGAAATGGGACTCAGCGCGCGGCGACCGGGGTGCGCGAGGCAGCAGGGAGCCCTGGACCCGGGTGCGCCCTCCCGCGGCAGGGCGCACCGCACCGAGAGTTGGGCCCCTAGGCCGGCACGGCGGATCCTGGGGTCAGCGAGGGTAGGGGGACTCCTGACTCTCCAGTTCTCGCCTCCTGGATAGACTGGTGGGCAAGAGCTGTCCGCCCCTCCCCACTTTGGTCACCCGGACGGGAGACTTGCCCCAAAGCTCGCGCGCTCAGCTCCAGGACGCACCCAACACCGCTTTTCCTGCACCGGGCCACTTTTAACCCCTCCTATTAAAAAAAATCTTACCCAAATAAGGCAACACCCAGAATCCCAAGCGTCGGAGCAGTCACCAACAGAAACTTGGCACCACGTGGAGGCAGATGTAGGCCTTTGCACCCTTGCTCCGGCGCTGGGGAGGGGTTCTTAACGCGCCAGCGCGCCCGGAACACCGGTTCTTTATTCACCCCGATCCCTGCGTCCTACAGGAAGTCGCATTTGGGCAGGAAAATGCTTCTAGCATCTATTTCCTTCTCTTTCTGTTTTTTTTTTTTTTTGGAAGGGGTGCAGAACTGACCTCACGGCGAGGGGAGAAGGGGGAAAGAAAA
Source organism: Cryptotis parvus (assembly GCA_021461705.1). Classification (NCBI taxonomy): domain Eukaryota; kingdom Metazoa; phylum Chordata; class Mammalia; order Eulipotyphla; family Soricidae; genus Cryptotis; species Cryptotis parvus. The sequence goes on along the minus strand of JAJIBD010023229.1, from coordinate 225,387 downwards.
CGCTCACTAATGATTCCGTTTATTGAGTTATGTAGGTATATATTCCTTGCTCGCTCGTACAGAATTTACATGGCCGTATAAAGAAGGCTGGGCGCGCCGCGCTCTTCCGGGGCGCTCACGTGATAGGCTGGGGGTGAAAACCGGCCACCCCCGGAGAAACCGAGGCTCGGGAGTAAACACGTTTCGGCGCACTGGGTTTAAATAAATTTCCCGAATGTACAAAGGTGGGAGCCACGCGTTTGCTGCCAGTCATCGAGGAAACGTGTAGCTTTCCAAAAAATACGCTGGTTTCGATAAATAGATTTTAGCCTCTCTGCTATAGTTTTTTTTTCTTTCCTTTAATTTTAGAAATAAGTTTATACGTGTGATCTGTTTTTAGGGTGGGAGGGGGCTGGAAGGGACGGTGACGCAGTAGCTCTCAGCTCTGCACGGTCCGAGGCAGGTCCTTTGTGGAGGGGGCGGCGGGGGCCCACGCTGTCATGGAGTTTGCGCACGTGTTTCTTTAAGTCAAAGTTTCTGCAAAACCCTTTGCCGCAAGTGGCGCACGTGAAAGGCTTCTTGTCGTTGTGGGTGTGCATGTGGAAGGTCAGATTGTAGACCTGGTGGAAGGCCTTGTTGCAGATGGTGCATTTGTACTGCTTCTCGCCGCTGTGGGTCAACTTGTGGTTCTTGTAGTTCCCTACAGGAGACCGAAAACAAAAAAGTGGGGGAGTGAAGTGGAATGCGGTGGCGTGGGGGGCGGGGACGGGGTTGATGTGGCCTGGAAGGCAGGGATGGAGGTAGGGGTGATAGGCGTCCCCAGGGGGTTGGCTTAGGTGCCCGAGCTTGGAAGGCAACGCTTGGCTAGGCGGGCGTGACCTCCCCTAGTGAAGAAGTTGTCAAACTTGGTCGGCGTCAAGCCTGAAGGCTCAGGCTCCAGGAACGAGTGTAGAGTCCCCGGAGCCAGGCCGAGGCACTGCCCCGCCTGAGCCCCGAGGCCTGCACAGCGTCACTCCCGCTGTGCTCGCCGGCCAGGAAACGGGCGCTGCGCACAGACTCGGCAGCTCCTTCTCCCGACTGCAGCCTTGCTCGAAAAATTCGCACGAACCCGAGCTTCGGGCATAATTTAAAAAAAATTTCCTTCTCATTTTAAAGTTGCTACCTTTGGTTCCCCCCCCCCCCCCACCCCCTTGCTACTACCTGAAGATCCGGAAGCACCTTGGAAATTTCAAGCAGAACGCCAGGGCTGGGGACAGCAGTGGACCAGGGCCCCCGGTCTTTAAGTTGTTCCCAAGAGGTGCATTTTGTCTTTTCATTTTTAATTGCCTTTTTGTCTTTTAATTTTTTAATTTTTTTAACATGAAAAGGGAGTCCTGATTACAGAGGGATGCTTTTGCTACAGGGCGATACCTAACCCACCATTTTCCCACTTCCCTTGCCCTCTGCACTTACTTTCCTTGCCACCTCTCCAGTTCGGAATCCCCAGGGCAGCCTGCCCGAATCCACCGACATCTATTAACCCAGCCCGAGAGCAGTTACCCAAAAGCCCGACACAGCCCCATTCCAAAGAAAAGCTGAGCCAATCCAGCCGCTTTTGGCGCTGGGGCTCTCCAGATCTCCCTTTACCTAGCCACTAACCGTGACCCGCTGTGTCCCGACCTCGCCAGGCACGTTACCTTTTTGGTGAAAGCCTTTGCCGCAAAATTCGCAGACGAAGGGCTTGTAGCCCGCGTGGATACGGATGTGCGTGTTGAGCGTGGAGCTGCGGTTGAAAGCTTTGCCGCACTGGTTGCATTTATGAGGCTTTTCCTGCAGAGAGAGGCGCAGGCACAGTGAGGCCAAGGCCCTGAGTGGAGTAGGGGGCATCTTGAAGGGGTGCAAGCCCACTGGGAGGGTTAAAGGGGCTCCCTTGGCGAGCCTCTCCTCAGCGCCCCTTGCTTGGGCTTGCGGCTCGAGCCCGACCCGGGGGCAACGTACCTGGGTGTGGATAATTTTGTGTCTGCAGAGTGTGCTGGCCTGGCGGAAGCCTTTGCCACAAACTTTACACACGAACGGTCTGGCTCCGGTGTGGACTGGCATGTGGCGGGTGAGGTTATAGTGGGCGTTAAACACCTGGGAAAGGACAGAATGAGGACCTTAGGGTGCCTCTGTGCGCCAGAGGCCATCTCTGCCTTCTCCATCTAGACACACTCTCTGCAGTTGGGCAAAGCAGTCCCAGCCCACTATCCACGCCAGTCTTTGCAGCCGCAGACAACGGCATCCCCATTTTACTGACTAGGAAACTGAGGCGCAGCTAGGCCCCTGTTTGGATCAGGCAGCTCCCCAGGCACTCCCCAACTGGTAAGAGGCCGTTGGTTCTGACTGGACAGCAACCCTCGCTGTTCCCCCCTACCTCCCGCACGCTGGCCCAGACCTCACCTTGCCGCACACCTCGCAGGTGAAGTTTTTGGGCTTGCCGTCTGCTGAGCTCCCCGGCAGCTTGCCGTGACCCTTGACGCCGCCGCGCTCAGCTGTCAGGGCCGAGTTCTCCTTCAGCACTTGCTCTAGCGGCGCGGACAAGCGCTCCTTATGGTTAAAGGGGGCCGGATGGGCAAACTTGTCCGCGGTCAGGCCGGCCAACTTCGCGTTCTCCAGCAAGAAGAGCTTGGGGTGCGCGGCGAGGGTGGCGGGGGCCTGCGCGTTGAGGAGGCCTGAAGGGAAGAGGTGGCCGCCAAGGAGCTCCGACGGCGGGTACGCGGCCGAGTCCAGGTAGTTGAAATAGTAGAGGGGAGCCGCTGGCCGGCAGCCCCCACGGCCTGGTTGATGACCTGCGGCTTGATGACCCTGCCCGCCGGCAGCGCAGACGGCGCCAGGCCCAGCTCGGCCTTGCAGCACATGCCACAGTTGGTTTTGCACAAGCCGCTGGCGCTGCACACCGGAGCCCCCCGCCCCCACCGCCGCCGCCTCCTCCGCCCGCCCGGAGGCTGCTTTTCCAAAGCTCTGAGTAACTGAGCAGCGTCTTGGACGGCACCTCGTAGCCTAAGGGCTGGAGAGGGATCATACAGGGCAGCGGCGAGCAGAGGTTGAGCAATTTCTTGCCCTGGCCACTGTCGGCCTCCAGCGCCCCGGCCGGGGCTCAAAGGACGCACGGGGCTCCGACGTCGTCTTAGCCATGATGCGCTCGATGGAGAAGGCCAGGGTCTTGGAAGTGGCCGGCGACGCTCCAGCGCGTGGGCAGGCAGGGGGCACCATGGTCTCCAGGGAAGCCGAGCTGGCCATGGCGCGCCCAGAAGAGCGTTGCCGGACTGGGCCAGGGTGCAGCCTCACTCCTCTAAGTCTGCATTCCGGAAAAGGCAAGGAGGGAAACCGCAATTTAATAAGCACCTTTTCGGGTCCAGGTCACCCATTTGCATTCAAATGAACAGGGGCAGAATAAAGTGCACCCAAGGGTACCAAATTACCACCCATTAACCCGGTGCGCCCAGGAACCCACTAGCCCCCAACTGAAAGGGGAAAGAAAGGGGAGGGCTTACAAAGGAAAGGGAGAGAGGGGGTGAAAGAAACAAGAAAGAAAGGAGCCTCGAATTAACCCCCCACCCCTCCGCAAGACGTTCCCTGGACCCCGGCCTCGGCCACTCGCGTTGGGAGCCGGACAGCTGATGGGGCAAAGTTAACGCAGACCAGAAAAGCCACCTCGCGTTTTACCTCTTTCCCCCCCACCGCCAAGGAGATGCCTTCCGAGCCATGCAGCGTGTCTCCTCTGTCACATTTTGATGGCAAACATCTTCCCCTCCGCGTGAGATCACTGTCTTTTACATTCAGCTGACATCACATGAAGTCACTTGAAGTGGAATGACATGGGCGGCGGCGCGGCTCCCGTAGCGGCCCCTGTGTTCCCCCGCGCCTGCCGGCCGCCGCCGCCACCGCCCCTCAAACTTTAAAAGGAGGCAACTGGCGCCCGCGCCCCCCCTCGGGAAAGTGCGAGCGGTTCGCAAATCGGGAAGGAGGGAAGAGACGGGAGGGGGAGGGGGAGGAATCGTGATGGTTTTGCCGGTGGAGGGGTGGGGGAAGGAGCAGGAGCCCAAACCCAGGCAGTTCCGTGCGTGATTCACAACTTTGGGGGCCTACAGATTTGGGGGATACGGGGAGGGCTGGAGGTCCTCCACGCGCCGCCCCGAAATTCCCTTAGGTGTCCGTCTAGTCGCCAAAGTATCCCTTAGCCTTCCGCAGCCGAGCTGGGCATCGTGCTAATAAACTGCCATTTACCCACGGAGCCGGCGCCAGCCCCGAACACGCGCAAATGATAATTACCTCATTAGGATGTGGCGCATGGACGCGGGCGCCGCGTTTGGAGGGGGAACTTGTTAACGGGGAAATATTAATTTATGCAAAACCAAGCTCGCCGGGGTTGGCGTCAGAGGTCGGGAGAGAGCTCCCGCCGCCTAGAGGACGACCCCGAAGCGTACCCCAGGTACGTCCGGAAGAGGCAGGCCGCGAGCCCAGATCCCCTGTGGGGCGCTGCGCCTGCCCGCACCCGCCAGCGGCTGGGGAAACTGCACCGAGAGTTGACTGAGATCCTAATCGATCAGAATCGCTGACTGTGATCGGTTTCTGAGGCAAAGCCCGGCTCTGCTGCTTTCGAGCTGCGTGCGGAGAGGATTCGGAGGGCAGCTGATGGTACTTACTGTTTGTATAATTGAGAAGGTCCAATCTCCACCTGTTTAAGGAGCAGATTGAAACAGCAGAACCTCCCCTGGATCCTATTAAAACGTTTTTCCTCCTAAGGCCTTTCAGTCGAACCAATTTTCCGAAGTGATTCATAGAGCTGAATTCTGCCAAGGCAGCTCTTTCACTTTTAGCCACTAAAGCACCGCGTGGAACCGGGTTTTGTGTTTTTCTAAAATAAAGAGAAGGATTATCAGAGGGGAGAGGGAGGGGGTCTGAAGGGGGCGGGCAGAGACTTAGTGTGGCCAGAGGTACAAGCAGAGGGAAGAAAGGCCCTTTTCTAGACAGGCCCCAAGTAAGTTCGGAGGAATTCAGCGTTTTGTGCCTGGCGCACAAAAGCTGCGCGCTCCGCGCTCGGTTTGAGGGGCTGAATTCATCTGTTTGCAGACCATTCCACCTGCGTATCACAACAAACTGCTCAGAGACGCTCCAGCACTTTCAACAGGCCGGGTGCTCTTGGCGACAACAAAAGTGGTCCAGGCTGAGGGTTCTTATAGGGTGGGAGTGGGGGCAGCTACCAAGAGAGCCAGCGAGAGAATTAGGTTTAGGAAAGTGTGTGTGTGTGTGTGTGTGTGTGTGTGTGTGTGTGTATGCAGGTTTTTTTTTTAACTTTCAGACGGTTTTGTTTGGGGACAATTATATCTTCCCAGCCGGCTTTTGCAAGACCATGAGCTTTGTAGCTGTAACCACAGTTTAAGAGGATTATGGTGGGTATAATATGAGCAAACAGGGCTGAGGGATTTGATAGTGAATTCCATCTCCGAAGACTCACGATCTTGGGGAACCCCAAAAAAGTGCTGGTGGACACCATCACTCTCCTCTTTCACTGGTGATGGGGAAGTGAGGAGCAGAGACGCTGTTTCCGCCGTTCAGCTGCAAGCATCCCATGAGCGGGAAACGTCAGAGAAAGGAGCAAGGATAGGTGTAGCTTTAACTTTGTGCAAATCACTCCTCTCTCTCTCTCTCTCTCTCTCTCTCTCTCTCTCTCTCTCTCTCTCTCTCAAGGTGTAGTTTTAACTTCGGGCAAATCACTCTCTCTCGCTCTCTCTCCCTCTCTCCTTCCCTCCCTCTTGTAATTTCAGATGGGATATGGACAGGACAGGTAAAGGAAAAGGAAAAGTGTCTCTTTGGAATACAAGAAGAAACAAAGATCTCTGAGGAAAAGTGACCTGCGCTGCGACAGCAATAGGTTAATTTTTTTTCACTCTGCCAAGCTCAAAAACTGCCCTTAAATTCAACAGTCAGAAGTTTGTTCCTCAACCCCCCCCACACACACACACACACATCCAGATCTCAAAACTAGAAAGAGGTTTTCTCATCTGGAGGACAATATTTCCATATAGTTCAGAGAGGCAGAATTCCAGATCCAGTGCACTCCACATTTCTGTGTTAATGTGAAAACAAAACACAGATGAAACACCTCCCGTCCCCCACACATAGAAACACCAAACATGAAACAAACCCACAACTCACCCTGACACTGATACAGTATCAATACGCCAGCAGGGGGCTCAAAACCCAAATTTCTATCCCGACTTTCTTGTGGATCCTGTTCAACCACCAGTACTGCACCCCAACCCTCTTTCCAAATTGGATACTGTTGATCTCGGCAACAGCTCGCAATATCTGCTGGTTTGAAAGCTCCATCAGGCTGAAAGGCTTCCAAAGAATTCCCGTGAACCTGCCTTGCCGTCCCAGCGCTTTTTGTAGCCGCCTAAGCCACCTCTCTCTTGCCGGCACCACAAAGGAGTGCTACCTCCACAGAGAGAAAACATTTGGGTAAAAACAAGTTGCCCCCTAATGTGCCTCTCTTTCCAAATGTTGGGTGAATACACTGGCTTTTATGAAAGTATTTAATTAGCTTCCACAAACTTCTCCTTCCCTCGCCTGCAGATTATATTGAAGTGGAGGGTTGGAAACTATTTTACACCTTGCCACTCACATGTTAATTAATCTCTATCTAACCCTAATTGCAGTTTATTCAAGCACTGCTCAACAGCTCACCCACACAATAAACACTGATCCTACTTTTATACATATTACTTCACGTTAACACATTGAGTAATTAACTCCAGTACCAACTAATAGTGCAAACAAATATTTTCTGTAAACGAGATGATTTCAGGCAGAATAATAGAGGACTCAGGAAATGTGGTTCTTGGTGAAGGGATGTTGAGGTCTAGATTCAATGCTCCCCACCCTCCAAATTCATTCTGGTTTTCTTTCTTTCTTTCTTTCTTTCTTTCTTTCTTTCTTTCTTTCTTTCTTTCTTTCTTTCTTTCTTTCTTTCTTTCTTTCTTTCTTTCTTTCTTTCTTTCTTTTCTTTCTTTCTTTCTTTCTTTTCTTTCTTTCTTTCTTTCTTTCTTTCTTTCTTTCTTTCTTTCTTTCTTTCTTTCTTTCTTTCTTTCTTTCTTTCTTTCTTTCTTTCTTTCTTTCTTTCTCTCTCTCTCTTTCCTTTCCTTCTCTTTCTTGCTTGCTTGCACTTTTGCTCTCTCTCTTTCTATGCTTTAAAAAAAAGAGAAATATTGAGAGTTAAAATTTCATCATTTTAGAGACTTAGTGAAGGAGGTTTGTAGGATTAGAGATGACTTCTTTTTACTACCCACACATTTTCTATGTGGAAAAATCCAAAATAAATAAATTGAAAGGGAAATAAGAGACTCCATGGATAAATGGGGGCACTTCAGGGATGTGGATCATGGAAAACAAAGTTTCACCAATCTGATATAAAGATGTCCTGTGCTTTGAAATCAAGAGTTTTCCCTGCAGGACAGAGTGGAGTTTGGTAGAGACATACTGGAAGTCTCAGGATCTCAGCATCTCTGCCTGCACACCTGCACGTGAGGTGCCCTGGGCTTGACCTAGCAGAACATCTTACCTGCTCCCACAAAGTCATTGCCTAAGGGAGGCCCACTAGGCCTCAACATGAACTGAGACCTAGGGGCTGTATTCCTAGACCTCATTGGGGAAATCTTCCAGGCACTGACCCTTCCTGGCCAATCTGACTAGCCAGCAGGAGCAGCAATCCTTGTACACCAGCTCTGAGGCTTCAGGTTCTCCGCTCAAATTTTTCCTGGTGCCTCTGCCCATAGGTAGAGCTTTCACCTGGCTCCATCTGGCCCACCTGGGGCCTCAATGCCTCCTGTTCTGTGAAGCAGCAGTGCCAGAGTCAGGTGTAAGGACAGACAGAGGCCCATGTTCTTCCCACTTTGCATGCTTGGGTACTAGGGCCTGGACTTCTCCAGCTCCACTGGGCCTGACTTGGCTTCTGACCTTGATGGGTCAACATCTATCAGATGTTGTCATCTGATAGATGACAACATCTACTGGCTGCCGCCTCTAGAGCAGTCCACTCACACAGCAAGACTGGCATCCTGACTCAGCCCCAAGGCCTGGGACGCAGTGTGCTCACAGACTCACAAGGCAGCACATAGCTGGTGCTGCCTATTGATTTCCCAGGGGTTCTCTTTGATATCATGTTAAATATATGAAATATATCTAGAGCTAGAGCTTCACCCCTTCTTCTGTCCACTCCCTCCTTCCCCCCCCCAATCTCTGGTCATTTTATGGTCACTGACTCAAACGTTGTACTGATGACTTTTGCTTAAATTTCTTTGAATGCCTCCAATTGCTCTCTTCTAAGGGCAAATTACTTAGCAGACACCTTCCCGGGTGCACACAGCCTAGGAGGAAAATCCTTTTCTTGAGCACAACAGCACACACATTTGTGCTACTCCTGGGACCACGAAGGAGAAAGTCAGGCATTTGGACTCGGAAAAGATGTCGCAGTTCCAGCTCTGGGGGAGCTCGCGTCGTCTGGGTCTAGACAAAAGCGTCTTTATTTTGAATATGGTTATTCTCCTCTCACATGACCGTTGGCTTGTGCCACAGTCCATTGCATTGTGTGTCGCACCCTCGGGAGTCAGGCCGCGTGGTTTGGGGAAACTCCCAAGCTGGAGAGAGGCGCTTTCTCCCTATTCCCTACAACAAACAAACTTTACGGTTCGGAATCTCTCTCCCTTTCCCTCATTTCCTTCATTCCAAAGGGACATTCCCAGGATCTGATTTACATGGTGTCAGCCCCTTCACTCCTGGAAATAGATTAATCCCTAAAGTGTTGTTTATAATGATAATAATAACAATAACAACAACAATTATTATTATTATTGCTATTCTCCAACCCCTCCCCATCCCCTCCTCCCCCCAGCTTTTTTTTTTTAATTGAAAACACTCGATCCGGCTTGCCAATGGCAGACTTGTCCAAGGCGCAGGGGCCTCCGCATTCGGTGCGCGCGGTTTGCAGGATATCTGCGGGCGGCCGGGAGACAAAGAGCTCCAGATCCCTGGGCCGGCGAGGCTGGGCGCTTCCAGAAAACTCCTGGTTCCGGATCCCGGCCCGGAGAGCTGGAGCTCAGTATCGGCCCGGGCCTGCAGGGACAGGTGGGCCACAGCCGTCTTCATCGCCCGCGTCGCGTCCTCGGGGAGGCTCGGCGAGCGCAGCCAGGGTGGCCGAGCGCCCATCCTGCAGCCCCCCGGCGGCTGTTTTCAGTCCCCATCCCCACCCCTTTGCCCCGTTGCGTACGGGGAGTAATTTGCCAACCTCTGTGCACCTGAAGACTGGTTTTCACCCTGAGCAGGAAAGGCAGCCTGTTTGGTAGATCTGCGGGGAAAAGGGTGCTGGGGCAAAATTCCAGCGTTTCCAGGATTTTCCCAAGCCTCGCCGGTATCACCTCAGAAGACTTCGACCGCGGTTTCGGAAATCTGGGCAGGGATGAATCGCCTAAAGAGCAGATCCACAGTCTCTGCCCGTGCAAGTTTGGTGCGCTCTCCTCTGCCTTGGACGAATATGTAATCTCACATATATGCATATTATACATATGCATGCACGCATATTGCGTATATATGTATGTGTATATATGTCTGTCTATCTTTCCATCTATCTGTCTTCAATGCTATATTCAGCCCTTCACTAGAAAAGCCTTTTAATTAGGAATCTGATCCAATACTCGTACACAGCAAATTTGTCAGGGGAAGAAGAATCATTTCGAGAGGTGCGGTGGGGGGGTGGGGGAGGGAAGGGAAGTGATCTTGTGAAAAAGCATTTTTCTATTGCACGCTTAGAATGCAACCTAAAAGAAGCAATTGCTCATAAAGAACAATTACATATTACTTATGTATTACATATTATACATATATAAAACGCGAGCATATAAATCTAGAGGGAATATATGTCTCTCTTCTCTTCTCTCTCTTTGTATAAAAATAAAAGGTGATTTGGTGTATGACCAGATCTATGTATATAGTTCAGCTGATGTCAATTTATGACTCTCTTGGAAGATGGCTTAGGATCCTCTGCATTATTTAACTTGGCAGTTAGTTAAACTCTGGCAGTGCAGCCTGCCCAAAGGTATTAGCATTAAATGGTGAGAGCAGGAGTTAAGCCTTTAGGGAAAAGGAGAGCCTTGGAAGAGCAAAGGGGTAAGAGAAACCGATTTCATTTATATTCACTCAAACTTCTGCAAGTTTGCTGGGCTATCTAGGGCTGGGTTGAATGGTCCATTGGACGAGCACCTGAAAGACAGGCAATGCTATTATGTTTGATTTATTCATTTTGGCTTGATTGGATTTAACCTTGCTAGGAACTTCCCAGGTTTATATCTGTGAGCCACAAAGTCTTTCCTGATGCTGTTTCTTGGGCTCTCACAGAAGCCAAGATTTATTTTCTCTTTACCTGGGTAAAGAGTTTGTTCTGGGTACAGGAAATGCACAAATGCATGATAGAGAACCCATCAAGAACCATTCAGTCTTTTTCTCCATCATTCCTCTCTCTCTCTCACTCATCTCTCACTCACTCACTCACTCACTCACTCACTCACTCACTCACTCACTCACTCACTCTCTCTCACACACACACACTCTTTGGGGATTAAGAGAATGGAAAAGGGGTCAAAGAACAGTACAGCAGGTGGGGCGTTTGCCTTGCACCTGCCTGACCCGTTATTCCTGGCATCCCATATAGTCCCACGAACATGGCCAGGAGTAATTCCTGAGTGCAGAGCCAGGAGTAAGCCCTGAGCACCCAAAAAGCCAAATATAAAAGGGTAAAAAGTGAAATAATCAATGTATACTTCTTATTACTGTGCCTGTTCCATGCCAGACACAACACTAAACACAGCACTGATCAACACCTCCTAGAGATCAGTGCATTGATATGCCCATTATATCAGTGCAAACACTGATACTCTTAGAGACTATACAAGTTAAGACAGGTTTTGAGGGCCGGAGCGATAGCCCAGCGGGTAGGTGCGTTTGCCTTGCACGTGGCTGGCCCATGCCGGCCCGGGTTCGATCCCGGCATCCCATATGGTCCCCTGAGCACCGCCAGGAGTAATTCCTGAGTGCAGAGCCAGGAGTAACCCCTGAGCATTGCCAGGTGTGACCCAAAAAGCAAAAAAAAAAAAAAAAAAAAAGACAGGTTTTGAGTCTTTTTTTTTCAAACAACATGCTAATACCCAGTTCTAAAAAAACTAGCCCAAGTGTAAATTGGAACATTTTGAAAAATTTTTTTTGGCAGTGTCTAGTAAAAGTAGAATATTTGCATTGTTTATGACCTAAAATTCCACTCTTTACATATGTATCCAACCAGAAACATGTGCCTATATTAATCAAATAATGTGTACTAGAATTTTTAATGTAGCAGTATTTGTGTAGATATAAGTTGGAAATTGGTTAATTCTCAAGAGTAGCACCCATAAATGATGTGAAGTTCACAAAAATGAAACATGCATCAGTAAGAATCACTAAACCAGTACTCAGCTAAATAAAATCAATGAAACTCACAAATATAATATAAAGGAAAAGAACCAGCGTAATTGGTAAATTGGAATTACCCAGTATGTAAAAGATTACATATTACAGTAATAAATAATAATCATCCATTGATTGTTTCACTTTTCACTAATCTTTTATGTATTGGGTAATTTCATTAAATAAAATTCAAAAGCTGACAAAATTTTGGGGTACAAAGAAGATTCTTCTGGGGTTACTGACTAGGTTCTGTTTCTTGGTTAGTGCTCTTCTGGGGTTACTGACCACATTCTGTTTCTGTTTCTTTTTTTTTTTGTCACATCGGAGATATTCAGGGGTTACTCCTGGCTCTTTGCTCAGGAATTACTCCTGGAAGTGCTCAGGGGACCATCTGCGATGCTGGGGATTAAACCCAGGTTGGCTGCATGCAAGGCAAATGCCCTGCCCTACCCACTGTGCTACTGCTCTGGCTGCCCCGAGGTTCTGTTTCTTGATCAGTGTCCTGACTTGTTAATGTTCCTTTGGTGTGCACAATATAATTTAAAAACAATTTAAATGTTTTTAGTAATAATTTAAATACCTTTCTCTATACCTCTGTAAAATGGACCTGTTAACATTTTTACATAGTGATGACAATTTCTATATCGCTCTTAAATTATCAGCATGAGACTGTTTGATTTGCCTCTTCTCATTCCCTAAAAGAGACTCTTCCATACCCACCTCTTGAGAAATGCCCTTTTCATTTCTTCCTCTGGCCCAGACAACCACATCAATTGATTCATCTCTCATTTAGACTTTCAAACAAGCTGCATCCAAACTTTTAGTAGTTCTCTTTGATATTGGGCTGTTGACTCAACTTCCGAGGGTACCTGTGATGCTCTCAACAATACTTAATTGGGGAGCTAATTTGAAGAATCCTTCTCAGCCAAGACTTAAGCAGAGGGTGGCTGGTTTGAACTTAGACCTGTATGTTTTGTCGAGGCTTCAGGTGATGAATTTTAGGTTAGAAACCACCTCAAACTTTCCTGAAACAATCTCAACAGTTGCTTTGGGAACTGGAGGTTCTTGTTGAAGTCAGGAGGATGAGAGTACAGGATGTTGGTAGGAACTGGCATTAATAGAAAGCTTTGGCAGGTCCTCAGAGTTCAACTCTAAGGTCTTGGCCGTAAACAAAACTGGGGTGGGGGGTGTGGGGAGACAGAATCTTGGCTCCTTGGCAAGTGACCCAGTTAGCAGAACTAGCAGTTTTGCTTTGGGAGAGGGTGGGAAGTTTATTTTAGTAGGAAAAATCTTTGGAATATAGAACTCAATTGAAATACATGCAATTTCTTTGTGCAAATCCTTGGTGTATTCTGTGAGTGGCACTAGCTGCAAATCTAATCTTATCACTTAAAGATAGCAAGAACCTACTACCAAAATATTTAAGGTAGAAGAAGGAGTTAAGAGCTGGTGTTCTATTTAAGATGAAGAAAAATGTTATAAATTTTTAAAACACAAGATTGTTTCTACTGAAATTTATTTAGAAAGATATGAGGGGAGAGAAAGAGAGAAGAGAAGAGCATGTTTGAGAGAGAATGCAGGCTTCCTCAGCAAGACAATGAGTAAGCAAAGACACATAGAGACCTGCAACCAAAATATGTGTTCAAGGGAGAACATGAACTTGAAGAGCAAGCCATAATACATTTAAATTATTTGTTATTTTATTGAGGTAATATAGTTACTTGTATTAATGTTTATGCCTTAGGTATACAAAGTTACTGTTTACCAACTCTCTTGTTTGCTTTTGGGTCACACCTGGCAATGCTCAGGGATTACTCCTGGCTCTGCATTCAGGAATTATTCCTGGCAGAGCTCGGGAACTTTATGGGATGTCTGGGTCAGGCACATACAAGCCTTGCCCACTGTTATACTATAACTCCTGCCCCAAATCATTCTGTATTTGTTCTTCCTCTTCCAACATATGTACTTAACATGACTGCATGAAAGCCTCTAGCTCCCATTAAGTTATAGTAAAAGGCAAAATTTCAAAAAAATTCACTGTCTTAGGGAGAGAGAGAGAAGATAAGACCTTCGGTGGTTTATTTCATAAGTTTGTTGGCAGCAACACCTATCTTAAGACTTTTTGTACTGGATACATCATGATACCCCAGATACTATGACTATACATATATATGTATATATGTTTATATAGTATTTGAGCATGCAAGTTAGTTGAAGGGTGGAATGTAAGTCGCATGAGGCCATAGATTATGCCCTCATGAGACTTACATTCCCTCCTTCAACTAACTGGCATGCTCAAATACTTTCTCTAAACCAGACTACGTGCCTAGAAATGCATTAATGAATACAGGCATGACTAGGATGGTTCAAGTCTAAAAGAGAAACATCTCTAATAGAGGTCAGTAGGCTGAACTAATAAATACAGGCTTCTGAAGGGGTTCCCTGATGGGTGAGCAAACTCTCTCATTAGCAGCTCATTAACCTGGTGCTTTTTCTGAAGACTGAATTCTGGTGTGAGTGAGTTGAGGTCTCTCTGAAGTATGGCATTTTGTAAGATACTGTGATACAATGTGAAGCTTCTTTCTGGGTTTTGAAGAGCAGAGTATCTGAGGCAGTTTTGGTTCTGGAATCCAATCAAATTAGAAGCTGTGTGTATACAAGCAAACTATTCAAGTTTTACAAGTCTCAGTTCCTCATATTTTGATCAGAGTTGAGCTACTTCTTTACTGAGAGGTGAGGACTAATGAGAAAATGCACAGAAAAAACTCAGCACAGTCAAAAGACCAGCTAAAGGAAAACCATCAATGGACAGTTATGAGCTACCTTTGTTATACTGGTTGCTATTCATAGCCACCATTCTTGACCTGAGAGGTGGAAGAGAGCGAACAGGGCGAAATCCAAAGTTCTTATTTGCCCTTTACTTGTTTCTGTAGGTAGAGGAAAGAGTCCCCTCTGCCCTGGCCCTAAGTTAAAAAGGATCAGTGAAGACATTTGGGGGAAAGCTGAGAATTAGAAAAAACATTGGAACTGAACATAGTACTACTATCCAGAAATCACTGCAATCTGGAGACAATGCTTTGTCATCTATTCTTTCTATGCCTTTACAAGGTTGAGCTCATATAATATATACAATTTCCTAAGTGTCTTTCCCCCTTTTAAAATCATAAATGTCACCCTTTTAAGTGTGCATGAAAGAAAAGGCACCTTACATTACTTTGTTATGGTTGAAGTCTTGTATTTTGTTTATTTTAATGTATTTTATGGTTATGATAGTGTTAATATTTATGCTTTTGACGTACAAAAGCATACACCTTCATTTCACCTTCATTGTCATCACCAAAGTTTCTTTTTTTTTTTTTTTTTGCTTTTTGGGTCACACCCAGCAATGCTCAGGGGTTATTCCCTGGCTCTGCACTCAGGAATTACTCCTGGCGGTGCTCGGGGGACCATATGGGGCGCCAGGGATCGAACCTGGGCAGGCACAGGCTGGCCGCGTGCAAGACAAACACCCTACCCGCTGGGCTATCGCTCCGGCCCCCAAAGTTTCTATATGACTTATCAACCATTGAAGAGTTTTTAGTCTTTTGATATTTAAGTTGTTCACAATTTTTTTTCAATACTTTCATCAGGAATATTCTCACACATAAATGTTGTGCATAGCTAATTCCCTAAAGACAAATTCCCAGAAGCAGAATTACTATAGCAAAAGATCTGTACATTTTGAAAGCTGTAGATACCATCTGACAAATGTCCCTCTAAAAAGGGGCACAATGTCTTCTTCCCAGCACCTTCACTTTTATGAGGCATTATCACTTAAAATACTTAAATGATAATTTTGATAGATTCCAAATAGTAGCTCATTACTATTTTTGTCCTTATGTTTTTACCCAGGGCAGATCTAGGTGCTAAATTATGGAGAACTTGGAATATAGATATAATTTACAGACCTAAAGCAGAGAAAGGAATATAGGAATGGGAGAATTGTCCAGGGAAAGGGAAGGTCAGTCATTTTTTTTAGCATCCAAAAGTATTCAGGTTGATTCCAGATTGCTCTAGATTTTGAGCATTTCCTTGAAACCTCCTCCTTATTTCCTGCTCTTTAGAAGAACCCACTCGGAAATGAAACTGCCCAAGGGCCAGATAAATAGTACAGTAGAGAGGTGCTTGTTGTCCTGGTTGGTTCCCTAGCATTCCATAGGGTCCACTGAGCACCATCAGGCATGGTTCCTGAGTGTAGAGTCAGGAGTAAGCCGTTAGCACCACTGGGTGTTTCCCTAAAACAAAACAAAGAACAGAAGAAAACAAATACATTAAATTGCCTTCACCTCTGTGTGTATTCTAGAAATATTTCTTTACAACTATCTCACTACGAGGTTCCTTGTAGATGCTTACCTGTAGCTGTAGGTCTAACTCTCTTGAAAGGGACCTTCAGGCTAATGAGGCCAAGGTGGTGGTGCTGTTCCCAAGAGCTGTGCTATGACCATGGTCAGATGTACCCAAGTCAAATACAGCCTGGTTGGCCAGGAAGTAGACATGAGAGAGCAGCTTGACCATTTCCAATCACATTCATTCTGGGACTGGGACCACAATAGAGTGGTTACAGTGCTCTTCTTACACACACAGCTGACTTGTGCTCAATATCCAGCACCCATATGGTCCTTGGATCCCCACCAAGAGTGATCCCTGAGCGCGGAGACAGGAGTAAATCCTGAGTATTGCCAGTGTTCCCCCCTACCCCCTGCAAAAGTAAAATCTGATTCATAGCTAGTAAAGGAATCAGAAACTCTAGGCAAATGAATTACTAGAAATGACATGGTAGGTCTTGTCCGGACCACACTAAGAGAAATGAAGGCAGAAAGAGGATCATTTCCTTCAAGAGCTAGATTTTCATGCAGGATTTAAGCTTCTCAGTCAGAGACTGCAGGTTTTCTATTTCTTGATTTATGCTGGATCTCTCTTGGTTATGAAGCAAAAACAAGCACATTTTGGAGCTGGGAGGCAACTCAGGAGTAGAGTGCATGCGTTGAGTATGTTATCCTGGGTTCCATCCCTGCCACCAAAACTTGAAAACATGCAAGCCTTGTTAAGGGGATTTTGCTTTTTTTTTTTTGGGGGGTCACACCTGGCAATGCTCAGGGGTTTCTCCTGGCTCTGCACTCAGGAATCACTCCTGGCGGTGCTCGGGTACGATATGGGATGCCGGGGATTGAACCCGGGCGGCATGGGCCGGCCGCGTGCAAGGCAAATGTCCAACCCGGCTGGGCTATCGCTCTGGCTCCGTTAAGGGGATTTTGAAGACATATAAGACATATTTTGTAGTAAAATAAATTTATATATCAACCCTAGCCAGTCCTGTTTTATTTACATGTCCATATAAAACTAATTTTATTTCAAAGCACATATCAGGTGTAATGTTTTGTTATTACTAAATAATTTTTATATCATCACTTAAAATCACTTGATCACTTGACATCTCGTTATTCGTTGATTTGCTCGAGCGGGCGCCAGTAATATTTCCATTTGACCCTATCACGTGCCAGTGTAGCACCTAGATGCCATTGGGCTATATCACTTCAAATATTAATAATAACTCCTTACTAGCACAAAACCCCACTATTCAAATTTCTAATTTTCTACTACATGTGACCATTTTAAGTAATTCTTTGTTTAAAGTATGATCCAACTAAAAGCCCACTGATTATGATTGTTATGTCTTTAGGGCTCTTCGATTCATAGATTTTTCCTCCTTTTCTTTTGTTTCCTTTGAAATATGTCTTTGGAAAAAAAATCAGGATTTTCCCCTTGTTTTTGTCCTGTAGAATTTCCACAGTCTGATTTTTGCTGACAGCTTCCCCATGGTGTTAGAAAAATTTAAAATTCATTTCTGAAGAAGTGCTCTTTTCCACTGCTTCTTGAATGTTTATTGAGATAAATGTTTGCTGTTTAACCTTCCTAGCTGTGAATTTCTAGAGACCCTCTCATTCAACTTTGGCTTCTGCTATCACCCCACCAACCTGAAAAGCAGGTAAATTTGGTGCATTGAATCAAACAGTTGAAATAAAAGGTTCCTTTCCTTTCCCTTTGTCCTTCTGTCTCTCCTTCCCTCTTGCCTTTTCTTCCTCCATCCATTTTCCCTTCCTAAAATGGTTCATCCTTTCCTTATTTGCTTTTTCCTTTCTTTCCTTTTTCGCTTTTCTTTCACAGGGTAAAAGCACCAGCACCACTCTGGTGACCTCATGTGCCAGGAACTGAAGCTAAGGCCGTACAGGTGCAAGGCCTGTTCTCCACCACTTGAGTCGCATCCGCAGCCCCCACCTCCTCAGAAACCTGACTTGTATACCCTTGAACTTAGCTATAGCATTGCACTTTGAACAACTCTTCTTCACTTTTGTTTTTCTTATTTCCCTCCATATGGTTATTGTCTAAGGAGAGAGTAGGTCTTATGTTGGTTAAGAAATACAAACGTTTACCCAGCTGCCATCAAACAGTGTTCAGCACAGATCAAGTTTCTTAGAATGACTATAGTTAATTAAAAAGACATTGACTTCTTATTTTTTTTTGCTTTCAGAGTATACTGGCGCTTCCATTATGTATCATTACTACATTTTTATAAATATTTACTACTACTTGATCACTTGAATCCCGTTATTCATCGATTTGCTCGAGCGGGCGCCAGTAACATTTCCATTGGACCCTATCACGTGCCAATGTAGCCCAATGGCATCTGGTTGATTCAGGAATATGAAGAGCCTCAAACCGTTCCTTCAGGTCTTGACAAGGAAGTCTGACCATCTTGTAGGTGGGCGGCCACGTGATCTTTTGACATCCCGCGGGATCCAATCGGTAATGGCTCTAGTCCAGCGGTTGTCTCCAAATCGCATTACATGTCCAGCCCATCTGATTTTCGATGCCTTGGCAAACGATTACTACTACTTTTTTACTACTACTATTTTACTATTATTATTATTATACTATTATAATATATTATAATATATATTAAATAATAAATACTATTATTTATTAGTAGTTTTTTTTACTACTATTTGCCCTAAATTTATATCGGCATTTTACTACTAATCCTTAACATTTTAGAAGGTACCTAGTTTTTAGCTGAAGAAAAAAACTGTTCAAGAGTTTTATTAGATATTGATTTTTATTCAGAAAAAAGATTTAAAAATATTAGAATATCTCATAAAAGTATATGCACACCTATGTTTACCGCTGTACTTTGTACAAGAGCCAAATTATGGAATCAATCCAAATGCCCAGTAACAGATAAATGGATCAAGAAGTTGTGGTGTATACCCACAATGGAACACTATGCAGCTCTGAAAAAAGAACAGAGTCATGCAATTTGTAGCAACATGGATGGAATTAGAGGATATTAAATTGAGTGAAGTCCGTCAGAAGGAAAGCGATAAATATAGAATGATCTCTCATATATGGGATGCATAATTACAAAACAAGGTAGCAACAAAGGTCCAAATGCAATATAATGGGAGAACTGATCCATACAACTGAATTGGGGGACTTGGTAAAATAACCAAAATCAAGGTCCTTGAGAGAGAAAGGGGGTACACTAGTGGTGTGGTGTGAAAATAATGTGCATGAAAAATTAACAGCATTGTAAACTATAGAACCTCAATAAAATATTTTAAAAATAAAATAAAATACACGGGAATGAAATATATTTATAAAAAAATACAAATAAAAAAAAAAAAAAAAGAACATTTTTCTCTCATCTATACTTTTGTATGTTTCCATAGGTGGAAATAGATATATTACTAAATAATATACAAGAGAAAATGTGAGATAAAAATGATATTACAAATAAGTTTCTCTGGGGTACCTGCTATTAAGGCAGCATGGGGGTGGGCAGGAGGGGGTGGGGTACATTGGTGGTGGAAATGGGGCACTGGTGGAGGGATGGGTGCTGGTATACTGTATTACCAAGAACCAATTATGATCACCTTTGTAATTGTATGTTTCACTGTGGTATAATAAAAAATTAAAAAAAAAAAAAAAACAAATAAGTTTCTGTCATTGTTAAAATATATGCTTATTTAACATAGTTTAATATGGTTAAGTATTTTCTTTTTAATTTATGTGTATAGACCAAGTTTTTTTTAATTAAACATTTTATTATACCACCGTGAGATATACAATTACAACGTTGTTCATGTTTGGAGGTTTCGGTCACATAGTGTTCCAGCACCTGCCCTCCACCAGTGCCCATTTCCCACCACCAATGTCCCCAATTCCCTCCCCCTTTCCATAGCCTGCCTAAATGGCAGGTTCTTTATCTCTTTTTCTTTCTCCCTCTCTCTCCCTTTCTTCTCCCACACATTGTGGGTTGCACACTTGGGAGCCATCATGTGCATTTTTTTTGCCTGTATTTAATGCTCAGTTCTATGTTGGTATCAGCCCTTTCGACATTTATTCACGCATGTTCCCTTCTCTGTCTTACCTAACCTCTGACTCCCTCACGTTGCGGTAATTTTCACTTTTGGTAAGACCACCTGATATATTGATGTCATGCAAATAAATGCAGTCATTCTATGTCTCTCTCTTTCCTTCTGACTAATTTCACTCAACATGATCCTTTCCATGTCCATCCATTTATAGGCAAATTTCATAACTTCATTTTTCCTAACAGCTGCATAGTATTCCATTGTGTAGATGTACCACAGTTTCTTTTATCCAGTCATCAGTTCTTGGGCATACTGGTTGTTTCCAGGTTCTGGCTATTGTGAATAGTGCTGCTACAAAAATAAAAGTGCGGATTGTGTTTCCGCTGTGTGTTTTTGGCTTCCCAGGATATATTCCCAGGAGTGTTATGGCTGGGTCAAAAGGGAGCTCAATTTCTAGTCTTTGGAGGAATGTCCATATTGTTTTCCAGAAAGGTTGTTCAAGTTGACATTCCCACCAACAATGTATGAGAGTCCCCTTTTCCCCACATCCACGCCAGCACTTGTTGCTCTTACCCTTTTGAATATGGGCCAGTCTCTATGGTGTGAGGTGATAACTCATTGTTTTTTTTTTTTGTTTGTTTGTTTTGTTTTTGTTTTTTTGGGTCACACCCGTTGATGCTCAGGGGTTACTCCCGGCTCTGCACTCAGGAATTACTCCTGGCGATGCTAGGGGGGACCATATGGGATGCCGGGATCGAACCCAGGCCGGCACAGGCCGGCGGCGTGCAAGGCAAACGCCCTACCCGCTGGGCTATCGCTCCAGCCCCTCTCATTGTTGTTTTGATTTGAATCTCTCTGATGATTAGTGATGATGAGCATTCTTTCATATACCTTTTGGCCATTCGAATTTCTTCCTTGTCAAAGTTTCTGTTTATCTCTTTTCCCCATTTTTTATGGGGTTGGCTATTTTCTTCTTATATAGCAGTACCAGTGCCTGATATATCCTGGCTATTAACCCCTTATCAGAATATTGGGTGAATATTCTTTCCCATTCTGTGGACTGCCTTTGTATCTTAATCACTGTTTCTTTTTGCGGTGCAGAAGCTCTTTAGTTTCATGTAGTCCCATATGTTTATCTTTTCTTCTAGTTGCTTTGTTAATGATGTTTCACCTTTGAAGATGTCTTTAGCTTCAATGTTGTGGAGGGTTTTCCCTATATTTTCTTCAATGTACTTTATGGATTCAGGTCTGATATTGAGATTTTTTAATCCATTTTGATCTGATTTTTGTGCAAGGTGTTAGACACAGGTCCAAATTAATTTTTTTACATATAGCTGTTCAGTTTTCCCAACACCACTTGTTGAAGAGGCTTTCCCTTACTCCAGTTTGGACTCTTTGCACCTTTATCAAAGATTAACTGATCATGGGGCTGGAGCGATAGCCCAGCGGGTAGGGCGTTTGCCTTGCACGCGGCCGGCCTATGCCAGCATGGGTTTGATCCCTGGCATCCCATATGGTCCCCGAGCACCGCCAGGAGTAATTCCTGAGTGCAGAGCCAGGAGAAACCCCTGAGCATTGCAGGGTGTGACCCAAAAAAGAAAAAAAATATGAACTGATCATGTCTTTGAGGGTGGGTGTCAGGATACTCAACTCTGTTCCATAGACCCACAGGTCTGTTTTTATTCCAGTACCACGCTGTTTTTATTACTGCTGCTTTGTAGTACAGTTTGAGATTGGGAAAGGTGATGCCTCCCATCTTCTTTGTCCCAAGGATTGCTTTAGCTATCCATGGGGGTTTATCATTCCATATGAATTTCAGGAGTGTTTGGTCAATTTCTTTAAAGAATTAGACCAAGTTTTTAGCAAAAAGGAATAGAGTGACCACCTATAAGGCTATCAGTAGACTTTTCTGTTTCCCGACTCCTGACTTTTTGAATGCAATAATGTTCATTGATAACTCTGATGTAGTTTAAACATCATATCATAGTATGAAGCAAAAATATGAAAACTCTGAGGAGGGGATGGAGGAGGAGGAAGACTCCCTTACACCCTAAGTCTCTTACTTATGATTTATTATTTTACTATTATTGGCTTCCTAGTATGTACTAGCTCTTCTAAATTTAGTTAATTATTAGCTTTTGTTGTTATACCATCAAGACTATATGTATGAAATAGACTATCAAGTATACATAAAGTAGGTTATACTCATATTCAGATTTAGTAGATGAGACTTGATAGATAATAGTGATTATTCTAAGGCCATATTTTTGGGTGAATTGTAGAGCCAAAATTTATAACTATGGGACCCAACATGCCTTGCACTTAACAATGTGCTCACCCTATCAAGAAATATAAATAATGGGCTGTTACTATACTTAAACAGTGAAGTTTGTTAAATTATTTTGTCAGCTTGATGATTTTTCTTTATTTCAGTAATAACAGAATATAATTTACATAGTTTGTATTGAAAAAGGAAAAACTACTACCCCCAGTGGGTAGGTGAGAAAATGAGGAAGAGAAACAATGAATAAAACAAGGAATGGCTAGGGAAATGAAGGATAAAGAGGTTTAGCAGAAGTTTTAATTGTGTGTGTGTGTGTGTGTCTTTGTGTAGTCACAGTCACTATGTAATTCTTTGACTCTCTGCTAAGTCTGTGGACCCCTTCTCAGAATAATGTTTTGAAATAAGTAAGATAAAATGCATATAATGCCACAGGAGACCAATCGTTTGGTCTGATTATGGTTCCCAAAGTCTTTTATTTATTTATTTATTTATTTATTTATTTATTTATTTATTTATTTATTTATTTATTTATTTATTTTTGCTTTTTGGGTCACACCAGCGATGCTCAGGGGTTACTCCCTGGCTTTTCGCTCAGGAATTACTCCTGGCAGTGCTCGGGGACCATATGGGATGCCGGGGATCGAACCCAGGCCGGCACAGGCCGGCCGCGTGCAAGGCAAACGCCCTACCCACTGGGCTATCGGCTCCGGCCCCCAAAGTCTTTTAAAATGTTCTATACGGGGTTTGAAAGTTAGTCCACTGAGTAGGGTGCTTGACTTGCACAGGACTGACCTGGGTTAAATTCCCGGCACCCCATATAGTTCCCTGAGCCCTGCTAGGAGTGATCCCTGAGCTCAAAGCCAGAAAGTAAACACTGTTGGATATGGTCCCCAAACAAACTAAAGCAAAATGTACTATTAAATTTATGTGTCTTTCCTACTGCATTAAATATGATTGAGTGGCCGATCTAATAACAAAGGTAATTGAAAAGTTATTTATGGATTGGGCCGGAATGATAGCACAGCAGGTAGAACACTTGCCTAGCACACGGCCAATCTGGGTTCAATCCCCAGCATCTGATATAGTTAGCCAAACTCACCAGGAGTGATGCCTAAACTGCTGAATATGCCCCCCAAATGTATAAAAGATTCAAAAGTACTTATGAGTGTAAACTCTATTTTGAGATAGAACCACCATGTAATAAGAAAACAGCTCCGATTTCTCTAGGTGACTGTTGGATGACAGATCTAGCTAATCTTGGAGCTTTGTTGTTTTGCCCACTCCCAGCTTAATCTATTTAAGCCAAGGTTCATTCTAATGAGACCTCTCTTCTATGTAAACACTGCTAGAGGGCGTGGCAGTTACAGAAGTCACCTTGATTGAACAACTTCTGACTTATACATCTACTAAGACTTCTATGTTTTCAAGATTGGGCACAGCTCCTCTTTATACCCACTGCACCCAGCGTGGGACAATTAGAATTTACCAGGAGACTACCATCCTGGCTACATTGAGACTATAGGAAGACTATAGGAAGGATCATATTAGTTTGCTCTAAGCAGGTGAGTGTGACCCTTTCAGTACACGAGAACAAGATACTCAGAATCACCCTGGTGCAGATAATAAATAAGGACCTTGTGGGTACCATCTAGATTACATGAAGCTCATGAAATTAAGATGTATTACTTTATATCAGCCCTCTCTTTTCTCCAGTGTTTTACATAAGAGATAATCTCGGGATTAGTCCTTGGCATAATCTTTGTTTATACCTGCAATAGGGTGTGGCACTACATTCTGTTTAGAGTTCTTTGTTGACATGCCCCTCCCAGTTGGATTACTTTGGTGTATATAAGTGGACTGACTTGAGGCCCCTTCGGTTTATGGCTCCTCAGCCTTCGGCTTTTGGCTGCTCAGCTTTCGGCTTTTTGGCTCCTGTGGCTTTTGGCTCCTTGGCCTTTTGCTTTTGGCTATTGGCTTTTGGCTTTTTGCTCTTTGGTCTTTTGCTCCTTCTTCTGGGTAGGACTCATCTCGGGTGAGATCCTCTCTCTTTGGTGGGAGACTTAGACTCTTTTGTATGGTTTAAGTTCGGACCAGAGCTAGAGTTTGCTCATGATATTGGAGTGCTGTGGAAGAGCTTTTGTACTATTAAAAGCCTTTTTTGGAACTGTGCCGGACTCGTGAGTTTTCATCCATTCCCCGGCGTCCTCGGAGGTAGAAGAGAATTTCTGTCCTGACACTGTCGGGGACCCTAGTGGCATCCCCAACAGGTGACAATATCAAAGATACTACTAATGTGACTATGGTTTCATGGTTTCCAGTCTCTCTCTCTCTCTTTTTTTAAGGACCTCTTGACTTCTAGTCAAATACTCTCACTCCTCCCCTGGCATGAAAACAGGAACTGAGGGGAGAGAACAATATTTCCATCCTGTACCTGCTGCTGGAATCCTGCTTTAATCTTCATTTTTCTTGTTCAGAAGCTGCTTTTTTTTGAGCATTTAATTTTTTTGTTTTGTTTTGTTTTGTTTTGGGGTCACACCCAGTGGTGTTCAGGACTTACTCCTGGCTCTATACTAAAGGATCACTTCTGGTGGAGATCAGCGAACCATAAGGAATGCCGAGGACTGGACTCGGCTTGGTCACTTGTAAGGCAAGCATCCTACTTGCTCAGACTCTACCGGGGGCATTTTAGAAAATAAACTTACTCAAACTATAATCCCTGAAAACATTTTAATTTATAAAATAGATGCACATCATTAAAAGTTATGCTGGGCCAGAGAGATAGCTCAGTGGGTAGGGTGTTTGCCTTGCCTGTGGCCAACCCGGGTTCGCTCTCCGGCATCCCCATATGGTCCGCCGAGCAGGGTAATTCCTGAGCAAAGAGCCAGGAATAATCCCTGAGCATTGCCGGGTGTGACTCCCCCTCTCCCCAAAATAAGTTATGCACTGATAGGCCAGGGAGATCATTCACAGGACTGGAGCCCATGCTTTGCATGTAGAGCCCTAGTGTTCCAGAACTGTGCCAGGAATTGCCTGAGTACTGTTAGGTGAGACCCTCCCCAATAAAGTAAATAAAAAGTCTGCATAGAGAACATTCCTTTCTTATGTTGCCTTTCTCAGAGGTAACCACTGATATCAATTTAATCAAAATCCCTCTCATATAACAGTGCTCTAGATCGTAATGACAGGAACTAAGAGGAGAAAAGGAGCTCATAGATTCTCCTGGGGGTTGGGGAGAAGCACCAAGGGACCAACTGAAGTGACACACAACCAAAAGCCGTCACAAGGGCAGTTCTAGTTGGGATGTTGCTTCTGCTACAGTATCAACAGTCCTATCACAGAATGCCCTTGGATCATCCCAGCAAAAATCCTTTAATGCTGCCATGCCTTTAAGACCTCCTCTTAAGAGTTGTGGGTCTGAGCTAGCACAGCTATTCATCAGTTTCATACTGGCAGTTGGGGTCAGGGAGAGAAGACATCCACTTGACCTTGATTTCCAGGATTTTTTGAATCTGGATTCTGGGAAGGTAATGAGTAAAATGCGTATAGAGATAGACATTTGTAGACATGCAGAGATATAGATTTATTTCAATTCTTGTATATGTAATCTGCCGTTGTAGATGCCACAATGTATCTTAGACATTTTCCAGTACTAACATATATACATCAACCTTATTCTTTTCTCTTGCTTCATTGTATTCCAATAGAGTGGTATATTTTACTATTCTTGGAACACTTCCAAGTATAACGTGGCTAGAAAATAATCATGTTCCTGTATGAGAAATACTGGCTCTGACTTGCTGTCCTCAGTTATGCTGACCACAGCCTCTGTGCTGAAGAGTGATGGTAAAGTAATGTTGGTGCCCCACTTACCTTGCTTCCCTCTCACCCCCAATTCCATTTCATTTCAACCAATCCTGATTTCCTACTGCAGTTCTGTTATTTGCCTGAGGTCATTCTGTGATGACCAGAGTTGCCTTGGTTCTCTTTCCCCACAAGCCAGAGAACTGAAAATTAACTTTCCTGGTTCTCATCTCTCATCTGCTGTAACACTGAAAAGAATTTGGGGGGTAGAAATACCTGTGCCACGGAATTATAATTTTGAAATACATGCCATACCCTGACTTTCAGATTTCTCTAAAATCGTCAAATCCCTGCTACCCATATTGAACACCATCCCCATCAATGCTCCCCATTCTGCCCCATATTTCCTATGATCAACACTTAAGTGTAAACTATTTGTACTAGAATTCTTACTTCAGAGTCTGTACATAGGAATATCCAAAGTGATGATTAAAAGGGAAATAGAAAAATAAATTCATTAATTATTTTATTTTAATTACTTTATTATTATATTTATTTTGGCTTTTTGGGTCACAACTGGCAATACTCAGGGGTTATTCATGGCTCCGCACTCAGGAATTACTACTGTTGGTGCTCAGGGGACCATATGAGATGCTGGAGATCGAACCTGGGTCGACCGTATGCAAGGCAACTGCCCTAACCACTGTACTATGACTCTGGTCCCACATGATTTATTTTAATAATTTTTTACCAAGATGCACAGTCTAAGGAAAACAAGAAAACTTACAAATAAATGTAAACAAGAGTAAGACTTTTTTCTTTCTTAAGACACAAAAATAAACAAAAAAATGAAGTGGGTAGCTAAAAGTACTTTGTTAACACATTCCTGTCTAATAAATCCATAGCATGAAGTGTTTTTATTTTGAGAAGAGGAAATGGATTAGTGATAATCAGAACTCAGTTTCAAAGGGTAGTAACTAAGTTGTATCTGTGATTTGTTCACACATGGAAGGGGCCAGAGCGATAGCACAGTGGGTAGGGCGTTTGCCTTGCAAGCAGCCGACTTGGGTTCGATTCCCTGGCATCCCCATATGGTCCCCTGAGCACTGCCGGGAGTAAGTCCTGAGTGTAGAGCCAGGAGTAACCCCTGAGCATTGCCAGGTGTGACTAAAAAAAAAAGCAAAAAAAAAAAAAAACCATGGATGTCTCTTGATAGCTTAATAAACTAGGGGCTAGAGTGATTCAACAGTGCTGCCCTGCATTAGCCTGACCCAGATTCGATCCCCCAGGATCTCATATGGCTCCTGGAGCTGCACCAGGAGTAATTCCTGAGAGCAGAGTAGGACTAAGTCCTGCTGGGTGGCCCCCCCAATTCCCCTAAGCCTAATAAACAGTCAAGTATTAAAAGTAAAATATTAATGATCAAGCACCTCATAGGTGTATTTTTTAAAAAGCACCTCACATTTAATCTTGATGATAACCCAGGGAACTTAAAACAATAGGGTATTATTCTTATAATTTTTATCTTACAGATGAGAAAACTAAGGCCAAGGAATTAAGGGAATTTGCCCAAGATGGTATGGGTAGAGATATGACTGATTATCTGAAATCTGACACAAGGTTAGTTCAATTCCAGAATTTTTTTCTCTTAATTTCCTTCACTTTCTGTTCCTTTCCACTATACCAGTATATTTTCACCATTCAGTTGAATCCCCTTCTTTTGTTCTAATGGAATCTACATGCTCCATTCCCAAGGACTTTCTCTAGTATATTAGAGGAAAGGAGCACTTGTTTCATATTGTCTCCTAAGTCGGCTCCTACCCCTGGCTCTCTTTTCAGTTCACTATGTGGAATGCACTTCTGTGAGACATGAACTCCTTTCCTTGAATTCTCCCAAAGGGTTATAAATCCCCAATGGTACAGACAGTGGCTTCATTATGGAAGTTTGGTGGTGGTAGAAGGTAATTGGAATGTTAAGTTTATTTCCTAATAGTAGAAGGATAAATCATAATTTCAGAGATGTTAAAAGTGAAAAAGGTTTTTTTTTGTCAAAGAGTCAATTAAATATGTAAGAACTGAGTAATAGGTATAGAAGATACAGATCAGAGATGGTGTGGCATTTTCAGAGAAGAAACCCATTTTTGTGAATTGGAAATAATTATGAAACTAATGATTTCTAGTCTATTCAGAATTATTTTATCAAAAAATATTCTGTGAGTTTTGGAGGAAAGACATCTCTTAATCCTGCCAAAAAATCATTTTATAGGAGTTCAACTTTCAATATCACAAAACTAGAGATTGTCATTTAATTAAAGCATCCTCTGAAGAGTTCAAACTTTCCAAATACATTGAGATGTCAATACTCCCCATATGCTCGGGAATTTTTAGTCTATATTCTTGATGTTTGATTTTGAAGGATTTTTTCAATTCAAAATGGAAATAATTACATTGAAGAATGCTGTAGAGAAATTTATTGTGCTCAAACTTCTGTTCCACTCTAAGTATATGTATTACAATCCACAATATGTAAGAGACGGAAGAGAGAGAGAGAGAAAGAGAGAGAGAGAGAGAGAGAGAGAGAGAGAGAGAGAGAGAGAGAGAAAGAGATGAAGAACCTGCCACGGAGGCAGACTAGGGAGTGGGGAGGAAATCGGGGACACTGGTGGTGGGAAATGGGCACTGGTGGAGGGATGGGTGCTGGAACACTGTATGGCTGAAATCCAAACATGAACATTTTGTAATTGTTAAAAAAATAAAATTAAAAAAATGTAAAAAGGGGGCCGGAGCGATAGCCCAGCGGGTAGGGCATTTGCCTTGCATGCGGCCGGCCTGTGCTGGCCTGGGTTCGATCCCGGCATCCCATATGGTCCCCGAGCACCGCCAGGAGTAATTCCTGAGTGCAGAGCCAGGAGAAACCCCTGAGCATTGCCGAGTGTGACCCAAAAAAAAGCAAAAAAAAAAAAAAAATGTAAAAAAAAGTTGTTCTAGGGGTGCTAGATGAAAGTGAGTGAGTTCAGCATTGCCATTTCCAATAAAAAATGACATTAGAATTTGAAACCTACTCAGAGCTTCCTCATAAAATGCACCAGATACAACCAATATCCGTGTTAGGTTGCCGTTGATTTTAAGTACATTCCAAAATTTTCAACACTTTTGTTGAAATGTGTACTATCTTCAATCACATGTTTCTCCTGTTTGGAGATTTATTTAAGCAAAGCCTTGTTTGTTCTTTGCAATTGTATTCACCACCCAGGAAACAAGCCAACTCATTTCTGATGAACAGAAGGAAGTATGCCAACTTAACCATGTTTACAATTGCTTTTTTGCTATCGTATCACCGATTCCTAGGACATAAAAAATTATTTTATATATTTTGAGTTTATTGTCGCCTTTGTAGTCCTATATTTTGTGCGCAAATTGTGATTATTTTATCCCTCTGTTAGCTGGTGGCTCTGATTAATTTGTTGTGCAGTGTTTTTCTTTGACCTTCAATGTATTGTCACCAGGGCAGAGAACTCTGCTGGCAGATTTTGCCACGGCCAGCCTTTATCGCTTGTTTTGCTTAGCTACAACAAATGCAGATTTATAACTTTAGATGAAATACATGGTTTTATAAGAAGGAAAACAGATGATAATTTTAGTATTTAGATGAAGCAAAACAACCTTGATTAAAGATGAATATTGATTTAAAAAATTTTTGTTTACCACGAATTGCAGAATTGTGCATAATTTGATTCCATTTCAGATTTGTTAATTATGTGTGCTGATGGAAATTGGTCACAAAAAACACTCTTCTTTTGGATTTAAAAATGTTAAATAAAATGAACTGATTAAAATTTATGCTAAAACAATAAAGAAACAACCTCTGTTGGTTGATTTCCTAAACTTATAGAAACTCATATGAGAACAGTATAAATATTCATGCCTTTACATAAAATTCAGGTTTCTTTTATTAGCATGTGGATGCTTTTCAGAAGGTGTAGGGATTCTTCAATTTTCTTACTAATTATTTATATTCAAGTGGAAAACCGGGTAATACATTTAATTTATACTTTCTTGGTTGTGGTAATATTCAGGTGTGACTCTTTGATGTGCATTCATTCAACTCAACAAACTCTTATTGAATGCTTATTGTATTCTAGGCACCAGACTGGCATACACAAAGGGATACATGGTCTCTGACCTCAAAAAGTTGGCAGTCTAGCAGGGAGACAGACACATAAACATATCATTATAATACAGTGTGGTTAGACTGTGATTGGATTTGGGGTGTTTCAGAAATTCTTTAGTCACACATTTCACAGTCTCTTGGGTCATTCCCACAGATGGCTCATTTCCTCCATTATGTTTTGATCTTTCCTAAATTCATCCAAGATTTTCAGTTTACCTTACTTTGCTCTTACTTATTCTTTGACCAGTGTCTCCTTACATATAGCACAGCCATTAAAAGTTATAGGGACTGTATATATATATATATATATATATATATATATATATATAAGACATGGAAATGATTCCACTCATCATGGAAAAATGTGACTTGCTTTAGAAAGCTCAGGATGAATTCCATTTTTGAAAATATATTTAAAATATAAATATATCCAATTGGATATTGGAGATATACTTATAAAATATATATATATCCAATACATTTGTGTATAATTTGAGCATATTTGGAAGACTGTATGCCCATCTGTTAGCAATGGCTACTTTGGGGGGAAGGGGGGTGAGAAAGAGAGGATTTCATTTTTTGTTTCATATAACTATTCTATTTTCTTAAAAAAATTATTTAAATGTTTTGAAAAAACTAAAATACTTGTCAACTTCCTGCTATGCAGACCAACAGACCCCAAACTAAATTAAATTAAATGTCCTCTGAAACTTTACTCCACCTGTCTTCATTCTTCCATCCTCTTACATATATTCTTCCATGAAGCCAGGTTTCCCTAGAATAGTGAGCATATTTCCCAATCTCTTAAGATGTATCTGTTGAGTGCTTAATTATTCCATTATAAAATAGAACTGCTTTACTCAAGTGGCATGACCGTCACCACTTTGGTCTATAAACTTTTCTGATTTCTCTGTGATCTTAAGATCCACCTCCTCCAGAAAGTTTTCCTTTCCTTCTCTTTTTTCTGAATCCTACACTATTTGAATCTTTTCAAAATTCATACCATGTAGACTAAATTTTCTAAGAGAATAGCAATAAGATACCTATGTTTTAATAATTTCAAACTTCACTTATTAATCACGTATTTAACAAGTGCAATGAGAATAGAGCAGGGAAGTTAGTGAAGCCCATAGCTACCTCAAGTGCAGAAAAACCGGACAGAACATGTAATGATGCAAACCACAGATTCATGAACAGTATTTTGAATCTTATAAAGACATAAAAAATTGGATAAGGGAAACGGGTGCTGAATTGTGATTGACATTTAAAAAACGTTCCTTGGGAAAGAGAAATTTAAGTCTTGGATTTCAATGAGAAGAGTTAGTAGAGACTGGTGGGCTAGATGAGGTGGGGTAGATTATTTGCACGTTGCTTTGTTGTCACCTGAATGAGTGTGGGCTTCATTTTCTTAGCAAGAGAACCTTTGTGTACTTTTTAATTAGTGGAGGAGTAAACTCACACTGGCTGATTTAGGAAAGCACTGGTGCCTCATGACAGAGAATAAATAAGATCAAGTTTGGATTTGTCTAGCAGTGCCCATTAGTGTATATGCAACTATGTGTGAACTGATGATTAAAAAAATCAACATTTTTCCATTGTGTCAACATTCCTGAACTCTAAGTATCACCAGCCTTATGGAGCTTTTTCTTATATGCCCTACACTATTTTCAAATAGCTCTAGAATTTTCCTCTAAGAAAGGAAGCGGGTTGGGTGGGATCATAGAGACAGCAGAGAAGTTAAAGTGCTTGTCTTGTATGTACCAATCCCAGTTTGATCCCAGGCACTACACATGGGCTCTTGAGCAACTTTAGGAGTGATTGCTGACTATAAACAAAAGTAAGCCCTCAGTGTCACTGGGTGTGACCCCCAACAACAAAACAAAAAGGGAGGGGAGTCTTAAGCATGGACTTCATGAGAGGCTATTCACATTACCAATACCTACACTGAAACGACAATTAACTCCAGTCTCATTATCAGTGAACTAAATAATATAGCAGTTCACTACTTACCAAAATGCTGAATATTAAAAGCAATACCTAGCGATGTCAGGGACTTGGATGCTCTGTTGTTGAGAGTTAACACTGTTCATCCTCTGAGAAACTGGAGGTATCTCCTAAAAAAGAACATACCAATGACCGAGCCATTGCACCAGAAGACATGTGGGATGGAGTAGGGGATGGGGGTGCCAGGAATGGGCTTAGTGCCTAAAGTAAGTGTGAAGCCATACGATTAATTCCTGGTGCAATTGCATAATCCTGGAAGTTCCATCAGTTGTACCATACAACTCTGTTTCCTGTGATCCCAACACCATCACTGGACATACTGATGTCAGGTGTGTAATAGCACCTCAAATACAGAATGTGACTCTCCATAAACCAACTATGGTGTGTGAGCCATACCACACAAAGCCAAGTGAGTGTTCAAGCATGGCGACCTGATGTGTGAACACGACAAGCAGTGTGTGTGTATATGTGTGTGTGTGTGTGTGTGTGTAATCCTCAGTCTTCACAACATCAATAGAGGGAAGGGATGAAGACATGTACAAAGAAAACACTGTAGCATTATTCATGATAGCCCAAAATTAAAATTTAAATTAGCATTTTAAGATGAATAAATTGTGATTAAGTCACACATTGGCATACTAATGATTCACAGTTATTCCAATGATATAAAGAACAAATGAAAGACCACATAAAGGAGTAAGTCTGTGATTCTAATTACATGATGACTTGAAAGGGGTGAGTTCAAGTGATGCCATTAGACATCAAGATAGAGTCCCTTTGGTAGGTGAGGGGGAGCTGGCTCTGGGAAGGAGCATGACTGTGTCTAGGTTTTTCACTAAGTTCTGCTTTTTAAGCTGCTAGTTTTTCTGAATGCGTTACTTTTGACCAAGAAGAGTCTGCTTTTAGAATTGTGCACCCTTCCACATTAGTTTTAAGAAAAGGAGAAGAGAAAATGATAGATAACATCCAAAAGACATAAAAAGAAAACTCAAGAAACCAAAATGGCCTCCTCAACTTTCTTTGTGCAAGGATACTACTTAGATTAGGTTCTTTCTCTCTGATCTCTTTTGCTGTTGCTTCTCCACATTCCTCTTTGCAGTTGCTTCACTAGGGGATGCCATTTAATAGGTCCACAGTGTTAGGTTTGAGTTAAATCTATTTTTGAAGAAATCCTTTCTTTTCCTTCTTCCCCCTCTTTTAGTTTTCAACCCTGGTTTTAGAAATGACACCATCTTTTCATTTTATGCCTTTTACTTAAAAGTTATCTAACATACTCACTTAGCTTATTACAGGACTTCTGAACATTTCAGTCCTCCCCCCCACCCCTAAGTTCTTACACTAGAAAAGTACTGGGAGTTACAGCCCCTTTGCTTTGTATGTGTATGTGTGTGTGTGTGTGTGTGTGTGTGTGTGTTTATCACCAGGATCAAACCAAGAACTTTATGCATTCAAGCCATGTGCTCTACCACTGAACCACATCTCTGTCTCCTGCTTTGTTCATAATTTTTCGAGAAATGTGGCTTAGTTTTGCACCTAAAATATAATATATGTGTATGTGTGTATGTGTGTGTGTGTGTATTTAAATCCTGATTTTTGCCACACCGACTTAGCTGTATGATGTTGGGTGATCAAATATTTTTTTTTTAATACCTGAACAATATATTCCCATTGTTGGAACTATCAATTCTATGCATTTATGCATGGAATTATGTAACCAGTAGGTAAGTTACCTTTGTCTTTCTGACGTCAGTGAGGATAATTAATAATAGCTCCTCTCTTAATGGCTCTTGTAAAATTTTAACAAGGCAATACATGCAGTAATGCCTGATGTAGAATAATTCTTCAATAAATGAGGGCTATTCTAGAAACCTGCCAACAGCAGGGAGCTTTGATTTTTACCCCAGAACTTCAAGGACCAAAGTGACTGAGATGTGCTATTATTTTAGAAGAGGTCGATTTGAAAAGATCACTTTAGTACCTCTTCTCCTGGGAAAAGCTAACAGCTCTATAAAACCCAGGTCAGCCCTTAAGAAAAGGTCAGCCTGATTTTGTGGCACAAATAAAACAGATAAGGTATGAAACATTTGATTTTGAAAGCGTAGGTGATTATATTGGTGATAAGGACTGGGGAGCTAGAAGAGTACTCCACATCTTAGAGAATCTTGTAAAATGTTTTAACAAATATATAAGAATCATATATAATTGGCACACACTTTGTTTGAATGCAAACACTGCTGTTAAAGTGGTGCTTAAAAACAGTTTGTTGGCCTTCTCTTCTTACAGGAGAAACATTTCTCTCGTTTACACCACTTTCTTGCTTAGCAAACCCTTATTTATCCTATAATGCAAGCATAATCTGCCTAACATGTCCAAATGCCCACAAAATTCTGAATTAGTGGAGTGTGAATTAGCAGAATTTTAGGATATGTTTCATAGACATACACTGTTGAAAATGACCCTCTTCAGTAATTTCAAGGCCACTCTAGGAAAATTATCTATTCCCTACCTCCTTCAGCTTCACATGTTTCAATTCTGGCTGCCAAAGAAGATAGGGGGTGGAATAAAAAATGTTTTCTTAGGACATTGGAATAGTTGTTTATTGAGAAGCCACAGTTTTCCACACTTTCTTAACTGTAGGCTTTATATAAGGCAAAAAGCAAGATGGATCCACTACTTTACACAGAAAGAAAGAGCTCTGCAGAGGACCCCAGGGTCATGCAGTTACAGATCAAAATGCAATGTACATGGACAGATATAAAAAACAGTATGGAACAAAATAATTTAAACTATGGTTACAATCTACGGAAGGAAATACCCATATCTTATTATAAACACATTTGTAGTCTAAGATAGCATTTAAATATTTAGTTTTTTACATACATGGTCATTGAAACATGAAAGTAAAATGTAACATTTAATAGGATAATCTTTGATAGAAGACAGTTGCTCTGAACTGTGCTTGATGTTAACTCATGATAGGCTCGCCCTTGCTGTGGCAATGAATAGGATCAATCCATGTGTAAGTAGCCAACCTTTTTGGCCAACTAGATGGGATAAGTGAAGGATGGGTTAACAAGGATACCAGGGATTCAATTTGTCATTATAAGGGAACATAAAGAACCAACACTGGTTTTTGGAGCCTTAACTTTTGTTTTTCAAAAACGAAGTAGACCTATGTGTTATAATTAATTTATAGTACTTGGTTATATAACTGGCATCCACAGAAGTGAAACAACAAAGTGAAATTACTCGGTGTACTTGCCCTCACATCCATTTACCATCAGTGCATACACAATACATCAATGAAGCATCATTTAACTTTGCTGATAACAAGGACACACCTAGCAGTTAGACTATGTATTCTCCAGGAACGGTATTTAAGAAATGGCGCTCCATATTGCTTGTAAACAGATAGACATGGAATTGGGAAATTGTGGATTCAAAGGTCATTTGCTAATAATCTTGGTATCACAGAGCTAAAATGGCAATTGTATTGGTAAACACCTCATGGGCATGGTAGTTGACAGAAAATTCCCTAATGGGATTAACTAACAGACTAAGGACATGCATTGATTAGAGGACTCCGTCCTAGTAGACTTTAGACTACTCATTCTAATCATCTTCTTCATCTTCCTCATCGCTGTCCTTCATGCTGATCCCCTGCAGGCCACCTCCCTCACTCACTGATGCGGTGGCTTCCTCTACAGTAAGACGGTTCCGGATGGTTTCATAGGTCTTGCTGTTTAAGGTAGAGTCCAGGACTCCTTGCAATCGGAAATCTCTATAGGTTTTCTAAGAAAGGAAAACACGCAATGGTAAGGGCAACCTCATCTCCAGGAGAGGAAGGGAAAGGGCATAATGCACATGTGGGTGTGAGAACACTGACCTTCAGCCAAGTATTAAACTTTTTGTATTGTAAAATGAAAAGCCACTACGCTCAGATTTCACTTGTGCTGAAAACTGAGATCCGTTGAATGACAGAAAATGAGAAATGGTGACAGGATAAACTGTATTAGATGAGACAAAGCAAAGAACATAAGCTTGGATGTTTATTCAGTTCCATAAAGGAAAATGTTCCATAATTGTTTTGGTTTTTCTCTCTCTTTTTTTTTGGTCTGGTTTTTGTCTTTTAGGTTAGTATAATATGATAGACAGTATAAGGGACTATAACATATAAATAACGGATCAAACAATTATGGTATTTTGTGATTTTGTTGCAGTCTGGTCTTTAGTAATTTTGAGGCTTGTTAGTGCATATTCCTCTGTCTCATTCACAAGACAGACATATGTATGTTGGTATATGAAACCTATTACGGCAGCAACAATTATGGAGAAGAGGGAGTGCTAATGCCTTATCAATATGTTGCAGGCATGTGACTCATTTCTCATCTCCTTGGGAAACAAGTGTATCAATTCCGTTCACAACTTCATGGTCTCCAGGAAAAAATTTGGCTCTTTTTCAAGAACAATGGTTTGGTATTACAGTACCACAAGTTCTTTCTTTGTTCCTTCAGGCAATTTCTCTCGGATTTCCTAGGTATCCCAGGGACTGTTTTTCTCAAAATCCCTCAGCGTTAATTGAACATGACCAGAAGCATCTGACTGTTGTCTACTTTGTGATTTTTTTTTAAACAAAGATCTCTCTCTAACTATAACTCTTCTTATCACACTGCATATCATTTCAGCTACTGATTTTGCTGCTTATTTCTCTTATTGATAGGGGATATTTGCTAAAGGGGCAAGAAAAGGAATATTGCACACTATTATATTCGTATCATGAGTACTATTTTTATAGTGCATTTAATGCAAATATAGCACCAATAATTACAAAGTCATTAGTTCTTAAATGTCACAATGATGGGAGATATAGGTCAGCTCACTGAAATCCAGTAATGTAAGATTATGGGTAGGTAGGAAAAAGTGCCTTTGCCTTTCTCACATGGTCCAGCATGAGTAGTCATCGTCCTTTTTTTTTGGCTTTTTGGGTCACACCTGGCAATGGTCAGGGGTTACTCCTGGCTCTGCACTCAGGAATCACTTCCGTGGTGCTTGGAAGACCATACCGGATGGGATGCGGGGATGGAATGTGGGTTGGGCACGTGCAAGGCAAACACCCTACTCACAGGTCATTGCTCTGGCCCCAGTCATATTCACTTTTTTCTTTTGGAAAAGTAATAAATTTCAACTCCAATGTAAATGGTCATCTTAATTATGGATATATTTGCAAGGTACTTCTAGGACCTGAACTCTCCTGAACTGAGTAAGTGCTAGGCATAGTGTAGACCAGAAATACAGACAACTAGCAAGTTCTTAAATTTTTTTTCTAAGTCAATTGTGTATTGCTAATTAGAATAACACAATAGTTGAGAGAATATGGTGGGGATGGAGGGAGAGAAGTTGAAAGCACTTGAATATGTTCTTTATTTAAATTCTAGACCAGCGTACTCTGACTAGACTCTCAGCAGGGACCACATCTAGCCTTTTTTGGGGGTGGGGATGGAGATAGTTGGGCCACACCCAGCTGTGCTTAGGATTTACTCCTGGCTCTGTTTTCAAGGATTACTCCTGGTGGCACTGGGTGGTGCCATATGAAGTGTTGGGAATCAGAACCAGGACAGCTATGTGCAAGGCATGTACCTTAACCTCTGCACTTTCTCTCCAGCTCATAGCTCTTTAAATCCTCCATTTTGTAATCTTTAAGTAGGGGCTCACCTAATATTTATCCAGTGTAGGATAAATGAATAATGCTTATTGTTACTTAATAATGAAAGAATGCTTAATAACAAATAAAAATAAAACTTGCTTTATTTTTACTAAATGAAGGAATTGATAAAAAAATAATATAGTGGCAGGAAAGAAAGCCAATATTTTTGGAAGCTTGCCTTAGAGACAAGAACTTTGATAATATACTTGTTGAAGAGGTGGTGAATCCTGCTTTATTCCTTGTATTATGACTTGAGTTAAGCTTAATTTACTTTTGTCAAAAGTAAAGGAGTCCCTTTGGAAATGATGTTTCTGTGTCCCTCCCCTGAGGTTCATCTCTCTCTCTCTCTCTCTCTCTCTCTCTCTCTCTCTCTCTCTGTGTGTCTCTCTGCCTCTCTCTGTCTCTGTCTCTGTCTGTCTCCCTCTCTCTGTGCTGCTCACCCCACATTCCCCAAGAGTAAGAATAATCCTTCACTCATATCTTTTATTAAAAAATATTGCTAATATTAGCATGTAGATCTGAGAATATCAGCAATGGAAGGTTAGCTTAAAAATATTAAAATGAACAATTTCTAGTGAGACTTATCCAGTAAAGATAAACGAGGAAAATTCTTCCAAGGAATATCTCTTCCCAGAAAAATATACTTCAAGTGGTCAGAGGCTATGGTGAGTGAGCTTGCCTTAAGGAACGGAAGTAAGAAAATATGTGGCTCAGACTCAGTCCGAGTCTGAGCACAGATATTTATTTTTTAAGTGCTATAATACACTGCTGCCTGTAACCTTCCCTGGGTGTACTCTTTGTGAGATCAAATACAGATGATAATAATTCTTTTTAATTACAGTCAACGGAACAGTAATTGGTTTTAAGTTAGCGCTGGGGTAGATGAGTACCTTCAGTGAAATGCGGTGCTAATCTGCAAGACTAAGAAATAGGGAAGCATTGGGGGGTGGGGAGGGGGATTTTGGCAAACTGTTAAGAAATAGAAATTCAGCGACCAGTTATTGTCAAAAATATTTTAAAAGAGACTGTTTTGAGTGAAATTTCTCATACAAAATATTTAAAAATCCTCTATAGTGAAGCAGCAAATGGAAACTGAAATGATCAAAAACGTATTTACCCCCTTCTGTGATCTTATTATTTCATGTAAACCACTGAGATTTCACGCTGAAATAATTATCATTAGTCCAAGGCGCACACACAAGAATAGGGGAAAA
The DNA here is from genome assembly GCA_021461705.1 of Cryptotis parvus. Taxonomy (NCBI): domain Eukaryota; kingdom Metazoa; phylum Chordata; class Mammalia; order Eulipotyphla; family Soricidae; genus Cryptotis; species Cryptotis parvus. The sequence goes on along the minus strand of JAJIBD010023229.1, from coordinate 186,308 downwards.
AAGCTACTTTCAGGGTATGTTATCTCACCTTTGTGATCCTTTACATTTGATTGTATACACGCATTGTAAAAGAAACTACTTCAATTAACGATGAGAACAATATTGATTTGCATCCTGATAATGATCACAGGACATATTTAGATATAGCTGGAGGTAAATATTTCTATTAAATAAGTTGTGACATATTTTTATTTAATTAAACCAGAAATGAAATTGTAATTGCTGTGATTAGCATAGGGGGGTACCCAAAGCCAGCTTTAGAAAGTCTAATGCGGAGTACACAATGGTTCCTGCAGCCTTCTTTTGCACTGCAAATACATAAAGTATTTTTCAGCCAGTGTAAAAGATCTAATTCCTTTGATTAAATTTTCATTTAACACTTGACGACTTATTTAACTATACATTATCCCATAGTGATTTCAGAGAGATTTTTTTTTTTTTTTTTGCGTGAGATATTGTTTTGGAACTCGTCTTGTTTTCTGTCCAAATGAAACTCTTTGTGTTTAGGAACTTCATCAGCTTGCCAGTAGGTTATTTGCAAAGAATAGTAAGTATATTTTCTTTTACCTTTACCATCCTAATTAGTGTTTTCAACTGATAAATGTGAAGCTGCAAGTCCATTCGGTCGGTCAACCAGGTGCAGATCACGCTCATGGAGCTGTTGTACCATTGCTGAAAAAAGACACAAAAAGTTCTCCAGCCAACACATCATGAAGCATTTATTGAGCTGAGATGACACATTTCTGGAGTGTCCTGCTCTGATCCAAGAGGAAGCAAAATGGTTAAAGAGAATTCAAGAACGTAGAGTACAAGAATACGAATTGACACAAAATCCCAGGAAATCAAATCAGCTAAAAAAAAAAAGGTTAGTTTAGATTCTGCATTTAAAGCAGAACTTGTTTTTGATAAAAATCCCATATACCATTCCTAAGGACTGCCTGGGGCTCCTCTGATTCTCCTTTTCGCTAATGAGTTTCACTAGCTGAGAGTGAAGTGACTGTCTCTGTTGATTTTTTGTTGTTCTCAGGTGTCCAGGAAGATGAGGCTTCTGGACAGACGCAAAAGACGCTGCTCACTACTTACCTTTTGAAAGAGCCGGATCCTGTCTGCTTGGGATAGAATTATGGGAACGAGGCTAAAAGCTTTAGGAATTTGGGTGAAATTTACCTTTAATTATTCTATTGGGATATTCAGCTAGAGACAAAGAGTGAGGTTTTCTCTTTACGGGCCAAATTATACACTGGGCAGCTTATGTGCCCTTATGATGGCTATGCAATCTGTTTTAATCTTAACACCAAAAAATTATGGAAGATGAGAGAGGGGAAAAAAACCATCTACAAATGAGCTCATTTCAAGCTGTTGAAATCATACTTCCCCTTAAGGGGGTTAAATTTTGCTTCTTGTCTGTGAAAAATGCTTGAAGCTGTGTCACTTTAGACTGCCACCTGCGGTGCAGGAAGTCTCTGGTGCGGTATAATTTTGCAGTACTGCTCATATATTCATAAATCTCACTCGGAGACATATGAACAGTGTTATGAAGTGTCAGTATGAAAAAAAAACTAATCTTTTAAACTTCACCAGGTTTCATTACGCATTGCCGCTTATACCAAACAATTTACAAATAAAATGAAAAGGTGTGGATGGACCTATATATGTTTTTTTTTAATAATGGGGCAACTATATGAACTATGCAGAAATTATATAAACAATAAAATAAATGGCTAGGGAATGGAGACGATGCATGCTCTCCTTCTAATCAGCCCCCACACATCCACACTCACGCATATACACGCCGACACACATTGCACACCAGTGGGGATTTGAAAAAGCATAAATAAAAACATGTTTCTGATAGTAACTCCACCCTTTCTCACCTAAAGATCATCCAAAATCAGTTTATGCCTAACGCTCACAGTTTTTCCAAAGCCTTGTTTCTGACTTAATTTCTGAAAAAAAAAATTAATTTGGGTTTTTACTTGCAAGGTAGAACTGCCAAGTTTCACCTTGCAAGAAACGACAGTCTCAGCCATGGCATGCAGAAGCCCTCTCTTTGCAGTCTTTCATTTCTAGGTTCCTTCCTCACCAGAGCCAACTGTGGCTCTGCTTGGAGCCCAGCCGCAAACAGGGACCACGCTACCCCAACTGAGGCAGCACTGCAGCCTCACAGCCAACTTCTGCTCTTTTAAAGATCATGGAGGCGAAACTGTCAGTTTTAAGAACCTTCTGTCCCTCCCCCAGAGAGCAGGCGGGGTAGGGGGTGGGGATTTTTCTCTTGAGATTTGCACTTCACTCCATGCAGCGAGCGCGTTTGCCCTGGTCAAGTTAGCTTCAGGCATGGACAGGTTTTCTCTCTAGGAGTGAGAATATCTTACTGAAACTTTTTCCTTTTGGGGGGCTTGGGGAAGTAGTGATAGTTGGGGAGGGGGAATTGGGGAGGGTGTTTTTGGCACCTCCTGCTTGGGATTCTGGAGCTTTTGTTGTCACTGTATCTGGATTTGTTAAGGAGTACAGGGTCAGGAATAAATGGGGACTTTGGGATTTCTGCAGCCAGACCTTCCTTGTAGCAACAGAGAGCTCTAGTGTGTTCAGCCCAGGCCTCAGCTCACCTATTTGCCGGCTATACTCTAAGGGCTCTGGTTTTGAGTGTCACGAATGCAGCCATCTACTTCTGTCTCCATCTTCTAGGATGGAAAGTTGACCTGCAAGGAGTCTGGATGACACCCTGGCCACATGTACAAGCCTTGGACCTCATGGTGGGTGCATCTGAGGGACAAAAAAGAAGAATGTGGCACCCTGGCTTCAAGGCAGAGGTGGCATTTTGCTTTGGCTGTTACAACAGGCAAACCGGTGCTGGCTTCTCTCACTGCCAGCAAACTTGTGCAACATGCCTTTTCCCTTTTGCTGAGAGATGTGCCACCTTTCAGGGGAAAAATAATGCAACCCGCCTCTCCTTTTTATATAAGTAGTTCCCTTTCTTATAAATGGCTCTTGGAGAGTAAAAACTAAAAACCAAAACAAAAGGTTGAAAACCATCAATACTCTTTTCCTGTTGCTGAAAGCGTGCAGAGGTAGGAAATGCATCTAGCAACGGATCAGCGTATCACACTTACAGATTGCCACCCCAGGAGAACAAGAAAGCCCTGGAACATCTATGCTCTTCCTCCTGGATCTCACATCTAGCTAAAGAAGTGTAAAAAATGTATGATGCCCCATTGGCTACACACTAAAAAGAGGCAAAGGGAGTAAGTCACTCCATTCCAAACCTTATGCTCAGTAGATGAAATTGGAGGCACTTTTGGATGCTACAGAGTGCTAACTTGGTTTTGCAGAAAGGCAGGCGCTTAAAGGCATTTGGATGTCAGAGAAAGCAGGAGATATTGCCTTCTAGAACTTTAAAATGTTAGAGGTGACAGAGATCTTCTGTATTATTGTTTGCTGAGGAAAAAACAAAGGCCGAGAGATGTTAAGTGACTTGCCAGGGTCACAGAGATAGAGTGGATAATGGCAGTGCTCCAGGGTTCGGCTCTAGATTGAAATGGCCGATCATCTACTCTTCCCTACCATAGGATAGCAGTTTTCTGGCTATAAGTATAGTTCTTGTGCATCTTTGCCCAAATCCAAATTCAGGGACATTACATCAATAAGAAGAGATCATCCTGGGAATTTTTACACCACGGAAATTGGCAAATGCCACAAACCAGAAAATTTCCCATCCCAGAAAGTTGGTTAAACACTTATCAGAACACTAAAAGGCATCTGGGTGGTTTTTGTTTCTGCTCAGGCTATTCACAGAACTTATTAATCAGATTTTATGTCTTCAAGATCAGTGCTAATATAGCAGATTTGTTAGTATTCTTCAATAGAGGAAATTTATAAAACATTTTAAGTTCTCATAATTTTGTTTTCTCTTTGGTTAAAAGATAGCCTCTCTCTCCCTTCTTCAAGAGATGCCTAACACTGGTTTTTAAAAGCTTGGCATTTTTTTTGTACTTTAAAAAAAGTTGTAGGTGGAAAAATGGGAAACTCAGTGATATGAACTGAGTTTTTAAGTTTGATCTTGACTACTTGACTGCCTTCCCTAATTCAGGTTTAATATGTTTAAGCTTCCTAAATAAGATTACTTTAATCTCAAGGGAGAAAATCCCTAGTATCCTTGGAACCTTTAAAATATGGTCTCTGGGAATAATTCTGTGAAGGTTTTGGAGTTGGAACCCAAAATATTCCCATTACTGCTATATCCAACAGGATAACAGGGCCTCTGAGAAGTTGGAAACTTCTTTAGTAGCTTCCCTCAGTTCTGAAGGCTTGTTTTTAAGAGAATGGAGAAGACTAAGCTAAGACATTGTCACTGAATCCTTTCTTTTTTTATTTTATACAATATTGTCATTAAGGGTCTTTTACTAGGGTTTGTGATCTTGGGCCAGTTATTGACATTCTCAGGAACTCTGTTTCCTCATAAGAATATGGATATTAATCAGCTTTTCCTAGATATTTTGATGATTAACTGAAGTAGGATTCTCAGAATATTTGGCCCAAGAAAACCTTAAAAAATATTAGCTGTGACAACTACCATAATCATCACAATTATCATTACCATCACCAGCATTTTTCTCTTCTACTCTTTTAGCCTAAGAACTATAAGAAAACAAAGGACAAAGCAGCACAAGTAGCAAAAGAAAACCATGAAGAGGAAAAAATTTCAATAGAAATTTCGATGTGGGAGGTGGGGAGGGAATTGGGGACATGGGTGGTGGCTGAGGGGCACTGGTGGAGGGCGGGGTGCTGGAACACTGTGTGACCGAAACCCCCAAGCGTGAACAACGTTGTAATTGTATATCTCACGGTGGTATAATAAAATGTTAAAAAAAAAAAGAAAAAAAAGATTTACTAGATTTAATATGATGATCATTGTGAAGCACATTCGAATATTGAATTCTTATGTTATACATTTAATGTAATATTATCTGTCAATTATACCTCAATAATAAAATGGAGAAAAAATGAAAAAAAAAAGAAATTTCTTTGGAATTGTGTATGGAAATACTCCAGGATATGTGACTATTTCTTAGCAAAGTAAATCAGTGTCATCACCCAAATCTATAAAAAATAAAAACATGTTGGGCACATAAGCACAAGATGAACTGTATTGATCTAGATTAAAATACTGGATTATTTGGATTCAAACAATGAGTGATTTTTTTCCCCCTCAAAACCTTTATACATTATACTTTCTGTTTGGATTGGATGCTAAGTGGACGACCATAAGTTTTTTTGCTCTCTGACCCTTGGTTTCCTCTTAGGATTAAGAACATGAGCCATGGGGCTAGAGAGATAGTATAATGGGTCATGTATTTGCTTTGCACACAGCTGACCTGGGTTCTATCCCTGGCATCTCATATGGTCCTATGAGCACTGCCAGGAGTAATTCCTGAGTGCAGAGCCAAAAGTAACCCCTGAGCATCACCGGTGTGACCCAAAAGCAAGGAAAAATGAAACAAAGAGAACACGGGCTAGAGCAATAGCACAGTTGATAGGATGCTTGCTTTGTATGCTCCTGACCTGAGTTCCATCCTGGGCACCATATGTGGCTCTCTAAACCCTATCAGGAGTGATCTCTCAGCTAGAAAACCTGAGAACCAAAAGCTGTGACCCCCAAACCAAAAAATAAGAAGAAAGAAAAAATAAGAACAGTGAATATTGTGAATGATAAAAGGTATCATTATGTAAAGTACTTAGGAGAATGATTGTTACTTAATAAGCTCTCAAGAAAGTTTATCACTTATTAATCTCAAAATATATAATATATGCAGCATATATATTATATATATAATTTTTTGCTTTTTGGGGTCACACCCAGCAATGCTCAGGGGCTACTCCTGGTTCTGCACTCAGGAATTACTTCTGGCAGTGCTTGGGGAACCATATGGGATGCCGGGAATCGAACCTGGGTCAGCTGCAAACGCCCTCCTACCTGAGGGACTATCGCCTCCGGCTCCTATATATGTTTTTAGTCCACACATTGCCATCTTCAGGGTTTACTCCTGACTATTATTTCAGGGATCACTCCTGGTGGTGCTTGGAGACCATATAGGGTATGTGACATAGAAGCTAGGTTGGCTACATACAAGGCAAATGTCCTACCTGCTGTATTATGGCTTTGATCCCTGTATTTTAAATATTAACACAAAGAAGTTCTTTTTGATTCATTTGTACTTAATGTAAGACAACTAAGTGCAGATATAATTCGGTTCACATATTCTGTCCAACAAATATACCAACTTTATACATAATATATCCCTTCTGTACTGTCCTGGCTACTGTACAGCCAGAATTAGCATAGGCATTAATATCAGAATCTTGCAAATTTAGGAGGGATAGTCCTTACTATTTTGATATTTAGTTCATTATGGAATTTTTTGGTATTAATTTTGGTTTTTTAATATGTTGAGTTAAAATGCTATTGTATTGTTTACCGTATATTTTGGCTCTTCCTAAAGTTCACAAATGAAGAGTGACTCCTTTACCTGTCCTTGGGTTCATTGTTCTCTTGAAAACTTTACTCCCTGAAATGTCTTAGAATGGAGAGATGAGATGATTAGTTTATACCTTTCTTCAGTTATGGGGTCCACAGAAAATTTGGGCAATCCCTAATCAGCAAGTCAGAGTGTTACTATTGTGATTGCTGCTGTCTTCTCCCATCATGGCTGCCTAGATGAATGCAAATTCCTCAGTCCTCACCTCTATCTAGATGTTAAGTTGATGTCCTAAAAGAGATCTTACTGTTAGGATTTATTTGTTTTCAGAGCAAGCCACATATTACAAATGAATGGCAATGGAAACAAAGCATTGAAACTGAAAAGAGAAAGGACTATTCACTGCGTTTCTACACTCACTAATCTCAAGGGTAATGTTTCTCTTTAACTTGCCTAGTCCTCCCATCAGACCAGACCATTCTGAGTCTTTTGTTTATGGTTTCAAACAAAGTGCTATTTGGTATAGGATTCCCTAACGCAGACAATTAAGAAAAAGTGGTTGCCCACTCACTGAAGTCTTACAGTGTACAAGCACTATGCACAGCATTCTATAAGGATAATATAATTTGATCATTGAGTTGAACTTGCAAGAGGGTAATAGTATTAACAATTTCATTTGGTAGATGAGAAAAAGGAGCACAGAATAGCCTGTTATTATACAACTAGTGAGTTGTAGGACATGTTTTAAGTTGATTATTTACCACTATATCCATATGAGTTGCTGTAGACAACTAATTTTTTTTTTCTTTTTGGGTCACACCTGGCAATGCTCAGGGGTTATCTTGGCTCTGCACTCAGGAATTACATGTGGTACTTGGGGGACCATATGGGATAATGGCGGTCAAACCCGGTAGGTCGCATGCAAGGCAAACGCCTTACCCACTGGACTATCACTCAAGACAATTAAAATTTCTATATTGCAGTGCTTTTTACAATGACCAACATCTGGCTACAATTCAAGTACCCACTGACAGACAAGTGGATAGAGAGGTTGAGGTATATATGCAAAAAGAAGAGTTAGCTCTAAGAAAAGATTAAGTCTTATTTTTTGCTACAGCATGGATGGATCTGGGTGGTAATGCTAAGCAAAGTAAGTCATAAAGATAAAGAAAAATAACAGGTCATATCACTCACAAATAGTATATAAAGAAAAAAAGAAAGAAAAATACATAATGCCCAATGGAAACAAACCCTTAGAATGACAACAAACTGAGAATTCCTAATAGGGATAGGGAAAGAGTCTATGAACAATAATCGACATTGTCCATAACATTGTGCCCTAACACTTACACTCTTATGAACCAATATTACCTCCATAATTTTTTTTATGAAAGTGACAATTTAATTATCCAAACAAGGCTAGGTGTCTCCTTAGCAAAAATTATTCACCTCAGAACTAAAGAAGAAGTGTGTGAGAGGATAGTGTTCAAACTGCCTGCCTCAGGGGCTGGAGTGATAGCCCAGCCGGTAGGGTGTTTGCCTTGCACACGGCCAGCCTGTGCCGGCCCCGGTTCGATCCCCAGCATCCCATATGGTCCCCAAGCACCGCCAGGAGTAATTCCTGAGCACAGAGCCAGGAGTAACCCCTGAGCATCGCGGGTATGACCCAAAAAAGGAAAAAAAAAACTGCCTGCCTCAGAGTCAAATATCAGCTTGTCATTGAAAAGAGACTAGTTTTATGATCTTAATATGTTTTCTAAATAGTCTGGGAAGTTAATGATATTCCCCCAGAAAAACAATAAATAACAGAGAAACACCCATTATTAGGACTTACTGGAAAGTTTAGGAAAGATGGATGGAGATGTGAGATGCAATTTCATGGGTCAAATAAACGTTTTTGTTTTTCTCCCTTGTAGTGAGTGCTTCCCGGTCTCTTGATTATCTTTTAGGTTGGTAACTTATTCTGTTATCAGGAGAAAGTTCACTTAGTGTGGGACGTTTCAGCAAACTTTATCAGAGCGGATTGATACACTAACAGAATTTTTGAGTTTCAAATGTTTTGACATGAACCAAAATTTTAGTTTTAAAGAAGTAAACATCACAAACAAAAAAAAAATCGTGGTTAAAGGGAGTATAAAAGAGCCTAGGAGAAATCTGATTTCATCTGACGTTAAAGCACATATCATCAGGAAGCAAAGTAAGAGAAAGAGTTTTAGGTAGAATCACTAAATCAATAAAAATAGTTTAAGTACACAACTCAGATCTTCCTGTACTGCTTTTTTTTTCTATATGGACAAATTTGACTGATGTATAATATGCATGCTATATCACTTTTAGTAACAGACATACATACTTCAAACAGGATGCATTGCTTGGGCAGGGACAGGTTAAGGGTCGGCGCACATGCCTTGCACGCTAAGGTCTGAATGTGATCCCTGCACCTCCAGCACTGCAGGTTGTATCCCTGGTGGCTCCAGAGCAATCCTGACCCCAAGCAACACTGAGCCATCTACGGTAGTCGGAAGACCCATGAGCACTGTTTAGGAGGTACACCCCCATCTCCCCAGCCCAAGTAAAGAAAGATATGTTGTCCAATACCTATAACAAAAGTATAATTTAGCCAATCATAAAAAATAAGTTTTATTTTTTTAAAGAAATGACAGTTTTTAACTTAATGCCCAATAACCAAATACCCAATATAAATCTTTATCCATTTTATTAATTAAAATTTTGTGATGCAGGACCAGAAATATAGTATAGCAGGTAAGGTGCTTGTCTTCCGCACAGCCAACCTGGGTCTGATCCCTAGCATTATATATGGGCTCCTGAACCCATCCTTAGTGCAGAGCCAGAGCAACCCCTGAGCACTGCCAGAAGTGACGCCAAAACAAACAAAAGCAATAAGATAAAATTTTGTGATACAGTCCAATAGAAATTAAATTCAGAAGACTCAAGTTCTATTTTTTATTTTACTTCTAAATATGAATTTTCCCTGACACTGGAATGTTCACACCATATATGCTAGTTAGGCAAAGGACTAAATTCCTGGACTCATAGCTAAACTCTCAAACATGTTGTGCTTGTGTATTATTATCTATAATCTCACTTCATAGCTGAGAAAAGTGGGACGTGGTACAGCCACTATAAAAGAGAGACCAGACTTATGGTTCCTAGCATCTGAGGCAATGGACATGAACCAAGCCTCTCATATTTTAATCTTTATAATGCCCCTTACATTTCTGTGCCTCAATTTTTCTGTTTGCAAAGCAAGGAGAATGAACTTCATTTAGAGTTGTTGGGATTAAATGAACTGTCATTTAGTCATACTACCATTCACAATGAAAGGACAGTGCCAGCACATACATATTAAATAATTTGGTCTTATCTGAACCATACTATCTACCTTACTTCATAAATAAAAAATCACCCTCCTTAAGTGCAAGCTATTCAGAGTTCTGGAAAAATTTCTGATTTGCTTCTGTTCTTCTAAAAACAGATAGATTTTTTAATGTGTTAGCAATCAACCTATATTTCTGGGCTGAAGAGACCCAGTGAATGCTAGGGGAATTCCTCTTTATTTCTGGAAAGTACCCTTTCTCGAGCTCAAGCTCAGTCACACGGGAGAACTGCCTCAGCACCTTACTGGGAATATGTCAGGAAGAAAAGACATTCTATTTGCTGGCAAGTGGCCAAAGAGTAAGATTATAATTCGATCACACCCATCTGACTAAGTTCTTTACTTGGCTTTTTGGTGACAAAAGTGGGCTATAATTAATTGGGGTGGGGGAGGGATCCACGACCTATTTAAATTGTTATATTGAAATACTGTAATGAAATCTTTTACGTTTGAAACTTTCAATGCCTATTTTTCCCTTACAATTTGGGTAATATAAGAGCATGTGAAAAACATCATCCAGGGTTTCTTTACACTGCTAAGAAATTACCTATTGCTTTGTTAACTTAAGAGACAATTCCACAGCCCTAGGGGGGGTCTCTCAGCGCTGAGGATCGCTAGGGATCTGGTTGTATTCGGTGTTCTAATCAAAATTCATAGAGTGTTTGACAAAGAAACCTTAGTTTGTTCCAAGTTATCTGTGCCAAGTGGGCAAAGCACTAAACAACTTCACGCAAGTTTCAGGAGTTGTCAAAGCTCCCCACAGGCTGAACAAACACATTCTAAAGGGGCATATGGTCTGAGTGCTTTTAAAAATGGGTACACAGTTGAAAGATGCAATCTTTTGCTTTTGTTGAGTGCTACTGTAATTTAGATTTGATTCACCAGAACAACTATTCCTAGAAAAGGGTATTTCCCAGTCACAGCTTCAGGACGCTCATCTAAAAATTACAAAGAAATGCCAAATACCAGAAACCCAAATCACATATTGACAATACAATGCACTGAAAGGCTGTTGTAAATGCTTGTTTCAGCGGAGAACTATTTTTCCCTAGAGACTATAGCTTCCGAGATCCTCATGCTAACAATATTCAGCTACTTTTTACCTTTAGACCCTCTCATTGGGAAGAAATGGTGCAATTGAAATCGATTTTATACTAGCTCTATATTGTAAATGATTAACATTTTTGATTCCTCTATTAGAAAACATGTATAGAATATAACCTCTTTAGAAGTGATTCAAAGAATGCCTTAATATATATTTTTTAATTGAAATAAGTAACTTATTAAAGATCTCAACTCCTTAAACCTGAATTGTGGAGAAATATTTATGAATAAGCAAATCTTTAGCATTGACATTTCAAATGAGTGAGCAAAATGATAAATCTGTACTTGGACTCCTGACTTAATGCAATGCAGCCTTCTAACCCATCTGTCCTATCACTATTAATTGCCTAAGGGAAAATGCAGGGAAGTCCTAGTCCTGAAAGACCCTTTCTGAAAGCAAATCAAATAGAGTTTCATTGAAAGCTTAGCTTACATGGACTATACAAGGTCTCCCTCTCTCTCCAGAAGACACACTTTTTTTTTTTTTTTTAATAGCTTGATTAACTTGTTGGCAATCTCAGTAAGCTATCCAAGCTAGCCAAAGCCAGACTGGAAACAAATTTGTTGCTTCTGAATCAATTAGAATGTACGAAATCCAGTAAGTCACAAATCCCCTTGTATCTTGTCTAATTTCATTGCCTTGGTCTGGTGGGTGGTCCCTTGCAAGGTGGATAGTGGTCTCTGAAAGACTTTTCCCCCAGTAATCATAAGATATTGCTGGAGATAGCTTGGCATCATTGAAATGAAGTTAAAGATTATCTCCTAGATATCAATAAATCCAAAGACAGAAAGGAATAAAATGGGAAAACCAAGGCATTGATGTGACTTTTTTGATTGTGAATGTGACCACAACTCACATGCAATTACCACTCTATCATCCTTCCCTCAAACTAAGTGCTATTATTAAAAAGGAGGGTGGGAAGCAGGATATTGAATATATATATATATATATATATATGTATATGCATATATATATATGCCCTTGTTCATAGTAGCATTACTTCCAATAGCCAAAAGGTGGACACAGTACATTTGCACTACCAGAAGAACAAACAAACAAAAGGTGATAAATGCAGTCAATCACATAGTAGTCAGCCTTAAAAAGGAAGCGTATGGTGTCACATATTTCCACACAGAAGCACCTTGAGGATATTATGCTAAGTGAAATAAGTTGGTGATAAACATACAAATACTATGTGATTCCATTTATATAAGTATCTGGAAGAGTCACAGTCATAGAAACAGAGACTAGGATGACGGTTGTCAGGGACTAGGGGAGAGATAAAGAGAGCTGTTTACAAAAAATTTTTCTGCAAGACAAAAATTTTTCTGGAGATGGGTGCATAGCAGCATGAATATACTTCAAATGACTGAACTGGATGTTCCAAAATGGTGATGCTGATAAACAACACTATGTTATGTTTGATTTACCATGATTAAAAACAAAATTATGGACAATTGAAATTACTTTCTCTAACTGGAAAGGAAAGTTTACTTAAGAAAGCTCAAATAGGGGCCGGAGTCATAGTACACAGGTAGGGAGTTTGCCTTGCACACAGCCTGGCCGGGTTCAATCCCTGGCATCCTATATGGTCCCATGAGCATCGCCAGGAGAAATTCCTGTGTGCAGATCCAGGAGTAACCCCTGAGCATAACTGACTGTGATTCAAAAAAGCCAAAAAAAAAAAAGATAAAAAAAGAAAAAAAGAAAGCTCAGGCTCCCAATGAATGATATTTCCTAATCTGCAATGTCCACCGATGTTTTGTAAAAGGTAAGAAAATCCTCTGGAAGACAAGGGTGGGCATTAAATGAGTAGTAGGCTTGAGACAATTTCTCAAGACCAAGTTTTGAGCTTGTGAAGAACAAAGAATAAATCTGATAGTATTTGCTACAATTTATTTGGTTTATTTAAAAACATGCCATGAGGCCAACTTTTTAAATCTGAGATATAATTAAATGAAGCCTAGTGATGAGAAATGAGTTGTCTCAGAGAGAATCGGGTCCAATAACCAAAAAAAGGGGGGCATTACTTTTTTTAACAGCGTGAAAAACCATCTCATATTTTCATACAAACTCTCATCCCTACACTAGCCCTTACTGCTCATTTTGAGTGCTCAGATCTGACCTGGTGGTATTACTCCGTCCACCCAGAGATCCAGGTTCCTCTGCCCAAAAGGCCAGCAGTCCTCTATCCAGAATAAGTCTTACCAACACAGACTTAGGAGAGTTTGGAGTGTGTGTTCGGGAAAGTCTTATTTTAGGAAACAATTAAGTAGAATTAGGCTAATAATGTGAGGCAGGCAAAGCTTTTGCCCTTTGCTGAGAAATAACTCCTACGTAGAACAGTTATACTAGTAAAAATTATGTATTTCTTAAATGCCTCAAAATGATCTTTGTACCAGGCTTGGCAATTAACACTGCCCCACTGAGGAGCATTTATTCCCCCGGCTAAGGAGGATTAATCTTCGTGTTCATTCGACCAGCGTCTTCCTTTGGGGAAAATATAATATGAGACTCTGGGGCTGGAACAGAAATTTCAGCAAGCAGGAATTTCTCCAAAGGCTTAATTCCCTTCTCATCTCAGAGGGTGGCCATGTGGAAAGGAAGGCCCAGCCATGGATATTCTTGAGCCTACCTGTTCTGACTGGGAAGACAAAATGGCTTTTCTTCAAGTTGTCTGAGTCTCTGCTAGGGGGTCCTCCCTGTCTCCCCTAACCCCACTCTCATCCTCATAGTAACCCTTAGCAGCCTTCTTCTGCACCAGAACCCATAGATTCCCACCTCCAAGCTTGGGCAGGAAGTGACCGCTGGGCAAAAGGGGGACACAGACCCTCCAGTCAAACACTTTGTCTCCTTGACAACACCCCAGCTGGTGGCCCGAGGAACAGACTTAATTTCTTTTCTTTCTTTTGCCCACCCTCCCCACCCCATACTTCTTTCCCTCTTTCTCTAGAGCGCAACCGCACGACATCCAACATAAAGTTGCCGAAATAGCAATCTTGTCTCTGAATATATAAATTGCAAAAATTGATATGAATAAATCTGCAAGTAGCACACTGATTGTGGCACATTTTATCAAAAAACAGCACTCAGTTGCTCAGTGGCTGGGGAGGGGGTTGGTGTCATTACACATACAGAAAAACATCTGCAAACTCCCAGTTTCTTTACTTAGAACTGAATGGAGGCCTGACCTCCTGTTCCTTGCCATGAACCCTGAGTTCACACTCATATTTTACATGTTACAGGAAGCCACAGCTCGCCCCAGGGGTGCTGCAAACAGACACGCCGAAGCCAGATGTAGCCCCCTCTTTTCTGCTCCTTAATGCACCTGAAGAAGCCGGCAACTCGACATTCAAAAGCTGACATGCTCATAGCTTAAGGTCACTTCAGATTTTGTAAAGAGGAGGACAAAACCAGGAATGCTTCTAGGGCTGGGTGTCAGCGGGGAGGCGGAGGGATTACAAGAAACCTGTGACTCTGCCTCTTTCTGCCTTTGCTGGTAGTTTTTTTGTGTGTGAACAAGTGCCATACAACAGATTGAGCCTCGTATAAAGGCCTGAGACTGTGCAAGGGCGCCCCGCTGGCCTCAGCTGTGCTTGCAATTAGCAATAGGCATGGAGTGATTATTGTTGGGGTAGCGGATGGCAATGCGAAGTGACAAGTTTTATGGGGGGGAAGTTGGGAGTGGGGATGCTCTGCAAGTTTCTTTCTTTCATTTTCTTTTTCTGATAAAACCATTCCTTGGGAGGCTGCAACCTCCCATCTCAGTGAAAGCTATTGCCACGGGCACCCCTCCGCCCCCCCCATTCCCAATCATTCAAAAGCGTCTTAACAAAATTGTTGAAAGAATATTTTTTCTCAGTGCTTCAGAATGCCGGTTTTCTAGGTCAGAGCTTCCTTGCTGCCCTATTTAAGGTCAGAAATACCCATTTGCCTCAAATTAGCAGAGATCTTGGAGTTGAGGGCAGGAGATTAAGCATACAAAATTACTCAGCAGGTGACGGTGGGGTGGATTTGGGGTTGAGAAGTCTTTAAAACTGACTACAAGACATTATATACTTCTGACAAAAGAACATAGTAATCCTACCTGCTTGCTTTAACCACTGTTGTTTGCCTATTATTATGTGCTTTAATGCTCATGAGAGCAAAACTATTGCTGATACTACTCAATTACCATAGTAACTCACACCAGTGACCTCTTATCACAGGGCTCCCAGCCCAGCTAAACCAATCCTAAGAGTCTGTGTCTTTTTATTTATTTAAACGGTGACATAAACTTGGATTGAAAAGCACCAGAGAGAGATGACTCTTTGTTTGGGATAAGAACTTGTTTTGAAATTTGGAACCCAAGACAATTCTGAAGTTTATGCATTAGAGGCTGTGGGACGCCTTCATATGAAGGCCCGGAACAGTGATCAATAAAAAAAGAAGAACATGCATGCATGCATGCATCGAAGACCCCAACCTCCCAGCTGCAGAGAAAGTTGTGTTCCCAACTCAGGAAAACTGGAAGCTCTGCCTGTGGTATATTTATTATTTTATCTTTTTTGGACTAAATTACTACCCAGAGGGACTGCATTCCAAGCTTTCAAAAGCAAATTCAAAAGTAATCCTTGTCTAAATGTTTCCACCTTTGTGTTTCTCTCTGGCCTGGGAATAAGTTTGTGGCTGCTTTGTGAATATATACATGTAGACTGTATATTCTGTCGGAATACCATTAGCAATTCAGATTCACAGGGTTATGTTAACATATTAAATGAGAAACACTACAGTAAAGTAATATATTTCACTGTCCCTCATATTTTCTCATGAACTACATATTACTTCTCAGGATACTTATGTTCTGATAAATTAACTTAAGGAGAAAAAAAGTTCTATCTTGATGTTAGTCATAATCATTGGTAAGAAGAAAAATTAAAATGGAAACAGACATTTAGTAAGTACTTATCTTGCGTCAAGCACTGCTGTAAGCAATTTGTCTGGATTGAATTGAATTCATTTAACTCTAATAACTTTAAGTAGTTACCTTATAAATCTCATTTTACATGTCTGTAATAGACATATGAATTTAGTTTTTGTGAAAATGAAATAGGACATATTCAATAAACTGGCTATTAATTTCTCTTAAGCATTTTTCTGCTTCTGACTCCAGAAATCCTGACAGTTCACGAGATCCCTAAATAAAAATATGTTTGATACTTAACCAATGAAATAATAACGCACATAAATAGGGAAATATATTTCTGTTCCTTTCTTTAGTTAGCCTCCAATCCTTCCTTGATTAGCCTCAAATTCTATCTTTCCAAAAGAAAGAATCCAATTTAAGTGTCAAAATTAGAACTATGCTAGCATGTACACAACATAGTGCCTTAAACTGCTGGGCACCTAAGAAATTGAATCAAAATGTAACTGGTGGTCAAACTCTGAATGAATACTGGAGCAAGGGCAGAAGGGCAGCTGCTCTATTGCCCCTGATGATCAGCAGGCTCTACCAGGGCAGAGCAGGACAAGTCAGGGTTTTGTAGCAAATGTCAGTGGCTGACACCTAACTTTCAGGACATGGGGGAGCGATGATGCTTGAGAGAAAAGCCACGGCTCTCTTATGTACCTGGATTTTCTCGGTCCAGACTCTTTTCTTTCTCGAAGAGACATAATAATGAGGCCAATGTGATTAAGCCCCAATCAGCTTCTAACCAGGCCTTGTCTGCCACCTGGGCTGCCAAAAGCAGGTGTGCTGTTTGGGCATTAACAAACTGACCACAGTTAACAATACCTTACTCTAGGGCCTATTTTTCTCTGGATATATTGGGGATTTAGTCCTGGGCCTCCCCACGCATTGAGAGAATGGACCCCCACGCCTCTCAAAGGAACCTACTGTTTTGGAGAGAAAATGTAAAGTTAAAACCTGAACTCACACCTTCAAATCATCCTAATCATTTAAAACCTAATTACATCTAAAACAAAATTCTGATTTAGGTGGTACATCTTACGGCCTATTATTCATATAAGAAATAGGAATAATTTTTCCAAAAAAACTATTCTCTGAGACTTATACAAAGGACTTGAGAGGTAGCAAAAGGACTCATCAATGACCTGGATTCAGAATATTCACGAACAGCATCTGTCCACCCCCTTAGGTATGGGAACTGCATTTAGAGTGAACTGCATTAATTCGCAAGCAGATTGACGTAAGCAACTGAATAAGAAATTTGCATACCATATAGAAATGATTATAGAAATCATACTCTAAAATAAGGAATGTAACTCATGTACAGAACAGAAAGATAAAGGGAGTGCCAACTTTGCTTTTTTAAAACACGGTTAGTTAATCACATTAGGGATAATTTATAATGTGCACACATTAAACTTTCTCTAGTCATGAATCATGAGAGTTTTGGGAGTCAAAGTGGAAGTTCTTACACAGGAAAATTTTCACTGACTCCAGGGAGTTGTTTTACTGGGCCAAATTGATTATAATCATTATTCTCAGCACAGAAAAAGGCACAGTTTGCATAGTTACATCATTTCTAAACTATATACAAAAAGTTTAGGCAAATAGGTAAATGGGATACTTTAAGTCAAGCCACATAGCGACAGAATAAGTTTCCTTGCAGAAGATAAAAGTCTCACCCCCAATAAATGATCCAAAAGACACTGTCCAAGGCCACCAAATTCCAAAGCAGCAACAACAAAACAACAACAACAACAACAACAACAACAAACCCCATTGCTATTCTGGGGTCAGAACCCTTCTTAAAGTCCTATAAGCAACTCTGAAAAATGCTGACGTTGAGATGAAAGACTGAGTTCTCCTGAGGACTCAGAAATGAGCCTGAGTAGTGTCCAAAGAGCAGTCGATGGAGAAGGCCTGGGTGCAGGGACAAAACACTGATGCAGTCCCAGAACTTGGGAGGGAGAGTTGGATTTCCAAAGAAAAGGCAGAGCAGCATGAAGGTGCTGAAGGGGAGATGAGGTGGGCTAGGACAGCTTGGGCAATGGGTGGCTGAAGGTTTCTTTAACTCCTAGGAGGAAACACTGGGGTGTGTATGTAGCCACTGCTACTTGCAACAGACCAGAAATTAGGTTGCGGTGCCTGGGGCTAAAAGATGAGGAAACGAAGGACCAATTCCTGCTTTTTCAAAGTTAACATGTGCTTTCCCACAT
Organism: Cryptotis parvus; assembly: GCA_021461705.1. Classification (NCBI taxonomy): domain Eukaryota; kingdom Metazoa; phylum Chordata; class Mammalia; order Eulipotyphla; family Soricidae; genus Cryptotis; species Cryptotis parvus. The sequence goes on along the minus strand of JAJIBD010023229.1, from coordinate 168,169 downwards.
ACAGCAGGGCTCTGTCTCCCAGTGCGCCCTTTCCACTTGCTTTATTTATAATCTCTGGGAACCATATTCCCGTCTTACTATTTCTCACTGCGTGTGACTCTATTTTTTCCTTCTTTCTTGGAGGTAAAAACCACACATACACACATGCACACATTCTCCAGATCTTTTACCAAAACCTTATCCTGAGGAGCCTGGCCCTGAATCTCTAGGAAAAGCTTAAATGTCACATCCCTGTCATTATACAAGCCATGAAGTCAACCTTTCAACTTTCCTGTGTGTCCTTGATATCTACAGATGAATTTGGATCCATGGTCCAGGAGAAAACTAGTCTCCCCCTGGAGCCCTGGACGGGTGTCCAATTTGAGGAGCTAGGGGTTAAACGGAAACTTCGCCATGAGGTTAATACGTGAGGCCTGGATGGCCCTGCCTTACCGTGAATGCTCCCGTCTACAAGGCTCCCTCCCCTTTCTACTCCCCTCTTTTTTTCTGAGGCGACAGAATAAGAAATTAAACACTTGTGGGTTCATTCGAAAGAGTGAATGAAATTGAATAAGCTCTCAGTACTTGAGGCGCACAGCAAGCGCCTGAATGGGGCCAAACCTCCTAAGTTGAATGGAGTGTCTTTTGGGACCAATTTGTCTCTTTTCACTCTTTATTCTTCCCCTTTTTGCTGACAGATGTACAAAGGCGGAACTGCGCCGTGCAGCTTATCCGCATGCACCCACAGCAGCTGTCACTTTTGTCGAGCAAGTTAATCAAGCAAATGCCACCATATCCCACTTTCTATAAGGAACAACATGTTATAGACAGTAGTCTTGCTAGAAAGAGACTTTATTTTAACTTTGATTGGCTTGGTTCCCCCACCCCTCCCAACATGTGCCCCTTCTTTCCCCCATTCCCTGCCCATGAGGAGGAGAATTGGGGGGTTTGTGCCCAAGCCAAGCGATTTGTCTATGATCATGTTTAATTTGATAATAATATTGGTGTGTACAGCTGAACAATCATTTGGAGTTGCTTCCTAAGGACCAAGGGATGCCCGGATTCTGGGCTGTTTTGAGAGCAATATTGTTTTGCTGGACTGCTAGTTTGCCTATCTCATGTCTGAAAAAAAGCTGCGGGCAGAAAATAGTGTTACAACACGGCCGTCTTGGATTAGTTTTACTCAGTTTTCCTTTATAAAGCAGGTTGTGTTATTTACATATTTCTTTTGATATTTCCCCCTTTCCTGGCCAGGCTTACAGGGCTGTGATAAACACATAATAGTATTCTTTGTGTATCTTGCCATTAGTGCGTTCTTTAAGCCGAAAGCCTACACTTATTTCTAATGTGCACCAACAAATGCAAACAGACCTCCATTTCTCTACTGACAAAACTGACTGGGGAGCCTTTAAAAAGAATCTACCCACATCCACATTTATGTTCCCTGAGCCTAGATCACCACTAGTTAGAAGCCTGCAGAAACGAAGCTTCATTAAAGTGCAGAGTGCTGACCTCCCGCCATGCTGCTGGGCCCCCTCACTTAGAAAACTGAATGCCAAAAGCAGACATATTTTGAATAAACAAACTCTTTAGAAACAATGCCTATAGACTGCTTTCCACTGGGCCAGGGATTTGCTTACTTTCAAGGGTTGGCTAACAGTTGATGATCCATCTGATAAGCTCTTTAAAGCTTTCAGAGAAAACTCCTTTCCTTTCCTCCCTTTCACTCTTTCTCCCTCCTCCCTCCCTTTCTTCCTACATTCTTCTTTTCCTTCCATCACTTATCATATGACTTATTAGAAGGTTTAGTCAAAAATAAATGAAGAAAGAACCTGGGTGATATCTGATAGCAAATTTTCACATAATTGACAACATAGGCATTATAGGATAATGACTATGTAATGATTTAGTTGCAACTATAGAAGAATTCTGCATAGATTATATAACCATGTTATTTTGTAATTTTGGGATCCTTTTCCTTCCTATAAGTATTGTTGATGTGTGAAATCTCACAGGACCATTGAAAACTTAGGTATGTGGGCAAGTTAAGAAAGTCAACCAGAGCTTGTAGGAGAATCGTGGGCATTATTATTCAATAATACCACTGTGTCAAAGCCTTGCTTAAGGAACTTAAACTGCCACCTTAAACCATTTATCAGCTGTCTGAGATATAATGGTATTGTGTTACCATTATTATGCCCTTGCCTCTAAATAGGACACAAAACTTTATTCTAATGGGATGAAGGATTTAGACAGAACACAGAGGGAGATATAGACTGAAGGCTGAAACCCACCCATCCACTGGGATGTGAGGTAGAAGTGGTTTCTTTGCAGCACATATGGCATGCGAGATTCTCCACTGTGCTGTGGTCTCTTTCTGCTGAGGATGTGGTTTCAGCCTCAAGTGGGACAGTAATGCTTTCTGGGATCTGTCACCTTCATGTGCAGGTCTTGCTGGGGTTATGAAACTCAGTGACAGTGTCCTTAGATCCAGGAAGGACTCTTCCCTGGTGGTGGTGAATTTTCACCAGGGACCTGCCTGATTATCTAGGCCACTCCCATCACTATTGGAGCATAAGCTATGACTAATCTACCTTCTAACTGGGGATCATGGAATTGTCATTTGTGTTGTCCACTGCTGTGGTACCATGCAGCGAACACAGATTCCATCACAGTTAAATCCACAGCAGTTAAATTTGTGATGCCAAGCATTTGGTAGAGTGGGGGTTTAGGAATATATATTTGACTACTATAGGGTTCCTCCTCCCTTCAAGACACTATGAGTAGGTATTTACTTTGCATCAGAAAGAAATTTTTTTTTTTGCTTTTTTTGGGTCACACCCGGCAATGCTCTGGGGTTACTCCTGGCTCTGCACTCAGGAATCACTCCTGGTGGTGCTCGGGGACCATATGGGATGCTGGGGATCGAACCTGGGCCGGCAGAGGCCGGCCGCGTGCAAGGCAAATGCCCTACCTGCTGGACTATCGCTCCGCCCCAGAAAGAAAGAAATTTGATGTAGGGTCAATGACTTCCTAGGCTTCTGATCTGGTGAAATCAATTTACTGTCAGCATCCTGATTTCTTTATTTTAAAAAATAAATCTTGAAAGTAAGTATGTATGACTGGAGAGTAAGTATAGGGTTGAAGAATCTTGTCTTACACTAGGCCAAACCTGGTTCAATCCTCATTGGTCTTTAGAGCACTGCAATAGTGATTCCTGAGTACAGAGACAGAAGTCAACCCTATTTCATGAATTATTACATTTAAGCTCTTTGAGTAGTAACACATACACAGATTATATCCAATGAATATTAGCTTTTATCAGCTTCAGTCACTGTACATAACAGATCATTAGGTCCCTTTCCCTTAGGACTTCTAAAAGGATTTGAAAAATATCATGCCTTTCACTGATTGAAATTTACAAGAAAAAAACAGCCAACCCCATCAAAATATGGAGAGAAGAAGTGAAAAGAAACTTCCTCAAGGAAGAAATTCAGATGACCAAAAGACACATGAAAAATGCTCTTCATCATTAATCATCATGGAAATGCAAATTGAAACAATTAGATATCATCTCATACCACAGAGACTGGCACACATCCAAAAGAACAAACACAACCAGTGCTGGCCTGGAAGCAGGGAGAAAGGGACTCTCATTCATTTTGGTGGGAATGTCAGCTGGTTCAGCTGTTTTGGAAAACAATATGGACATTCCTCCAAAAAACTAGAAATTGAGCTCTCATTTAACCCAGCAATACCATTCCTGGGAACATACTCTGGGGGTCCAAAAATGACATAGCAGAAACACCATCTGCAATTCTATGTTCATTGCAGCACTATTCATAATAACCAGAATCTGGAAACAACCTGAGTTTCCGAGAACAGAGGACTGGATAAAGAAACTATGGTACTTCTACACAATGGGATACTATGTAACTGTTAGGAAAAAAATGAAGTGATGAAATTTGCCTATAAATGGATGGACATGAAGTATCATGCTGAGTGAAATAAGTCAGAAGCAAAAAGGACATATATGGAATGACTGCATTCGTTTGTGGTATATAAAAAAAGTAGTATGAGACTACTATCCAAGGTCAGGCAAAACAGGCCAGGTGAACTTGTCAAGGGTTGGAATATACCACAAATGTGTGGGGGAAAAGGTGATAGTAAGATAGAGAAGGGACCAGCTATACAACAGTAAATTAGAACTGAGTACTGAAAGAAGGTAAGGAATATACATGACAACTCTTCAGTGTCTTGTTTTGCAAAAAACAATAAGCAAAGGGAGAGAGAAAGTAAGAGAGTAAGAGAGAGAGAGAAAAGAAGAAAAATGTCTACCTTAGAGGCAGATTGTGGGGGTGGGTAAGAGAGAAATAGGACACATTGGTGTTGGGAAATGTACACTGGTAGAGGGATGGGTGTTAGGAACACTGTATGACTGAAACTCAATCATAAATAGTTTTGTAATGGTCTATTACACAGTGAATCAATAAAAATTAAATTAAAAAAGAAAAATAGTCATGCTTTAAATAAGATATTATCCCTAAACGACAATCAGAAAAATATACACAAAAGGATGTGTAGATTTTAATAACTCCAAATGCTATTGTTATTGTCATTATTAAAATCTTCAAATAATTGGTGTCCCCCAATTTGATTTGACCCTTTAGAAGAAAACAATCCCTTTCTCTCCCCATCTCCGCCTCTATGACATTGAGTCAAATGAACAGTATTCAGAACATGTTTTGGACTAAGAAACATTTCAACCCTATTTTTTAAGGCATGCGTTATGGTAGAAAGACACCACAATATTTGGAGTCTGAATTATTATCGAAACAAGCCTGACTAATTCATTCTTTTTACATCTTCATGAAAGCAAAGGGGCTTTGGGGTTAAGTAGGGTAAGCTAGAGTCAAGAACATCTTGACCCAGATATTAGATTCTATAGCCAAATGCTCAGGAAGATGAAAAATAGAAGGACATTTTAGACATTTCCCTAGAAATACTAGGAGTTAAAATGGGAAAATTTTCCAATGAATCTTCAAATGAACAATAAGGTCAACAGGGTCAAACAATCCATATTAGGATAAACAGAACTCTGTAAGTTCAGTACTCCTGGGAAAATCAGGGAGCCAACTGCAAGCAGAACAGTAAAATACTTAAAGGTTTACTCTAAGGGACCTAGCGATTTATCAACGTATATGTAATAAATAGTTTTCAAGGGCTTACACACTGCATATGCTGAAAATGTAGAGGTGAACAAGGTAGACAAATCATGGTTCTCTGAAAAGGGAGGATGGAAAAACCAGAATTTCAGAAGATGGGGCACTGGAGCTCTGGGAAAGGTCTTCCTGAATCTCAGGCTACTATTTATTCATCTATCTATCTATCTATCTATCTATCTATCTATCTATCTGTCTGTCTGTCTCTGTCTGTCTGTCTGTCTGTCTGTCTGTCTGTCTGTCTGTCTGTCTGTCTGTCTGTCTGTCTGTCTGTCTGTCTGTCTGTCTGCCTGCCTGCCTGCCTGCCTGCCTGTCTATCTATCTGCCTGCCTGCCTGCCTGCCTGCCTGCCTGCCTGCCTGCCTGTCTGTCTGTCTGTCTGTCTGTCTGTCTGTCTATCTATCTATCTAATATCTATCTATCTAGCTTTTTGGGTCACACCCGGCAATGCTCAGGGGTTATTCCTGGCTCTGCACTCAGGAATTACTCCTGGCGGTGCTTGGGGGGACCATATGGGATGCCGAGGATCGAACCCAGGCTGGCATGGGCCGGCTGCATGCAAGGTAAACGTCCTACCCGCTGGACTATCGCTCCGGCCCTCAGGCTCCTATTTTAGAATGGAGATAATTACACTTTTTCCTTCCTCTTTCTAGTATTGCTAAGGGAAATAAATATATAGTAATATTTTTTTAAAGTTATTAAAATAAAAAAGTCATAAAGTTATTTTGTAGGACAGAGAAAGGTATTGATAGAAATAAACATGACTCTTAGTATCATCTAGCCCCTAAATCTGATTTTATCAATGCTACCATTGGGATCTTGGGTCAAATAATTCTTGATGTAGGATACAATTTCATAGAAGGTATGATGTTTGCCATCAATTCCTTACATGTCAGCAGTACACCAACAGATTATCTACCCCCTGACTTAATTGTAACAGTGAAAAATGACTGCAAACATTTCAAAACATATTCTGAGTGATGAAAGTACATACAATGCTGACCACTGCTCTAAATCACCAATTCTTGATCAAAATAAATCCTTAGGCGTGTTTTATTTATTATTATTATTATTATTATTATTATTATTATTTTGCTTTTGGGGGTCACACCTGGCAATGCTCAGGGGTTACTCCTGGCTCTTTTCTCAGGAATTATTCCTGATGGTGCTCAGGGGACCATATGTGATGCCAGGGATCAAACCTGGGTCGGTCGCATGCAAGGCAAACACCCTACCCTCTGTGCTATCCCTCCGAACCCCCTTAGGCTTGTTTTAAAAAGGAGATGCTTGAACCTTACTTTATTAGACCCAGAATTTTTAATGTAGTTAATGAAATACATTAATATATACACATATATTGAATACATATTTATATATAATATTCTGATGCACACCATAGGTTCAGAGCTATATATTTAAAGATAAAGCAACACATATTAATTAAAAAATTTAAAGTCTATAAATCAGCTAATGCCCACCAATAAAATATCCAGATGCCAAGAATAGTCTTCCTTACTGGATGAAGCAAGTTCTTAAAGAACTTCTCTAAATAAAACTTCTGCTAAGGATTATGAAGGTATGGTCTGGCGCGTCAAGGGTGGTCCTGGGAGAGCAATGTCTTTCACTTTTGTTTAGTTCCTTGGGTCACACCCAGTGGTGCTCATAGTTATTCCTGGGGCGGCCCTGGGGCACATTCAGGAAAGTGCTTGGGTCATGCTTGGGTTTTTCCTCAGTAACCATGTGATATGGGGAGGTGGAGAGGGCAGGCTTGGTGGGGGTAGATTGAACTGGGGCTCTGGCATGCAACAAAGAACATGCTTCAACTCTTTGGCTATCTCTCTGGCCCTGCAATACTCTCTCTTTGGTTTATTGTTGTTTTTTGGGGGTCATACCCTGCATGATAGAATGGTTTGAGGCTCTTTATGTTCCTGGAGCAAGCAGGTATCCTTGGGCTCTACTTGCATGAGACAGGTCATATGGAGATGTTATTGGTGCCCGCAGAGCAAATCGATGATGAACGGGAAGACAGTGATACAGTGATACAGTGATACCCTGCAATGTCAGGGAATACTGACTCTGAACTCAGGAATTATTCCTGGCAATGCTTAGGGGACCATATGGGATGCCAGGGATAAAACCGGGTCAGCTACATGCAAGGCAAACACTATGCTGTAGCTCTGGTCCCTGTGGTTTTTTCAAAATACTGTTTGAGGTGGGCTTCCCAAGCTGTGTACAGGAGGTCCAGACACCTCATATGCACTTCTCTAACAATCATAGTGCAGGGAAGGGCACAAAGTGCTAGGGACCTCTAGGATCACTCTGGCAGTACTAAAGAAAACAACAGGGAGGCTTGGGAGAATATATGGAGCCAGATAAAAAAACAAACAAACAAACAAACAAACAAACAAACAAACAAACAAACTGACTGGGTGCGTGCTAGGCATGTGCCCTAACCTCTGTACTGTCTCCCAGTGCCTACAATAAAATCTGTTTGCTGGGCACAGAACCCTAAGGCTTTCTCCTTGCCTAGTCCTTGATACCTGTAGATCCAGCTCAGTGCTTCCTGCTCTGGGATCATTCCCATCTGGACCTCATTTTACTTTGGAACTATATATTTTTAAGGAAACCTGCAGGAGAACTTGTCTCTTTGCTAATTGCGATCATGTTCTCTGACCATTTCATATTTGGTTTTTGAAATTCCTAGTGCCATAGATAAACCACTACTTTCCTTCTTTCAGCTGCAAAACCTACTTTAGCATTAGACAAAAGCGTGTGTTAGTTTTAATATTTAACACTGGTGATGATGACAACAATAAGAGATATTTGTGGAGTGATTCCTATGAGAGGGATGTGGTTCAAGTTTTACAGGAATTGCCCCATTTAGTCCTCTGAATTCAAAGACCTAGGTACTATTTTTATCTTTATTTTTAGAGAGGAGGAAATTGAGATTCGGAAAGGTTTGGTTACCCTAAATCACATATTTAGTAAGTGGCAAACGAGAAACTGAATTTGGGATGTTTTATTACAGGGTTTAAGCTTAGAACATCTGCTTAATGTAAGGAATTTTCCCTTAACCTCTTGAAGAGGTGAACTCTAGTAGAAACAAGTTGCAGTGATTTATTCAATTGACAAGATCAACATATTTCATTGATGGACAGAAGCTCCATGAGAACTTCACATGATAAATTCAAACTGGGAAAGGTAGGTACCGATGATGCCTTGGTTTTCATTTCTTAGGCCATAAAAAGATATTATTGGACAAAGCTTTGTCAAAAGAGATTTTTTAGACTGGTTTCAGAGCTATCTGTAGAATATTCTTTAAGAGATACTCATTGGAATGCCTGAGTAAAAAAAAATGAATCATAGATAATATTTATAATCCATAGTAAAATTTAAATCCAAAGATCCCAGACTATTTGTGTAGGTGGATATGTGAAGGTATCTAAAACAAGACTGTCAGCCTCCATACCATTGAAAATTATAACTGGATAATCCTTTGCTATAGGGTTGGCCACTTCCCCTTGAGGTGTTGCATGCGTGGCTGTGATGCCCGGCTGTGTCAGCAGGTGGCAGACAGGATTCAAGCTTGTCTACACCCTCAGAGCTCTGCCCCATGGGCCCTGAATGGTTGATGGTCTGACATAGAAAAGAGTGGGGCCCCTGGGATGAACCCAGAGCCATTGGAGAGCCTGGCAAGCTACTCGTGGTGTATTTGATATGCCAAAAACAGTAATAATAATGAACATCATTCCCAATGAATGGAAACTTTACTGGTGCACCCTCAAGCAAATCAATGAATGATGGGAAGACAAGTGACAAGTGACATGGGGTTGGCCTGTGCCTTGTGGATGTTTAGAAGATACTTTGGCCTCTTTTCACAAGACACCGAGAACATCTTCCGCTCATGACTACTGAGATTACCTCCAGACACCCCTAAATGCTCCCTTTAGTGCATAATCATCTTCAGCTGAGAAACACTGATCCAGAACTCTTAAAATATGGATATGCCTACTAGCATGTAATTTTCTTTAATAGGATGGTTCAATGAGCCAAATTACAATTTTTATGAGTGAAGCAGAGGCATTTCTCTTCTTTAGGAAGTGATTGAAATTATTTCATTAGAAAAAAACATAATGGGTTTAATTCTACATGGTATTTATTTTTTAAATAGAGGCCAAGTGGGGAGGATGCTTGCCTTGCACACCAGGGTTCCAGCCCTGGCAGCCCATATGGTTCCCTGAGCCCTGCCGGGAGTAAACCCCAAGCACAGCTGGGATTGGCCCCAAAAACCAAATAAAATAAAATAAAGGATATAATATAATAGGTATTACTGGGCAACAGCTGCCCCAAGTTGGATCCCTAGCATCATATACGGTCCCTTGAGTCCTACTAGGAGTGCTCCCTGAGCTAGGAATCAGATGCATGGAAGGCATTTTCTTTGCTGTACTCTCTCTGGACCCTGATTATAAGTTTTTGATGCAAAAAAATTTATACTGTAGAAAAGTGACTAGATTCTTTATTAACTACATTTTCTGTTCAATCAATAGGAATTTAACAGAAGGGGCTGCTAACTTCTGAAATGGGAATTTGGAATGAATGAAGTATCTTAGTTGAGTCTTCTTTTTTGGGCTTTCATCACATAAAAATACCTTTCCCAACTTCAAACTGTACTACAAGGCAGTAGTAATTAAAACAGCATGGTATTGGAATAAAAACAGACCTGTGGACCTATGGAATAGAATTGAGTATCCTGACACCAACCTCAAACACATGATCATGTAATCTTTGATAAAGGTGCAATGAGTCTAAAATGGAGTAAGGAAAGCCTCTTCAACAAGTGGTGTTGGGAAAACTGGGCAGCGACATGTAAAAAATGAATTTGGACCTGTGTCTAACACCATGCACAAAAATCAGATCAAAATGGATTAAAGATCTCAATATCAGACTTGAATCCATAAAGTACATTGAAGAAAATATAGGAAAAACCCTCCACGACATAAAGGCATCTTCTAAGGTGAAACATCACTAACAAAGCAACTACAAGAAAAGATAAACATATGGGACTACATGAAACTAAAGAGCTTCTGCACCTCAAAAGAAACAGTGACTAAGATACAAAAGCAGTCCACAGAATGGGAAAGAATATTCACCCAATACCCATCAGATAAGGGTTAATATCCAGGATATATCAGGCACTGGTAGAACTTTACAAGAAGAAAACAAACAACCCCATCAAAAAATGGGGAGAAGAAATGAACAGAAACTTCAGCAAGGAAGAAATTCGAATGGTCAAAAAACATATGAGGGGCGGGGCAATAGCCCAGTGGGTAGGGCGTTTGCCTTGCACGGCCGGCCCCCGCGCCCAGGTTCGATCCCCGGCATCCCATATGGTCCCCCGAGCACCGCCAGGAATAATTCCTGAGTGCAGAGCCAGGAGTAACCCCTGAGCATCGCCGGGTGTGACCCAAAAAAGCAAAAAAAAAAAAAAAAAAAACATATGAAAAAATGCTCATCATCACTAATCATCAGAGAGATGCAAATCAAAAACAACAATGAGATACCACTTTACACCACAGAGACTGGCACATATTCAAAAGAGCAAGAACAACAAGTGCTGGCGTGGATGTGGGGAAAAGGGGACACTCATCCATTGTTGGTGGGAATGCCGGTTGGTACAGCCTTTCTGGAAAACAATATGGACATTCCTCCAAAGACTAGAAATTGAACTCCCATTTGACCCAGCCATACCACTCCTGGGAATCTACTCTGGGAAACCAAAAATACGCAGCGGAAACACCATCCCTACTTTTATGTTCATAGCAGCATTATTCACAATAGCCAGAATCTGGAAGCAACCCGAGTGCCCGAAAATCGATGACTGGATAAAGAAGCTTTGGTACATCTACACAATGGAATACTATGCAGCTGTTAGGAAAAATGAAGCTATAAAATTTGCCTATAAATGGATGGACATGGAGAAGATTATGTTGAGCGAAATTAGCCAGAAGGAGAGAGAGCAGATACAGAATGACTGCATTTATCTGCATAACATACATATATATGTACATATTATGATACCAATATCCAAGGTCAAGTGAAACATATATCAGGAGGTCTTGTCAAAGGTGGAAATTATCACAAATGTGTGGGAGTCAGAGGCTAGGTAAGACAGAAAATGGAACAGTGTGCTAATAATTGTTGAGGGTACTAATGCCAACCTAGAACTGAGCATTAAATAGAGGCAAAAAGATACACATGACAACCCTTTAATGTATGTTCTGTAATCCATAATCTGGAGGGAAGGAAAAGAGAAAGAGAGAAAAAGGGAAAGAAATAAAGAACCTGCCATGGAGGAGGGCTGGGGGAGGGGGAGGGAACGGGGGATGTTGGTGGTGGGAGATGGGCACTGGTGGCAGGATGGGTGCTGGAACACTGTATGACCAAAACCCAAATATGAACTTTTTAATTGTATATCTTTGTAATTGTACAAATAAAACAATTAAAAAGAATGAAATATTTTTCTGAAAAAAAAAATAACTTGTAGCCACCTGGTGGAAGCAACAAGTGATTGTTTTTAAACCAAGGTCCAAGTGGAATTAACTGGAGGAGGCAAGGTAGAAATTTATATCTCTGATTTAGCTCCTTGTCCCAGAGCCTTCTCTTATCTGTGCATGGAAGTATTTTGGGGAGTTGCACCCTAAGAGAGATGTAGAGTCTTGATGTCTCACAGTATCTTCCGTGTTGCACAAAGTCCTACTAACATAATCTAGCAGCACACCTCCCAAACGAAATCCCAGGTTGCCCAAAGAACACTTTATTACCACCATTGCCACAACCACCTCTCACCTGTCACATTATACATATTTATAATTAACCCGAGCAGTAATTTGAGCGGGGGTGATTTTTTTACCCTCTCATCTTGAGCTAGGACAGTTGGTCATATTTGGAGACATTTGGTTATTGCAACTAAGTGCAGTAGCTATGGTCCTTGAGAGGGTAGAAAGCAGGGGTGTTGCTCAACGTTCCTCTATAGAGATGGCTTCCCAGGACAAAGAACTGTCTGACTTGCAATATCAATAGAGTCATGGTAGCACAGGATAAGATTCTTACTACACAGCCAACCCTGGTTCAGATTTTCAGCACTATATATGGCCCTCTGAGCATTGCCAGGCAAGAGTAATCTCTGAGCACAGAGCCAGGAGTAAGCCCTGAGCACTAGCAGGTGTGTCCCTACCCCAAACAAGAAACAAAAAGTACAAAGGCTAAGAAAACCCACTGAATGCTTTTTAAAACTAGGGACTAAATCTCTAAGTGTACAGTGAGATAATTTTATTGGTAACTGTCACTATTTCTGAAAGATTACATAGGAGGAAAACCATCTCGTTACATAAAGGATAAACATTTCCAAATATTTGTTTATGTATTCATTTGATGGTCATATAAAATTTCTTCCTATGTGTTTTGGGAAAATAAACTTGAAAGTCACTGATCTTCCAGAGTATTTTTTTAATGTGCTCCTGAATCACAGAATGTATTATTAAAATGCAGGGAGTTTGCAGGAGATTGTGCACCTTTCATGGATTCATAGGTAATGCTGACTCTGAGGATCCCCAGACCACATTGTATAATATGAAACTGAAAGATATTTAAAAGCAGTTCATAAAAAACCTAGATATAAAACACTATTTATTTATATTTTTGGTTTTTGGCCACACCTGGTGAAGCTAGGTGCTTACTCCTTACTCTGTGCACAGAGATTACTCCTGGTAGTGCATAGGGGATCATACGGGATGTTGGAGATTGAACATGAGTTGGCTATGTGCAAGGCAGTACTGTATCTGCTATACTGTCCATTCATCCTATATATTAAACATTTAAAATGAGTGAGTGTAAGTCTAGGTATGGTGAGTGACATCTTTTATAGACTCTGTATAGCCCAGCAGGAGAGAAACAGTTACTTGTTAATTAATGGGAAGCGATTAAGGATTTGGTACATCTTGTCTCTTACAAAGCAATGTGATAATACTTGTTGCACAAAATGTGCCTGTGTATGGGTGTGTGTGTGTGTGTGTGTACATGTGTGCACATGTGTGGTATATATAGGTGTCTGTCACCACTGAGTCCATGTCATAAGTCTGTCATTGGGGGAAAAACATATTTTCTAAATCACAAAAATATTGGATGGGTCAATTTTGCAAGGATATTGTGACCTTAATAACAGAGCAATCAGCCTGGTTTCTTACAATGATTAATGGAATATTCTCCTCTGGAAAGAAAACAAATTAACTGTATTCACCAAATGTCTCCTGGAACACAGAAAGCTGTTCTGATAATGACACTTAGCAAAACTCTTGCTAGATACAAGCTCCAGAGAAAATTCAAGATTGGCTTTATGAAAGGTCTGCCTTTCATAGGAGACCAATGCCCTTACAAGGAAGATATAAGATTAGTAAAGAACTAAGAAAGCCACTGAAGAGACTCAGTCTCATTCAAACAACTATTCATACAAACAAAAAAAAAAACTATTCAATTCCTTTTAGAGGGTAAGAAACATTTGGCACAATTAATCCAAAGAAACCATATCTTTTAATCTTTTAATAGCCCTTATATTTTTCCAAATATAGGACTGCTGAAATCTCAAACCATCAGGCATGGGGAGTGGCATTCTCACATTTATGTGGAATGGATGTGTGTTTTGATATCTAAGATTCCAAAGCAAAATAATTGCTATCATTACATGTTATCCTGAAGGTCACGGGACAAGTTGTTTCCTTAATGAATATGAAATTCATTGAAATGTGTTCATTCCTTTTTCTATTCCCGTGGTACTAGCTTGCCTTCTGTCATATTGACATCTTCTATTAGACTACCTTATTCTTCTGGCCAAATATTTTGTCAAGATCATAAATATTCCAGTAGGGGCAGTACTGCTTCTTCTCTACCTTAATAGCAAATTGGACATAGCAAATTGGCTAAAAATGATGAGTTGTGAGTGGTGAGAAGTAGGGAAATCACAAAGTCCTGGGGTCTTTGGGGGACGCTAGAGAATAAAAGTCATGAAGATGATTTTTGGTTGTTTTGTTATTCTAGCATGGAAAGGTGTCTGAGGTTGTTGATAACCCAAATCCCTATCATGCGTGTGTATGTCTATTTTAATGCCTGTATTTGGAATTAGTACATAAATAATAATTGCAGAGATTTTCACTTCTCATTTTCCTATACTGTGTTCAGTTTCCATATTGTCTTGGAAATGACACTCCTTTATTGCTAGATTTTATGGTTAATGAAGTGACTTAATGGCCAGAATTTACTTGGGCGTTCAAACTTCACCAAAACAATTAGGTCTCTTTTTAACTTTATTGTCTTCCCTATTACATTCTGGATTTGCTCTTCTGCTCCAATGTGAACTTTGAAAGCAGGGTTAGTGGACTGACATTATGTCCTTTAGCCTCATAATTGAAGGTGACAGGGATAAGGTTACAGTTCAATTAAAATTTGATCTGAAGAGTATTAAAATTCAGCTTCAGACTCACTTGAGCTTAATTTTAGATTCACACATTCAGGGAAAATTCTACTAGAACATACAAAGAAATTTCCTCATGGCCTAGGGGTACTCATATCCAAAGTTTACTAGTTCAAATGTCACAAGGCTCAAAGTAGCTGTAGTAACAGGAAATATTGAACCCTGGACTTAAGATTCACTCACCCAACCCTGATATCAGTGCATTCTCATACAAAATAAAATCCATATATTTTTCCACATTGTCAACTTGTACCCTGGTCTCTCTGGAGTTTCTGTTGTTTACCTTTTTTTTTTTTTTTTTTTTTTAAACTAGCTTCAGAAATTCTCTTCAATATAGAGAACAGCTTTTAAAAAAATCCTAGTTGAATTATGCTGAGTTACTAATTATGTCTAAAAGAATTACTTTTTTTGAATTCAGCTACATTTTTTTTCCTCCCCAAATCAGTTCTATGTTTAGATAGTAATAAACTCCTCCAGTCTGCAGAGCAATTGGCACAGTTGTCCCTTTAAGAAGCCGGGATCATGAAAAAAAAGGACAGCACTGGCAAGAAGAAATTTGAAGCATATCACAAACAGGCAGGGTGTGTGGCCCTGTAACGGCTCATTACTGCACACACCTACTTAAAGAATATTTTGGGAACAAATATGAGCGTTTTGAGTGTATTAGAAGTTTATATACTGACACGAAAAATGAAGATCATTTAAAGAAAAAAGCAATTTTTTTTCATTTACTTATTTTGGTAAAAAGTACAGAATGTAAATCAGAACACAGGAAAAGATCCCAAGAATAAAAACATAAGTAATAATCTCTTGGTGCAGGGGATATAACACTTTCTTAATTGGCTTAGTTTAATTTCTCCCTAATCTACTATATTTATAAATATACATATTACAATAATAAAAAGCATGTTACTCCTCTATTCCCCCAAATAAGTCCTCAAGGTCAAAAAGGTCAATTTTGACTTTTTGCTAATGCGTTGTGGCTTAGTGGAGGGAGAAGAATCTAGTCATTTTAAAGTCATTTGTAGGAATAAATAGTTCTACAAGATAATAAAAGACTTTTGGATGTTTAACTATGCCTGTTTATATCTGTTATGAATCATCACAACTATGGTAAGAAGCCAGTTTCCTTACAAATGGGTATACTGAGGCCCAAAGAGGTTAAGTAATTCACTCGAGGTTAGATAACACAAGGGGGCAAAACCAGAATCTCTACTCCTGGCTGGCTTACTTCAAACCCCACTTCTGGGGCGGAGCGATAGCCCAGCGGATAGGGCGTTTGCCTTGCACGCGCGCGGCCCATGCCGGCCAGGGTTCAATCCCCGGCATCCCATATGGTCCCCCGAGCACCGCCAGGAGAAACCCCTGAGCATTGCTGGGTGTGGCCCAAAAAGAAAAAAAAAAAAACCCACTTCTGATCTTCGCTATTCTGCGGATTTCAAAACTTTCTTTTTTTTTTTTTTTTTTTTTTAACTCTTTTCAATATTGATTCCTTTTTTTTTTTTATAAATACATTTATTTTTTTTTAATTTTTTTATTTTTACAATTACAAAGATATACAATTAAAAAGTTCATATTTGGGTTTTGGTCATACAGTGTTCCAGCACCCATCCCTCCACCAGTGCCCATCTCCCACCAGATTTCAAAACTTTCACTGAAAGCAAACATTGTACCAGATAGTCCTACATGCAGAAATGGCAAGCAAGCTTGGAATGCTAAAGAGATTTTTACAGCACCTTACAATACTTAATCAGAAAAAAAAAATGAGGGGCTGGGAATGGCGTTTCCATTGCAGGGGTGACGATGATGATGTGGTGATGTGGGGTTGGGGAGTGGTGGTGGCCAACACTTACCAAACGCGTCCACAGAGCCCGGTGCTTGGAATTTCCCCCTCATGCCAGCTCTGGAGAAGGTTCTGCATGTTATCATCTCTGCTCTAAAGATGATTCAGCTGGGCCTCTGGGAGATTAAATACCTTGTCCAAGGTCCCCCAGCTCATAAGGATTAAAGATGAAGTTTGAATACTACAGGGACAAGGCCCGTGCCCTCTCCACATCCTTTCCCATTCAGGCCAGTCAAGCCCACTCATCATCACGAATAAGACAAGTCTCAGTGCCTACACTGTCCTCTGCCTTATTTTCTCTCATCGTCTCCCCTCGAACTGCAACTTACTATACACTGCACTCTTTGGGCCCTTTACCTTGGTTTATGCTGCTGGAAGCCGTTTTCTTCACCTGCACGGTTGGTGATCTCCTTTGGAGATGTAGCCTAGTAACCAAATGCTTTCCTTTAACTTATCCTTCCGTCTTCAATCCTGCAGCAGTCTGACTCCTACTTTGATTGATATCTGTTTATGGGCCTAGTGCTTTTGTAATTTAATAAGGTTATTAAAATAAGGTTATCTGTGGCTTCATATACAAATACAGCAAACACGTTTTAATAGGCAGAGGTTCCATTTTTCAAATTACCCTTTTAAAGGGAAATATTCACACTCAATTATTGTGCTGACACATAAAGTGGACAATATGCGATTTGATAATGGAACAGCAAATTAAAATCTGTGTAAGGCAAAAGCATACAGAGCAGCCACCCCATTGAAACCAGATCGTGCTGCCTGATTAAGCGCTTGTGAGACGGTGTGGTAAGGGCCCTTTCCTGATCTGATAACTGCCACACAGAAGCCAAATGCAGAGTCAATCTGCAAATACTTAATCCTCCAGAAGGCAGATTAAGTGTATAATTGACCTATATAATCCACATATCATCTCTAGGCAATTGTTGCCTAGTCCTGCTTCACCCCGGACCTGGAGAAAGCCCGTGTGGGTGCGGCATTACCACCTCTGTGGATTCCATCCAAGTTCGAGATAGCTTTTTAATCACTCATCTCTGAGTCTGGGAGGTTTAAGCAGATGAATTCACCCTAAGCACATCTCTTTTAATCCTGATTTTCTTCTCAGTCTGTGTCTTCAAGAAGTACAAGGAGGAAAGAAAAGAAATTAATTTTTGTTTAGACCTTGAAATCTTAGGTACTTCTCCTGATGATCTGATTTCTAATTTCAAAGAGCAAATTTTTATTTTGGGAAGATGCTGAATTAATCACCAGACAAGGGATGTGGAGGGAAGCCATCTGCATGATTTATGGACACTCAGGCTTTAAATTGCCGCTGCAGAGTTATTTCTTGAAGCTTGTACTCTCCTCAGCTGCGGCTTTAGGAAAAGGGAGGCTTCTGGATCCCTATTTGATATTTTCTTTTGAAAGTCAGCAATAATTTTCAAGAAGGCCATGCTTCCCCTTGTGTACAAAAGCAGATTCTCTTGTAAAATTTAAGCATTTTAAAATAGAACTGAATTCATATCATTGTACATATCGGAGCTTCAAATCTTTATATCTTTAGTTCAAAATATCATAAACTACTTTTCAGCAAGGGAAACCAGTTTACAAATGATTGTGATTTTTAAAAAAAATATTTAAAATATGCAGAAGCAAAAATAAATAGCTGCACATCAGAGGTATTATGGGAAGCAGTTTATGGATTATTTTCCCCTCAGCCTTTGATGCTGGACCAGTTAGTTTTTTTTTTGCCAAAAGGTGTGTCACTTACAGAAGGGCTATGCAAATCAATGACAGCAATAAACAGGGAAACTTTTACTATATTAAAATGACCCAGTTAGCTTGTATCATGTATGAATGCATTTCTTCAATAAACCTGGAAAATGCCTATTTTGTAGGAAAAAAAGTGCAGATGAATTTGGAAAGCTGCTCCTAAGTTACATAATAAAATAGATAAAAAATGCAGAACATTAAATATAGAGCCCCAAATGCTATGTCGATAATCTCCCACAAGCACCCAAGTTCCAGCCAAAAGTACAATGATGAGGAAGAGAGGGAGAGAGAGAGGGAGAGAGAGAGAGAGAGAGAGAGAGATCAGAGAGAATTCTGAGATTGAGCTTGGCTAAAACTCATTAGAAGATGCACTCATTAAATGACCAGCTATTAGTCCAGATGCTCTCAGTTATTCGCTTACAAACACACACTAATGCCATCCAGCCTTTTCTACAAGGCACACTAAAAAAGAAAAAAGGCATAAAAAAGAATGGAGAGGGTTTACTGTATTAAACAGCAAGAACGTAAAGGACGTATCAGGTAAATAAAAATGCGATTTTGTAACACAGCTAAAACACAACAGGAACTCGAAGAACATGCCTTTAACGACAGATGCCAGCAGGAACTGAAAACCAGAGAATGACACAACAGTCAGAATCAACAACCCCCAAACAGCAAACAATTTTGGAGATATATATCTTTTTTCTTCATTCGAAATGCTAATTTTCTATTATTCATTTTTGCCATTTATCAAAATGCAATTAATTTGGAAGAGAAGCCTCAGATCAACAAGTTTTTTTTCCTTAAAAGATTTCTGCCAATTGTTTAGAAACCTATCCCAGAACCACTATTATTAGGACTAATGGTGTTTAAGGACGAGTCACTGCAGCGGGAGATGGAGGGTGGCAGCAGGACTCGCCAACCCTGCTGCCTTCATGTACTCACTTCCTCGTGTAGCTGGGTGGACATGAGAGTCTTGCAGGGCATATATGGAAAGAAATAAACACCATGCTTGAGGAAACAGAAGCCGAAATAATCAAACATGTTGGTAATCTGATGTTTTGCCGCTAGATTATAGAAAAACAGTAAGTACTGAATTAAATTATTGAGACTGCATGGTAATGAAGCTTTTTGAGATGCTCTGGGCTTTTCAAATGACAAATGTTTTAAATCCATGACAGATTCAATAACTTTTTTTTTTTTTTGTGCCAACACTAGTTAGGTTGCCTAGCACCAATATTCTGTAAATTAGGGGAGAAGGTTATTTGAAAAGTAAGAAAGTAAATGGCAAAGAAATTCATGATCTTGAAACTTATTTTGAGACTGAGACTCTAAATTTATTTATCTTTTTATGGTGGGTGGGGGTAATGTTCAGTGAAAGACTCTAATTCTTAAGTCTGAAAAATCATGTACTCAAGAGTCTAACTTCCTTGTGAAAACACAATGAGGAAAATAGGAGTAAATTGGAGGTTTCACAGTGTTCCTGAAGCTATTTTATGGTGGTCACTGTCACTCCACAGGAGCTGGAAATGTTTGTAAAAACATACGCTTTGTAATACTTTCATTATTAACATGAAAGGCCAAAAGGCTAGAATTTGCCTGTATTCTTCAATAGTTGGACAAGTCCACCTTTACCATCTGTGGTGAGCAAGGCTATCCTTTTATTTTTAAAATAAACATTCAGTTGCACTTTCCTTTAAAAAGTACCACAGAAGACGACAATTTGTTTTGCTGCTTTTAACAAAGCTACATTATTATTATTATAATTATAATTATTATCATCATCATTAACTTATATTTTACTTCTACTTCTAATTAAAAAGAGAAAGGGGAAGGGTGGATTCTTTTTCAATGACACTTCAGACTCAACTTCAGATTAAGCATCAAACTCACTACTAGATGTTTTAAAGAGTTGGATCCTATTCACACACACATTCTTACAGGAACGCATCCACACACACATACACACAAGGGCCACACAAAACCGAGAATCAGAAGATACTGATCAAAGGGGGAAAAAAAAGGCAACCTAGGCATTGAAAAGAACAATCCACAGGCTTCTTGGAAATTTTTGGTTTGGAATTTAATTGAGTGGGAGTGGGCAGCGTGTCCACACTCCTAACTACAGACCCAAGGGTGTAGCCTGTCTCTGTTTTCAATGCCTATTGGATGGGTGATTGTGCCCCAGACATTCTAGGCTTGGAACTTTCATAAAGGCACGCATGCAGAAGAAAAGGGAGCGGACCGCTGGTGAGCTTTATGCATGTATGAGGCATTCTCAGTGGATGTGGGTCATGCTAGAAGATGTACACAGGAAGATTATTTGATTTTAATTCATGCCACTTGATACAATGTGATAAAACATTTGACATGAGAGATAAGTTCCATTTTAATCTGAGAGAGGATGGGTGGGAATTAAAAAGTAAGAAGGGGTTTCTCAGAGAAAGGTGGTGCAGGAGGAAAGAGCAAGGTACTGAACACAAAAAACGGGATGATTGGAAAAGAGAAAAAGAAAAGAGGCTTTCAACACACAAGGAAAGCAAATGAGCTGGAAGACAAAGCATGTAAAAGTCAGAAGCTGCAGACGACTAAAGCAGTGCCAACAAATGAGCTCACTTAGCTATGAAGCACACACACATACACACACAAACACACACACAAACTCAATGCAAATTGCTGAACACAATCACAGAAGAAATATAGAAACATGGATTCCATAGTAGACCAAAACATTAATGTTCAAGCTGGCACTAAGAAACAGAAACCTGGACAGGAAGAGCTCACGCTTCACAAGACAGGAGTAGGCGGCACAATTAGAGTCACACGGAGGCAAGAACACCGGCATCCATGCACTCTAGCCGGGTCTACACAGGCAAGATTCAAAGGAAACTGGAAGCAAAATATCTGGCTAAGTGAGGCACCCTCATCTGCATTGGCATGAAAGAGGCAGGAAATTTAAACAGGTTTCTCCCCCCTAACCCCCTTCAGTGGCTTGCTTTGGAAGTGCAGGTGCCATCAATAGTGGGAGGAAATAAGATTGCTCAGTAACGATTAACCCTCTAAAATCTGCACCTTCTGAAGTTCAATCTGGGTCTGGCAGCCTGATGTACTTTACTCTTTGCACACTTGCTCATTCTCCCAAATTTTTGTGTGGGTGGCTGGGCAGGGGGCACCTCAGTTTAGAACGGTTTGAACATAAGTGTTTGCCAAACGCCAAGGCTCACTAAAGAATTCTAGTCTCCCAGAAAGGGAAGATTTTTTTTTTTTTGGTAGAAATAACAATGCTGCGATCATTGAACATCTGCATGCCACATCTGGTGCCAAGAAGGTACCACCCTCAGGAGAGGGAGCTGGCCCCTGACTCCCCGACAAGAACATCTCCTTAAAGCAGGCCAGATTGCAAGAGGAGAACCATGACCAAGTAAGGTCTTTGCCAGTTAGAGGAAGCTGCCTCCCAAGCTTCTGCAGAAACCAGCCTGCTTGCCGAGAGGCTGTGCGCATCCTACATATCACACAGATTGGGACTAAGACACGGCCACACCAGAGTGGGTTCAGAACAGACACAACAGATAAGAGCCTAAGGCAGCGGGAAAGGAAGAGATTTGTTTGAATCGGGACCAATTGAGTTTCTCAAAATGTGACTTATCCTCCTGTCTCTTATTTTGTCACATTTTGGAGGGTCTCCTCCTTGCTCTTCAAGGAGGAGAAGGCATTTACTTACATCAAATAACCTTTCTATATACATCTCCTCATTGACCTTATCACGAAGGACATCCTGAGAGTGGCGAACGAAAGTCACATAGGCATCGGCCACGTCCATCCCAGGTTTCTGCAAAGAAACAGGAAAACATGAGAATTGAATTTGTAAACCACGGTTCTCTTCCTCCATTACCCACCCAATTTACTTCTCCCCATTTCTACTCCACCCCATATTGCCTTTGCTGGAGTGTGAAGCTATCCACAAGAGCGGGACACTATCCATTGTGTGCAGTATAGTATATTCATAAGTCCGGGCTGTTGAGACTGCTATTAGAATCTCTGCTCTTTCCAGAAATCAAGTCTGGCTCGCTAGGGAGTTGATAATGCAGGGTCTTAGAGATATGTTTTACTATGACTAATTTTTTTTCTGGCCATAAAGCTATTTTTAAAAGGAAGCATTCTCTGCCTTTTCTTCGCATTAAAACACCCCCATTTCCACCATTTATGAATACCAAAACATACTGTCTTTCACGCTCTGTCCATAATATGTTATTCAAAAAGGGGACTGCCAGACTTCACTGATCCCCTTTTCCTCTTCAAAAAAGATTGATGGGGTGCTAAGTAAAGAATCGTGTTTCAATCTCTACCCCTCTTATCCGAGTCACATTCAGAGGGGTGGTTTAACCTGAGGATGCAGTGAGGAGTTGCTAATCAGTTTACTCCTAGAAGACATTTAACTATTTGTCTTTGCTTCTGAGTTCAGCCTCATAGAGAGCCCCAGGATTAAAAAAAAGCGGGGAAGATGTGAGAAGGATTTAATTTTTAAATAAATTAGATTTTCTGGAAAGGTAAGCAGGTGGTTTATCTAGGAGTTAGGAAATGTTTCATTGCAAGAAAAGGAGGGGGAAAATGAAGCAGAATGTGCACTGCTTGAGACGTGGAAATCAAAGTTATCTCCAAAGAAACCTATTAAAACACTGTAATATGGGTCATTAGGAGAGCTGCCACAAACCCCTTAAATTTCCACAGCTGATATGTATGTTTGCTAATAACTAAAAAGATTAGTTTTCATTACTGTGATTTACCTTAGATCACAAAGTATCATTTCTCTACAAGACGTGACTGTCAGGCACTGCAAATTGAAGTTAGTTAACACTTCTGTGTAATTTCCAGGGTGAAAATGAGGAAGGTTTGGAAACAGTAGGACTGTATATTTTTTTTCCTGATACAAAGCAAACAATTATCAAGCAAAGGGCCAATGCTTGGCCCCTAGGATGCTAGTAACATTTCTTAACACCTGCTGAAACAATGACAAGGTATTAATTTGAAAAACAATGAGGACAATCCAAAGCCGCAGTAGTCAACTGTTACACTTTCAAGCAATTTTCAGTGAAGGGACTGAGCGGGTTCTGTGATGGTCCTATAATGGTCGAGTTCTATGACAACAAAACAACAGAGGTTCTCCCATGAGATGTAAGCGATAGCTATCAGATCTCTCCTCTGTTCCCTCTGCAGCACCACACAGAAGGACAATCTTGGCAGAGGTGGGGGCTCCCTACCTGGACACTGGAGGAACTTATGATTACTGTTTCCATTTCTTCCCAGTTAACGTTTATGGCATATTTAGCTTTTTCCTGGACAACAGTTAGATCCAAAGTGAACTTCAGCAGATCTTAATGGTTATTTTCATCATTGTAACTTTTTCTAAATTTACTGTCCTCAAAATGACTTTGTATCAAGTTTTTATAACTTTGATTAAAAAAATAGTGTGGTTTGTTTCCAACCAGTTAAGAAATCCCACCACTTTTTAATCTTTGTATTTTTGTGTTGTTTTTCTTCACAACGTTTACCAATATCTAACATTGTATTTAGCAAATGTATCTGTCAAAGAAATATAATGTATATAAATACACATTAGATATAAAAAGCAAATATCACTTGTCCTCCCATTGTTCATCGATTTGCTGGGGCGGGCACCAGTAACGTCTCTCTAGTCTGTCTCCTCAAGCTTTAAAAAATTCTATGAAAGTAGGGACTTTGGTCTCTTTTTTTTATTGTAATCTAGCACATACCAAGATTTGCCTCATGGTAACTGCTCAGCAGATAGTTGCTAAATGAACGAATCTGTGAGTGAGATTAAGGACTCATTCTATCTCCTTTGCAAAGCTCTTCATTACTACTACATGGATTTTTACTGGATCCCTCACTACTTAAAATTGGTGAAAATCATTTACAGTCCTCTGGGCCTCAGGATACACTATCTGTAAAATGGGGTTAAAATAGCTCCCTACTTATTGCCAAGGATTCTGTGATGAGCTAAAATAATGTTTATTGAACCATAAAATGCCATACAAACACGAGTCACTATGATTCTCCCAAATTCTCAATATATCACTTCATAATCTTACTTACTTTTACAATCAAGAAGATAAAAGGGGTTTTCAAAGAAACTACCATCAGAATAAAAGACAAAGTCTCTGTGTGAGAATGGGTAATTTTCCCACCTACAGCCTCCCACTCATACTACCTTTCTTATCTAATTCCTTTCATTGGCTTTCTCTCCTTTAGAGGACCAAGAGATTAGGGTGGGGGGCAGGGGGTTAATCTGCAACTGTTGCACTGATAAATGGGCACCATTGCTACAGAAGGCTGCCAATCTGTAGCTCCTGCCATGTAGGTTCACCAGCTCTTGGGCTATAGGACTATCCATGGCACAGGTGAGCTGCCCTTTGACATCTGGGGGGCCTGGAGGGAGCAAGTGACTATGAAGTTCCCAGGAGAGACCTACTCATACTAATGACGTACAGGCATTAAGCAATGTTTAAATAAGTGCCTATTTGAAATGGCAGGGAGGGAAGTATGATGCATTCTAAAATAAAAACTATAGGTGAACTTGGTTCTTTTTAAACATTTCACTTTTTTTTTTTTTTGCTTTTTGGGTCACACCTGGCAATGCTCAGGGGGTTACTCCTGGCTCTGCACTCAGGAATTACTCCCTGGCAGTGCTCAGGGAACCATATGGGATGCTGGGGAATCAAATGCCCTATCAGCTGTGCTATCACTCTGGCCCCAAACATTTCACATTATTAATTCTGTTTGTATTTTTTGTACTTGGGGCCACAGCCAGTGGTGCTTGAGGCTCCTTTCAGCAGTGCTCAGACAACACGTGCTGGAGATTGAACTTGAAATCTTGCATGGTACTCAGACTGCTGAGCTATCTCTCTGGCCTATTGGTTTTCAACAGGATTTGGAGTGCTGGAATGGGATGTAGATATTAGAAAACATATTGAACAAGAAATAAATGAAAATATATATGATGGGCTCCATCAGGTGTTGAAAGCATTTTGTAAGAGTCACTTGTGTGGCTTGGAGAAACAGTGTAGCTTTGTTGTAGCTTGTACCTGGTTACTTACGAACTTAAGGAAAAGCAATTCAAGTTTTCACTATCTTCAACACACCCTAATTTGGAATGCAAACCTGCTAATTTAATACTGGTTTCTAAGACAAAGAGAGATGCTTTAGGGATCATGAAATGCTCTGAATGACTAGTAACAGTGCTTCTCTCTTAGTGGAGATAATTAAGAGACAATTCTCTAAGGTAACTAACGACTAGTTTGCACACAGAACTAAACTAATAGTGTGTGTGCCAAAACCCTCAAAGGGTAGCATAGACGAACGCAGAGTTTAGAGTCACAACTGGAGGGATGGTTTTTATCTAATGTTTCTCTCTCTCTCTCTCTAAAGACATAGATGCTTATGACGTATAAGCTCCTCAGGTACTTCCAACATGTAACCAGGACTGAAAATCCCTGATTTAGATTACTGGCTACCAAACTGCTGGGAACAGTGAACCTGTTGTGAAGATGAAATGGGACATGCTCAGGTGAGGGCCTAGCACATAGCGAGTGTTGGTAAGATTTGGTGATATGTCTTACTATTATATCATATATCACCAGTGTAAAATATCAAATTTTCAGACATGCTGCTCTGTCTCCCTGGAGTATAGAGATTGCTAATTTACTTTTGGGAAGCCCTTAGCCAGATTTCTGGTGTGGCATCATTTTTCCACAAACACAGAATGACTGCCCAACTGGATACCTTTCAAGCTGTGCTAGAGCTCCCCTGTCTCCATCCTAATAATAAGTCAGAACCCATCTGCAGGAAGAAGATTGAACCACATGAAATTGCTAATATTTGACTTTACTGACATCCTCCATCAAATACCAATTTTAGTTGCCAGTACTGATTGCTAGATAACTTTGTACCCAGGTATTGGGACCTTGACTGTTGGTCCCCTTCCCTTACCAGAGGTGAAATTGCCCCCTATGCCTAGAGGTCAGAAGACAGACTCCAGCCAACAGATCCTAAATTGGGAGCCAACATTTTTTTTTCTACTGCTGAGGTGCACAACCTGATGCCAGCAAATACATCCTCTGCTTATCCTTGTGCACTGGGCTAGACATCAGCAATCCTCATGTGTGGCCTCTACTGCAGCATCTAAGTACCTGGATAAACCTGGGTGATCCCTAATTGTTCATGTGTTTTTCAGTTAATCCACACCACAACCCATGACCGAAGTCATAAGTCTCTGTTAAGGATGGAGAGATGGGTCCAGAGAATTGGAATATTTTGAATTGAAAATTTCAACTCCAGGTTTGGGGAAATAAATTCCCTAACTTCTTCCTTCATGCAGGTCTGTGAGCTTCTATTCTCCATAATAAGGACCATCTACCTGAAGGAGTCTGAGGTCCCTGATGAGAAGTATTATAAAAAATTCACAGCATAATTATTGATTGTACATTCCTTCATTAAACAAATAAAATATATGCTAATGCTAAATTCACTCCAATTTTCCATTTTGCCATCCTTTGAGAAATAAGCCAATAAACCATTACACACTTAGCTTCCTGGGGAAATGAATTTAAATGTTAATATAAATCCTTTTAGAAAAAAAACAAATTTCCACAAATAAGTATTTGAACAAGGAGAGTACTTAACCACGTTCAAAATGAGAATCGTTCAGTATTAGACCCTTGGTGGCTGTTGAGATAAGCTCTCTAAATTTAATATTTTATAATAGACTCACACCTCTTTTGTTAGAAATGGAGAAACAGAATCATTTTCTTTTTCCCTTTATTGCAATATATTTAAATCGCTCCAATTTTATTTTGCTAATAGGCAGGGCCAAATCTGTCTATAAATGTAGCCTGATTTATCACAGGTAATCCCGCACTCAAGCATTCCTGGGCAGTACTTAACCTCAATTTAAATGTAAATTTTGGGCAACTTCTAGTGCTTTATCTGTGAACTTTGAGAGCTCTCTTCATTATTGAGGTCTGCACTAATTATAAACAGTTTTTATGTTTTTCTTAAAACAAGGTCAGAATGGACCTCCCCAAATAAACAAATTTAGACATTATTTGTTTTCAAAAATTCTGGCACCTTTAGACCCATTTCTGAGTCTCAATTCAGCGCCCAATGTGTGCACGTGGGACAGGAAGAGAGAAGGGTGAGAACAGAATGAAATCCACCTAAGGAACCAAGGACGGCGAAAATGGGAGGGAACTGTAGTTATCCAAGGCTTCTTTTTTCTCATGAAAGAAATCATACCCTGGCATCATCTGAAAATTTTTATCAAGAAGCATTCTTGGCTGCCCTCCTTCTGGTGATTCAAGTCAGGAATATATAATTCAGCAACAATGAATGCAAATCGCACCATGAACATTCTCATGAAATTTTGAAAAATATAACCCCCACAAAAGCAATTTTCAAATACTCACAGGTACATCCACATATTTGGAAGCTGCCTTCACCTAAGGAGGAAAGAAGAGAGGGAAATGAGGCTGGTGTTTATGCTTAATTGTTCACAGCTCGATGCTGTATCACCACCAGAGTTAAAACAATATGCTGGCACATGGTGCTGACCAGGAAACACAGAAAGGTACTAAAAATAAAAATCTGTCTGCTATTTTCTTCCCAAGCTACAGGGAGAGAGAGAGACAGAGAGAGGGGGGAGAGAGAGAGAGGGAAAGGGAGAACGATAGAGAGAGAGAGGAGGTAGGGCACAAAGATAAGAGAAGAGAAAGGAAACACATTTTCACTGATCGCTAGTCTGTAGGTTGGAAGATTTGAGTTCTCTGAGAACAGTTCTCTGAGGTCAGAATTGTGGTCCCATTCCATATCGTGGGTTTACATGATTTGTCTGTAAATTTATGCTAACTGAATCCATTCAGCTCTTGGTTTCTGTTAAGTGTCAAGAGGTGGGAATATGGTAATGGTAGGTGGGGGCATCTTTAACTCAAAGGGAAATGGGTGTCTGTGGGGTCGAGTGGGGGATTGTATCTTGTTTTTTTTTTTTGGCTACACCCAGCAATGCTCAGTCTGACTCTGTGCTCAAGGGTCACTCCTGGTGGGGCTCGGGAGACCACAGGGGGTGCTAGGGATCAAACCCAGGTCCCCTGCATGAGAGGCAAATGCCCCACCCTCTGTGCCATTACTCCAGCACCATCCATACATAACTCTTTAAACATCCATTAAGGAAGTGTGAGATGTGGTTATAAAATTTATCTTCAGTTTTAAGGAAGGGAGCATGGCTGAGTACTCTAATGGGGAAAGACATTGACGTTAGAGTCAGGGCTTAGGGCTGAAAACACGGCTCTGTGTATGACATCTAACCTATATAACCTTGGGTAAGTTACTTTACCTCTTGAGCCTTGCTTGCCTCATCTGCAAAATGGAGATACTAATAGATACCTATTTCATCGAGCTGATAGAAAAGCGAATACACATGAAATCTGGAGAAGTAAGCAAGAAATAAACGAGAGATAAGACCATCCTTTCACAGATGAATGTGGATGCTGTGAAAAACCAGCTGTGTTTGAGGAACAAACCTATGGAGCAGGTCTGATAGTTTATGCTCAAATTTGATTCAGGTCCCACATGTTCTTGCAGACAAAGTTGAAGCTGACAGGCTACATTAGACATTTGGGGTCAAACAGAATTCCAGTTTTACTGGTAACTGCAAAGTCAAATGCATACAAGCAGTTAGAACGTGTTTTCCCTCTCTTGTAGACTTCCTCTTGCCATGTGACTGAGAACAATATAAGCAATTACAGTCTCTACCCAGGAAGTGTGCTATGGGAGCATTTTTCACTTTTGCTTTTTATTGAAAATCCATTTCTCAAAATATTAGCTCCCAAGGAATAGAAGTCAATAGGGTGGTGGAGGAAAGAGTCAGGATTTAGACCAAAACAAACAAACAAACAAACTTCCAAAATGTGTCCCCTGAGTTCTTCCAGGAGTGATTCCTGAGTATAGAGTCAGGTGTAAGCCTAGAGCAAAAGATAGGTGTGGCCCATTAAAAAAAAAGTAACGACAACAGAAAATTTCTAAAATGCCAGGAATACTTGATCCTTGGATAATTCCCTCAATTTCCTTAGCATTAGTTTCTAGATTGCTAAACAGGATGATACTACACTTTGTAAAGCTGGTAGCCCGATGAACAGGCAAAGCATGAGAAAGTGCCTCATAAATAATAAGGAGCTGGACAAACATCTATTATCCGTTGAGAGGACAATGAATTCTCTCTTCCAGTATCATTGCCAGCAGACAAAATATTCCTACATTCTATTACAAATTTTCTTAGAACCCTCTATGTTTTCCTTGTAACGGTGACTGCAACTGCAATTCAAAAGTTTTGTAAAATACTGTACAATCACAGAATAATGCATCTTGTTCATGGTTGTCCTACCAGTGAGTTGCTTGGTACCTGATTTAGAACAAGCACTCAGAAGAAATGGGTAGAAGGAAAAATAAGGATCACAGAGATAGGACAGAGGGTTAAGTGCTTGTCTTGCTTACACTGATATCAGGCTAATCCATGGCACTGCACATGGTTCCCTGAGTACCACAAAGGGATACTCCTTAGCACAGAGCCAGGAATAACCCCTGAATACTACTAGGTATGCCCCCTCTTATCCACCCCACCCCACCGCAAAGGAAAATGAAGGCAGAGGCAATTTACCTGTAAAAGTTATAAGAGCAAGAAAATGGCCATCTTTATGCAAGGGATGGAGAAAGATGGAACAGAGAAAGAGACGAAGGGAGAGAGGAAAGAAAGTCTGTGATCAGTGCTGGCTATAAGATAGTCAAGGAGTAAGTACAGGATGGAACAGATCAGAAAATCATTTCATGGATGGAGCAGATCAGAAAATCATTTCATCAATCAATCTAAATGTCAATAAAGGTGCCTATAAAGCTGACATTCTGAAAGGCCGATGGGTGAAGGAAACAATCTTGAACTATTACGAGAACTTTAGGAAGACTTTCCATATTTTGCACAATTAAGATCACTATTAAAGAATTTACTTAATTTCTCCACTCTATTATTTTCCAGAATTTAGTATGAGTAAGAAAAAAAAGCATTGCTTTCTTTTTAAGTCTCCTCCATTTATAATAATATCTAACACTTAAATAATGTTTCTGATGTTGCAAAGCACTGTCACAGTTTATTCTATACGCCACTGTAACATGGGCACTTTTGATCTTACCTATATACAATGAAGAATACCCACACACTTAGATTTCAAGGAATTCATTTGCTCACATTCTCAAACAGAAGGCAGAGATGTCAGGGACCACTGGGAGATCTCCTGAGTTCAATGTTTCCCTTTGGAATTCCTGATATCCTCACCAATGTTAGAATAGTACAAGAAATTCAGACATAATGGTCAAAGCAGATGCTCAAAATAATTCTTCTAAGCTAGAAATTGCCTCTTTTGCTCCATAGAGTTGGTGCTAATTGGTAGGAGTTTTGCTACAGCTGAAATGATCAACCTTTAAACACGCCTACTCTCCATTTACCACTAACATGCAGTTCCAATCTGGAGAATGACACCAGTCAAGTTCTGTTCCTTGCAAGGCAATTTTGAAAGTGATGCCAAGCTCTATGTCATGAATGAAAACCATCCATTCTCTTACATGCACCTGTTGTCCTTAGCTTTATTTTTATCTGATAAATAATGCTGACTCAACTTGTACTTAGTCTGACTGATATTTTCCCCCTACCCAATAATAATCGGAGTGAGGGAACCTGCTTCAGAGTAATCAGTAGTTTTGTGGTTATTTACAAATATCTGAAACACCTTTTTTATTCTCATCATTGAATTTTCAGAAGAGATGTTAATGATCAGGTCAAGAGCATCTAAATGTGTCTCCCAAAAAGGAAAAATAAGGATCAGAGAGATAGGACAGAGGGTTAAGTGCTTGTCTTGCTTACACTAATATCAGGCTAATCCATGGCACTGCACATGGTTCCCTGAGTACTACAAAGGGATACTCCTTAGCACAGAGCAAGGAATAACCCCTGAGTACTACTAGGTATGCCCCCTCTTACCTGACCCCCAAAGGAAAATGAAGGCAGAGGCAATTTACCTGAAAAGTTATAAGGGCAAAAAAATGGCCATCTTTATGCAAATATGAAGTAGTTTTCATATAGAAGGATTGAGTTTCTTCATGACATTCTAGAGAAGTCCTTCTCAACTGGGGTCCAAGATTTCAAGAAGACCGGAGGTGAAAATCATGTAAATGAAGGGCTATGGCATAAAACTGAGGAGTCAACTGGGAAATGGGGCCACAGGAGAAAAACATGATTGGAAAGGGACCAAAGTTAGAAAAAATTGAAATTCTGTCCTGGAGCAGAATCAGGGTGAAGTAAAATGACAGGGCTCTAGGAGGAAGTGCAGACAGCTCCAGCGAGGCACTGGCAGCTCTGGAAGTCAACACATCCTTGTTGCAATAGCTCAAACAGAGGCTCCCTTGAAAGTTTCTGGTGTAAGCCTCTACTTATGTGAGAGGCTTTCTTTAAAGCTCTTTCCTTTCCTCTAATCCTAGTCTCTCTTTAAGCAGTGGGAAGCTCTCCATTCTGTTTTCCAAAGTAGACTTGTGGAGACATGGTAGAATTAATACTTATACAGAATCAGGATCAGAACTGTTGTACCTGGGACTTGTTCTATCTGATAATAGATTTACCTTTAAGCATCACATTTCTCTTATATATCCATAGGAGAATGTGTTTTTGTCAGATGCACTCAAAGTAGAAAGGAAGTTTAGATATTCGTAATCCACCAGGGTTTTGGAACTATGGTCAAGAGTTGGGAATCCAAGTACATAGCAGATATTATCTCTAGATCAATAAATTACAGGCATTACAAGCTATCTAAGATTATCCCCTACTATACGTACAAGTTATTTCCATCAATGACACTCATTTCTTAAAAAGCATTGCTTATGGAACTTTATTATTAAATATATTTTCCCCACTTATTGTTGTTGAAAGTGTACCTATAATTTTCTTTCTTTTCTCTCTTTTTATTTACTAGGAAGCATAGTTTTCCAGTGAAATGGTAAGACAAGCTCAAGATTGTCATGGTTAGATGTATGATTTTGCCTTTTCTAGTTTGATAATTTTACTTTTTGATGATGTCCAGCAATAGTCAGAGCTTACTCAGCACTGCACTCAGGAATCACTCCTAGTTGACTTGAGATTCTGTGGACCGAACCTGGGTTGGCTGCATGAAAGGCAAGTGTGATATTCCTGTTCCCTCTCTTCCATTCTCTTCCCTTCTCTCCTTTCCCTCCATTTCTCCAGAAATCTGGTTCCCTTCCCTTCCCTCTCCTCCCATACTGTCCCCTCCACTCTCCTCTCCCTCCCTCTCTTTCCCTCTTTCCGTTTCCTTCCTTCGTTCCTCCTTCCTTGATTCCTTCCTTCCTTCCTTGATTCCTTCCTTCCTTCCTTCCTTCCTTCCTTCCTTCCTTCCTTCCTTCCTTCCTTCCTTCCCTCCCTCCCTCCCTCCTCCCTCTCTTCCTCTCTTCCTTCCTTCCTTCCTTCCTTCCTTCCTTCCTTCCTTCCTTCCTTCCTTCCTTCCTTCCTTCCTTCCTTCCTTCCTTCCTTCCTTCCTTCCTTCCTTCCTTCCTTCCTCCCCTCCCCTCCCTCCCTCCCTCCCTCCCTCCCTTCCTTCCCTTCTTTCTTTGTTTACATACTGCTAATATTTGTCCTTTAGGCCCTCAATGTTATTGTACTACCATCACTACCAAACTGCCCCAAACACTCCACCATAGTCACAGATACTTTCTGAACTTCTGAGTGGAGAGATTCAACTGCTCTCAGGGAGAGGCAGGAACTGTGACTGACATCAATCAGCTTCATTTCTGTACTCTCCTTGCTTTCTGAATGCCCCGTCTAGCGGGATAAAGAATATACCTTTTCAAGCAGAACTCATGAACACCCCCACCACCTGGGTCTCCCATATAGGACAGCTCTGAGAAAGAAAATTAGAAAGAAAAACAAAGCAAAGAGGTTGTCTGAGATCAAAGGGGAAGGTCATTTTCAATGAGCAACTTGTTTGTTTTCTCACACTAAAACAGAGAATATATATGTGAAAGGTGCCATGTTCAAGGGCTGTAGAAGGCAGGTGTTTGTTCCATGATTTCTGGCCCACTTTCAGAGATGAAGTCCCAAAGGAATTCTCTCCAAATACTCAGAAAGAGATAGTCCACCCCACAGCTAGGAGCTGTAAGTAATGTTTTTTTTTTGAATGCTTACTATTTGGCAGCCAAGGAGTCAGTAATAACCAAGACAATTTTGTTAGATTGAATCCACACAGCAATCTTTCCACTTTAAAGTTGAGGAAATCAAGGTTGAGAGAGACGATATGGCTTGGCTTAAAGTCACATAGCTATCGCTTTGGACCTCCCATCTCTTATTCTTAGGAGATTATTCTTAGAAGCTGATTATTCAAATATAAATACAAAATCAAATACCCCTTTCAAACCACTTGTACTGACTAAAGTGCCCTAAACACTCCACCATATTTGTTTTGTCTGTTTGTTTGTAAACCACATACATTTTCCCTAGCTTCTCCAGGAAAATGTATGAGGGATTTGAATAATTATCTGCGCTGACTCAGTCAGGGCAGAAGGTCCGAACAGTTTCTCTGAACTGAATGTCTCGGCTAATTACCTCGACCCTCCACCTGACTTAGCCTGTGTAGACAGGCTTAATGGTTTCTCTATTGAGCTCTTCCATTATTTTTCAGGTGCCCAAGGTAATCTTTTCATTGAACATTCACCATTCTGGGATTTTCACAATGCTGATGACTAAGGGATTTTCTTCTGCTTGGTCCTAATAAGGGGACCTGAGTTAATCATTGTGTAGCTTTGATAGGGAGCCCGGCAGGGGCTTAAACCACTTCTCTTGCTTCATTAGGGGGAAAAAGCAACCCAGGTGCAGACCATGAGGACCTCAGGGTTTGATACTATTAAATCAATGCACAGACAAAAAAACCAAAACAAAACAAAACCAAAAAAAAAAAAAACACCCAGTGGATTAGGCCCTTTTTTGCGAACTGAAATCTGGTGGCTAAGATTCAGAGATGGAGAAAAGAGAAGTTTGAGCAGATACCACTGCATTAGTGACTGCCAGCACTCTGCTTTCTCTCCACCATGGTCTCTTGGGAAAAAAATAATCCAACTAGGGAACTGATTCTCTGCTCTTATTCTCTGCTCAGGCTGACTCCAGCCCTTCCTCCTTGATTTCACAAGAGGCCTGAGCTGATTTCTCTGTTTGGGCCTAGAAAATGCTGACCTTACTACTAATTCAAGGGGCTTGGCACAACCTGCTTTAGTGTTTGCCTTTTTGAACTTCTGTTGTGGGCTAATGCTACTATTCACTCCTTTCTCTGCTTCTATAACACAGGACATCTTAGAGATCTGAATTCTTGCCACCATTCATAAAACAATTTTCTCTCTTCCTGGTTAAATATTATCTCTACTCTCCTCATATATAGACCATAGTTTTTTTTTTTTTGTGTGTGTGGGGCATACTCAGTGCTGCTTAGGAGTTATTCCTGGTTACACCAGAAATCTCTCCTGGTGAGCTTGGGGGACTATATCGGAAGATGGGGATTGAACCCAGGTCGGCTGCATGCAAGGCAAGTGCTCTTCCCTCAGTACTGTTCCTCTGGCTCCAGACTGTGGGTTATT
Organism: Cryptotis parvus; assembly: GCA_021461705.1. Lineage (NCBI taxonomy): Eukaryota > Metazoa > Chordata > Mammalia > Eulipotyphla > Soricidae > Cryptotis > Cryptotis parvus. The sequence continues at coordinate 133,102 of JAJIBD010023229.1, read as the reverse complement.
TGAGATTCAAGAACTTCTCTACCTCTCCCTCTCTCCTCTTAAGTGTTTACACTGTCTGGTAAACAGGACTCAATACAAAAAAAATGTAGCGAATGAATGGATTTTTGAGTATAATACTGGAAGGAAGGAAGGGAATGAGGGAGGGAGGAGAAGAGGGAGGTAGGGAGACCATTCACTTCTCAGATGAATACTCAGCTTAGAGGGCTCTCTCCCTCCCACCCTTCCTCCTCACATCCAGCACTTCCGGTGGGGAGTAGGGGTCTATGTAGCACTGGTGATCAAACCTAGACCTCCCATATGCAAAGGGAGAAGGAGTTTGGGGTCATTTGGACCCTTACACTGATATGTGGTTGCATAATTCACAAGGTGTGGTCCAGATAACGAAAGGCTCTATGCATTAATGTCCTACTTGGAAATAGAGACAAAGAGAATACCCCTTCCTAGGGTGGGTGATAAATCACTACTATTTTTAAAAGCAGTACTTTAAATATTTAACACACTACTCTAAGCATTTGATCCAATCAATTAATTTGGTTAAAAACCTTTACACAGAGCCTGGCACACTGCATGTACTCAATAAGACTTGACTATTATTTTTTAATGCTCTTTTTTGTCCTGTCATCTCCAAAGAAATTACTTTGATTGGTCAGATTCCAGGACAATGATTGGCTTATGTGGATATAGTCATTAAACCTTAAATACCTTAACTGTCAGACATGCTGCTTTTGTTTCATGGTTAGATCACTTCAGGTGAGAGTGAGATAGCCTGCAGATTGAGGTCTGTTACTTTCACCCTTCTCTACTGGCCAGAGGCCAGACTGTTGTCTCAACCCTCTCTGATCTATTTCTCCCTTGCTTCTTGGGCCTCACCTCTTAGAAAAGGCCAGCGTGGCTCTGAAGAGTTCTCTGCATTGCAGTGTGGATGCCAGCCCAGTTCACAACATGGTGGCTTATATCCAAAGATGCTTGTCATCAATTATTTTGCTCCCTGTACAGGCATGTTACTCCCTCATTGAGAAGTGGAGTCTGTTCCTCCATCCCCTGGAGTCTTGGCTGGCTTGTCACTGCTTTCTTTGCTTTTCCTTGCTTTTTGGGTCACACCCGGCAAAGCACAGGGGTTACTCCTGGCTCTGTACTCAGGAATTACTCCTGGCAGTGTTCAGGGACTATATGGATGCCGAGGATTGAACCAGGTTGGCTATGTGCAAGGCAAATGCCCTCCCCACTGTACTATCACTCTGCCCCCCATCACTGCTTTCATCAACAGAATATGATGGAGGTAACACCAGGCCAAATCTACACCTCTCCTTGAAGAGGGCTGGCAGCTGCCACTTCCTCACTCTTGTGAGCCAGCTGCCACGTAAGTTTGACTACTCTATGACTCCCAATCTGCAAGAAGCCCACGTCATGTGGAGAAGACAGGCAGATGGGAGAAAGAAGCCACATGGACACACATTCAGTTATCAGACATCCAGCCACAGCCCAGCTCAGTCACCAGCTGAGTTACGCCCCACCCCAAATTGCAAAACTAAGTTCACCCCAAATTTCTGACCCAAAAGGAAAAGGATAAAGACTGTTACGTTACTAGTTTTGTTACAGTTACGTAGCAGCAAATTACCAAGAAAATCAGTAAGGTGATATTTTAACTCTCTAACATCCACTTATATATAATTGGTTCTTGAATATGAATTGAATTTTATGGGTCCAGTTAAATGGGCTTTTTTACTGTTGTGTGTCTCACATACAGATTCAACCCACTGAAGATGTTTGTTGATTGAATATTCAGATGTGCAATCCACATGGACAGAGGGAAGATGGTAGATTTTTTTACTGTGTTAAGAGTCACTGTGTTATTAAGGGTCAACCCTTAGCCCCTATGTTGTTCAAGGGTTCAATTTAATTTCTCTGGAAGATTGTATGGGAAACCTTTGATGATCTAGAACATGATTTGGGTATTCAAGAGTTAGCTGGCTAAAAAAAAAATTAATCTAGAACATGATTTGAGGATTCCAGAGTTAACTGGCTAAAAATATTAATGAGAAACCTGACTTTCAACAGACCCTTAATGATATTTATTTATTTATTTATTTATTTATTTATGTATTTAAAGTATTTTATTATACCACCGTGAGATATACAATTACAAAGATATACAATTAAAAAGTTCATATTTGGGTTTTGGTCATACAGTGTTCCAGCATCCATCCCGCCACCAGTGCCCATCTCCCACCACCAACATCCCCGGTTCCCTCCCCCTTCCCTCAGCCCACCTCCATGGCAGGTTCTTTATTTCTTTTCCCTTTCTCTCTCTTTCTCTTTTCCTTCCCTTCCAGACGATGAATTACAGAACATACATTAAAGGGTTGTCATGTGTATCTTTTGCCTGTATATAATGCTCAGTTCTAGGTTGGTATTAGTACTTTCAACAATTGTTAGCACACTGTTCCATTTTCTGACTTACCTAGCCTCTGACTCCCACACTTTTTGTGATAATTTCCACCTTTGACAAGACCTCCTGATATATGTTTCACTTGACCTTGGATATTGGTATCATAATATGTACATATATATTTATGTTATGCAGATAAATGCAGTCATTCTGTATCTGTCTCTCTCCTTCTGGCTAATTTCGCTCAACATAATCTTCTCCATGTCCATCCATTTATAGGCAAATTTTATAACTTCATTTTTCCTAACAGCTGCATAGTATTCCATTGTGTAGATGTACCAAAGCTTCTTTATCCAGTCGATTCTTGGGCACTCTGGTTGTTTCCAGATTCTGGCTATTATGAATAATGCTGCTATGAACATAAAAGTAGGGATGGTGTTTCCGCTGTGTATTTTTGGTTTCCCAGAGTATATTCCCAGGAGTGGTATGGCTGAATCAAATGGGGAGTTCAATTTCTAGTCTTTGGAGAAAAGTCCATATTGTTTTCCAGAAAGGCTGTACCAGCCGGCATTCCCACCAACAATGGATGAGTGTCCCCTTTTCCCTTAAATATTTATTAATCCCACCTATAAGGGCACTGTGCTAGGAGCCTTATGTACAATGAACTCATTTAACCATGAGTAGAGAATTTTGCACAGTTCATTTCATCATCCCCACTTATAAGGATGCAATAAGAGATTGAGCAAGTGAGAGAGGTTGTGATAAAGTGCAGGCTACTTTTTACCATGTCAAGTTGCTAACACTATAAAACTGACGTGTTATACTAAAAGTTATTTTGGGTAATGTGGCCCCAAAGTGCCTGTCTCATGAATGTAAGGTGATGAGTTTGATGTCTGGTACTCTTCACATGTGCCAACATAATTGTAGAGACTCTCCTTGTGGGATCTCCAGTGCCACAACAGAGTATGTGATCTATTCTACACAACCATATTTGTGTGTGTCAGCACTGCAACTAAAAGTGTGCAACCCTTAGGCTAGCAAGCACCACAATTTACTCACTGTAAAAAAGTGTGAACACTGAAGTCAGGTGTTCAACTTCAATTGAGCATGTCTATTAGCCTCAAAAAAACCCTCACAACCATACTGAATACTATAATCAAAATATGTACAAGCACCACAACTGAATGAGGTAGCTCTCTGTGGGCAAGTGTACATATGCTGCAACTAAAGCATGTATGCTGCAACTAAAGCATGTGTGCCCTACAGTCCAGAAAGCACTACAAGGAAATGTATGCAACTCCATCACAGCAGCAAAAACAACAAAGGGAAGGGAAGAAGGAAAATGAAGTTATTTCTTAATCACTGAACGCTACTCTCTAGAAGTGAAAAACCTAGTCTCTAGAAGAAGGGGCATCAGATCAGATAAATCTTGGTAAGATTAAGACTTGGGGAAAGTCATTTAACCTTCCGTAGTTCCTATGATTTTATCTGTACAGTTAAGATAACTATACTACTAAAAAAGATAACTATACTATCCTTTTCAGAGATATCTTGTGAAGCTTTGAACGTTTATATCATGTCAAGTGCTGAACACAATCCCTGGAACATAATAAGAGAGCTCCAAAAGTAGCAGTCAGTATTATTATCAAAAGAGCAATGGCATTTCCTCACATATGGAGGTGGTGTCAGGACACTGACATTCCTGTATCGATATGTAAATTTTTCTTGGAACACAGTCATTCACATCTTACCTATATCAGTTTTCAGACTGATGTTGAGTAGGTCTGACTAAAACCACATGGTTTATGAGGTTAAAAAATTATATTCTGGTACTTTTCAGACATTTTCTGACCTGATTAGAGATGTGGTTTTTCAAGTTACTTATACCTGAAGACCTCCACTTTCTAAAGACTGGTTCATGGCCTGGCAGTTAGCAATCACTGTAGAAAAAAAACCCATGGTTTTCAATCTTTTTGTGCCTCTGGACTGCATTGATGGTTGAAAATCACATGACTTAAGTGAGAGGCAGTGAGGTGGGAGGGGAAATAAGAAATGTAAACTTACTTCCCCCATCTTTAACTTGTCAGTTTTGACCTTGGCTACTTGCCTAACTTGCTTGCCTCATGTCTTTATCTATTATTCAAAATAGGCTGGGTGAATTGTTTCCTTTGATTTCTTTCAGAAATAAAGCGTCTGTGATTCTTAGAGGGGTGCATGTTGCTGGTTCTAGGAAAATGTGGGATAGAAAATACTTTCCACATCTTGGAAAAGTTGTAAAATATGCTAGTAATAAAACAAGAGACTATTAATATTTTAGCATGAATAAGAAGTCTGAAAATGCAACCCCAGGAGGAAAAGAAGACTGTAGTAAGAAGAAAGGGAAACAACATTAGAGATAAATATAGATAGTTCACACAGGTACCAGACAATGTTGCCCCACCCAGTGGGGAGTCCTGGCAAGGAAAAAAAAAGATTACAATAGGCAGCATGTGTTAATTACCCTATGCCAGGCACTGTTTTTGGTGTTTTTTTTTGAACCATCTCATTTAATATTCTCAGCTCCATCTAATCACAATTTCTCCATCTGTACCTCTTTGGACTCTTAAGGATGACACACATAAAAAAGCATAATAAAACGACATTTCAAGCTATCTTATATGTTAGCTTCTATACCTACTACTCTTAGTAGAATTTCCAGATTAAAGAGCAAAGCTGTCTGGGACTGGTGAATCCCTGCTGGATTTTGCCCTGAGTTCCTGCATGGCTTCTCCAAGCTCTCCTCTTATGGTAGAAATGAAATGGGCAGGACTTACATCTAAATGTACAAAGCCCCTACAATAATGGCTGCTCAGACCAACATTAGATAGCAGTATGACTAGATCATTAATCAGCAATTTGGAAATATTTGAGAAAAGGGTGTATGGATTAGAGATAGTAGAGAAAGGTGGCTCAGAGCATCGTTTTTAACCTTTTTCTGACTTAAGCCTCCTTCTGACCTTGTTTCCTTTCTGTATGACTCCCCCACCCTGTCCTATGGGTTGGTCCCTAACCCACCATTTACATGGTTTTTAACCTGGAATTCTTTTGGAATATCCTGGAGACCTAGAGGGGGACCATATGACATCCTGTTAAGAAATAATGGTTTAGAATAGACTCTGAAGTTGAACCTTACAGGGCCTAATTCTAGATCTATCACCTTCTAGATAAGGGTCTTACTGTTACCATACCATATTTTACTAATCTACAAAATGGGGGCTCCGAGCACTTTTCACAGAATTCTTCAGTTATTAGCTGAATCTCTAGCCTCATTTCCAGGTCACAGTATACATTCTATTTTTGCTTTTATTATGGTCATTTGTTCTGGAAAATCAGAGTATTCCAGGTAATTGGACTTATAAAATCTAGTTGTTCTCTGTACTACCCAAAAAATTACATATGGCTGCTTAAATTGAAACAAGACAAAATAAAATTGAAATTCAATATTAAGTTGCACTCGACACTTTTCAAGTACTCACAAACTACAGTGGTTAGAGATTGCTATATTGAATAGTTTAGATACAAAATATTTTAATTATTGTAAAACCTTTCATTGGACATTACTGGTCTAGTTTAAAGAGACAATCATAATTATAAATAATTATATTTTTAGATAATAATAATGAGATATGTAGATCAATCCCCATGTTTGATCCAGAGATTAGGATGAAAAATAGGTAAAAGAAAAGGACATGGGTTCAGTAGCCTCATCTTATGGATGTAACAAGAACTAAAGGGGCCAGAGCAATAGTAAAGTGGGTAGGGCAATTTGTCTTGCACATGGCTGACTTGGTTCGAATCTCCTTATCCCATATGGTCTCTGAGCACTGTCAGAGTAATCCCTGAGTTCAAAGCCAGTAGTGACCCCTGAACATCACCAGGTATGAACCTTGCAAAATAAAAAAGAACTAGGTTCTTAAAAGTTAGAAAAGTGAAGAAGAGAAAACAATACAGGAGTAAGAGGGATGAAGAAAAGATGGTGAAGTGAGCTACTGTCTGTTAAAGCAGGAAGTCCACCTTGCCAGAATGACAATTCAAGAAACAGCAATGTAGATTAGTATTTCATGGGTTAAGGAAGGCGAAAGGGGGACTGAGAGATAGTATGGGGACTAAGGTGTTTGCATTGCCCACAGCAGACTCTGTTTCAAGCTGCTGCACTGCACCTGGTCCCCTGAGCACTACCAGGAGTGATCCCTGAGTCAGAAGGGTAGCAAAGGTACACGCTTCCAGTAAAACAAAAAATGAGTCATGGTGACCGTAGCTAATATTATAATGCATGTTTAAAAATTGCTAACAGGGTAATCTTAAAAGTTCTCATGTCTAGAAAAAAATTGTGATGATGTTTAAGAATGCATCTAACTAAATTTGCAGGAATGATTATGTTGCAATAAAAATAAATATCAAAGAGTTATGTTATATACATATGATTAATTTGATAATGTTATATGACAACAAATCAAAATCTTAGATAAAAATAATTTTTATTTTTTATGTCAGAGGGACATAAAGATTAAATGAAAAGTATTGGAAGGGACCCTTCTGGGGTAAGGACCTGAGGGTGGGAAGGAGCACAGAAGAGAACTGTAGCTTTAAAAATGATTATTATTAGTGGTTTTTGAGCACTTAAGACATATACAAATATTACTTTCATAAAGATCGTTTGAAAAGAAGTGATTGACTTTTTAACATTTAAGCTTTATTCAGGAAGGCTATATTTTCTCTAGAGTAATTTCTGACTGAAGTCTGGATTTTGAGATATGTCCTCTACAAGGCAAAAGGAAAACCTAGCAAAACCTCCTCAAACATAATCTGAATGCTCCAAGTGCATCTTGGGAGGATGAATAAATTGTTAAGTGCCAACTGAGGGACCGACTGCTTGGGGAAGACAGAATGTGCCAGTGGGTGGATGTACTGGGACTGTGTGTGCGGGTGAGCAGTTGAGCAAACCTCAGTGGCTCCTGCTTGGGGCCAAGTGACAATTACAGTGAAAAACCCTTCCAATGTGTTCTGAGGACTGGAGAAAAACACAGCCTTTGAAGAATATCTAGAATCAGACAATTTGATGGTATCTGAGAGCTTTGTCACCAGAGGGCTGAAACGTATATATGGTTGCTGGGTATCAGTGGTGCTTTGGGCCAACTGCGAAGTGGTGGACCCACTTAAGCATCATATAAATGTGACAGATGTACAAAAGTCTAAAGGCTATCTTGCCTTCCTCTTTTTTTCAGAAAGGCCAGAAAACAAAAACTCTGTTTAATAGATGTGTAAACTGAGACACCAAAAATATTCTGATAGGTAGATTGTAAAGCTATCAGTGTAAAGCTGCTGTTAAAAAAAAAGTAAAAGAATCATTGGCTTTCAAAATTTGACTTATATTTGAATGGGTATCAGATGCAGATACCCCAGGCAGATACCAGCTCTCCCCGTTGCACGTGGCTGCCTAGCGCGATTTATTTCCACACCCCTCTCAGAGAACCCTGCAAGCTACTGAGAATGAACCATCCGCACGGCAGAGCCTGGCAAGCTGTCCAATGCATATTTAATATGCCAAAACCAGTAATAAAAATGTGTATCTTCCCGACCCTGAAAGAGCCCTTAATACAGCAGCACTAGGGCTACACTGGCACATGATAGGGTCAAATGGAAATGTTACTGGCGCCCGCTCGAGGAAATCGATGAACAGTGGGATGTCTAGTGATCTAGTCATACTTGAATGGAAAAAGTAAGCACTGAAATGTTTGAAAATAAAGTGCTATCAATGGCAAGAGTTTTCAACATTTTCAGAGAATGAAAAGAGGATTTTTGGATTCCAAGTCTGTATAACTCCTGCTTTCCCAACAATTGGCAACGTGACTTTGAGAAGAGTAATTGTTCATTTCTGTCATAAAAAACATAGACATACTTGGACTGAATACATAGTGTCAATGTCTAGTTGACACTATTTTATTCAATCTGTATAAGAACCTGTAGGTTAAGTTGTTTTCCCCAGGGAACATGATTAAGAAGTAGCAGAGCTAGGATTTAAATCAAAGTGGGTCTGACTTTAGCCAAGTGACTTTGATCCTTTAATGCAGGATGCCCTACTTTTATTTTCATAATATCTTCTTCACCAACATGTGAACTCAAAATCCAGATGATAACTATGGAAGTGCTTTGAAAGTCAATACATGCTCTTGTTCTGATGATATGCCTCCCTTATCATAAACGAGGTGTATAACAGCCTCTATACATCACAGATATTCTGAAATGACCCCTGAGGACCACTGTTGTGTTTCAGTGGGGTTGGGGAGGTGAAGCAAATCCATGTTTTCCTGGAAAGTGTCCATAGGCAAGAAGTGAGTTGCACGGCTGCTAGTTGATTGCATGGCTTCTGTGCATGTTCATAAATATTGATTGTGATTAAACTATTATCATAATAATGAGAACAATAATGCCTCCTCCAGCTCATCCTACCACATTACTCAAAGTCCCTACCTTTCATTAAACAAAGAGCTGCTGGCACTGCTGAGGTATTGGCCATGAGGCAGGGAAATGCTCTCTATTAAGGAAAAGCATTCTGTTCCATGCACCGATTAGGAGCTACAGCCTCATTAATGATGAGAATTGTTCATGTCTCCTGTTGCTCAGGGTACTGTGCACCGAGACTGGGTCCAGGAAGTGTATGTTCTCATCTCTCTTCCCCCCTGAGGCTTCTGAACAGATGCCCGAATGAAGTAGACCTGTTTTTCCTTCCAGTTTCCCTCATTTCTGTCCCAATCCTTCATCCTCAGAGAGGATTTCTGCAAGATTCAAGGGCTCTTTCAAACCCACCCTTTCAATGCTCTTAAGAATTAACAATGGTTGCATGCTTACTATTTGCCTGGTATAAGGCTAAGCAATTTAGTAGTAATTAACCCTCATAATGGAGGGCGTGATTATAATCATCAATTGTGGATGAGTAAACTGAGGCTCAGAGAATATATGACTGCTGAAAGATCCCCAGCTGGAGGCTATCATGGAACTGGTGTTTGGACATGAATCTGTTGGACTCTGGGGTTCGCCCTCTTCATGACACTGCACTGCTTTTTGAGCAGTCTGCTTATGTGACAAACTCTAATACTCTCATTCAAAGACAAACTTAAAGGTGAAAATACGAAAGCTTTAATTTTGGGCAACCTCCAAATAGGTTTTTGATTATAAGTGAGGGCTTCTATCTACCTCTGACTCTTTAAGGTTTGATTTGTCTATCTCTGACACTGAAAGATTTGATTAAAATTTGATTAATCTCTTAAGATTAAGAAACACAATAGAATGCAAGCAGGGCAGGGAAAGGGTCCTGTCTTGCATCCCTGATATTTTTATATGCTTATGCTGTGCAAAAGAGGGCAGTGCAGGCATTTCTGAATGGCAATGCTCTGCATAAAGGGATCACCTATACCTCGTAGGCCCTCCCTTCTCCCCCACGTGACTCAGCCTGAGCTTGAGGATATAGCCTTCAAAGCCGTTCAAAGCTGTCAGTGGTAATTTCTCTCTCATAGTTTAGGACAAATGAGAGGTGGTTTTGTTTGTTTTACCCCACCCCACCCCCTATTACTTCAGGTGAAAAGTGAGAAAAACAAATGAGTGGTTGCTGGGCTGGAGAAATAGTACCATGGGTGGGGTATTTGCCTAGCATGTGCCTCACCTGGTTTTGATCGCCAGTATCCCATATGGTTGCCTGAGCACCACAAGGAGTAATTCTTGAGTGCAGAGCCAGGATTGACTCCTGAGCATCACTGGGATGTTCAGTGACCCTAAAACTGAAAGCAAACTAAAAAAAAATACCAACCAAACAACAAGTGGTTGTGATAGGAAGTCTGGGCTATGATTAAACTAGATGTTAAAGTCACTTTCCTTCTCTGCTCAGTTTATGCACTGCAAAGTGGGGTGGCTAGAGTGAATCATTGCTTTCAAATTTCCCACATATTTACCACCTCCCTGATTTTAATTATTGGCCACATGTCTCTGTACTATGTTTACTTAGGCACTTAATTTTCCTTATGCTGGATCATTTAGAAATTCTTTATTATGAAAGGATAGTTTATATCACTACCATAGATGAAAAATATCAATGTTTCTTCCAGTAAAATAAAGTTGAAAAGAAGCAAAATATAAATAAAGCAATTAAAAGTTAGTGGACCTGTTTTCCTGCTGTGAAGTTGCCCATTTCAAGACCTGCTCACTCTTCCTCGCCCAGTCTCTGTTATAGGAGATCACTGGAAATTTGAGAGATGTGTGAGAGACATGAAACACTAAATGGAAACCTACTCTGTGATAGAAGAATACATACTAAAATAAAACCAGAAAGAGAATAATCTCACTATGTGATTGATGTGATTTAATACTGAGTGTTTGTAGCATCTAACATCATCTTAGTTTATGTTCTATTCTTGGAAAAAGTCAGTGCTGACCTAAGAAAACAGCTGAAGAAAAAGGGGTAAAAAAGGAGGATGTGGGGGAGAGGGGAAAAAAGGAAAAGGAAGAGCAATAGTAACTACAATAACAATAGAATAAAAAGTGATATGATTGGGATCAGAGTGATAGTACAACATGTAAGGCACTTGCCTTGTACTCAGCTGACCCAGGTTTGATCCCCAGAACCACATATTGTACCCAAAGCCCTGCTGGGGGGAATCTGTGAGCACAGAACCAGGAGTCAGACCTGAGCACCCAAATTCCCAAAATATTTCTATAAGGAAGATGACAATGAAGATGAAAGCACAGTCCAGTTTTTGGTAGTGTCTGCAGATTAAGTTTCATGTCCAAATACTTCATGATGATGGTTGATCCAATCTACACATGTGACATCACTAAGTGTCAATATGCAGAGAACTGACTTTCACCAGCAGATAGAAAGCGTTCAGCACATCATTGGAAACAGTGCGCCAGAAAAATCTCCAAAGGATATTTACATTTTGTGCATTCTAGATGGAACTTGCAAAGAGTAAAGACAAGGAAAACCTTAAAAATTCTTCATATCTCTATAACTACTAGATCAACAACATACATAGCAATCATTTAAAACTGGAGGCTAGGGCCCGGAGAGATAGCCCAGCGGGTAGGGCGCTTTTGCCTTACACGCGCCAGCCTGAGCTGGCTCGGGTTCGATCCCCCGGCATCCCATATGGTCCCCCCGAGCACCGCCAGGAGTAATTCCTGAGTGCAGAGCCAGGAGTAGCCCCTGAGCATTGCCGGGTGTGACCCAAAAAGCAAAAAAAAAATAAAAATAAAAATAAAAATAAAACTGGAGGCTATGAGAGAGAGAGACAGACAGAGAGAGTCAGAGAGGACAGTGTCTGCTAGCAGAAGCAGGCTGGAGGTGGGGTGGTGGGGAGAAACTTGGGGCGCTGGTGGTGGGAAATGTGCACTGGTGAAGGGACAAGTGTTGGAACATTGTAGGACAGAAACCGAATCAAACAACTTTGTAACTATGTATCTCATAGTGACTAAATTAAAAACAAACCAAAAACATTGTACTCCTAATGCTAAAACAAAACATGGGGGTGGGGGTTGTGGTGAGAAAGAAGTCCTCATGAACTATTAGTGATAATGATGTCTGGTTCAGTCTTTATGGAAATCTATCAGAAAAGTAGGAATAGAATTGCTTTATGACCAGTGATACTACTTCTTGGTATCTATCCCTAAACCACAAAAACATAAGTATAAAAGGATGTAGACACACCTATGTTCATTTAGTAGAACAGCCAAGTACGGCACAACCCAAATGCCCAAGTATGGATAAACGGATTGAAAAGCTGGGTTATATATCACTGTATTACTGTCTTCCCATTGTTCATCGATTTACTTGAGTGGGCACTAGTAACATCTCCATTAGTGCTGTTACAAGCAAGTGCAACCCAAGGGCATCTACTTGTTACAGGGACAGGAGGAGCCCGAAACCATTCTTCAGGTTATGGAACTGAGGTCCATAATAGTTACTAGTCTTTGGCATAAAAGTAAATAAAACACGGTAGCTTGCCAGGCTTTACCGTGTCGGTAGTATAGTCTCAGTAGAAGGCTCTCAACCCGAGCATTTACTGATGAAACTTAAAGGGGGAAGATCAGGTTTCTCTTGGATGGAGCTCTGAGGAACTATGGAGTCTGGATGTTGAGAATGACTAACTGCATGATGTGTGGTTTGCTCTGGCTTCTTGCCAGGCTTACTGGTATCAGTTAAAACATATCTAGAACTGTTTACTATGTATAAATGTGAAAGAAATTGGGAAGAACCTTATTCAAAATTCAGTATCCTATAAAAATATCGTGCAGCTGCTTTGCGGCCATGTGCCAAGGGGCATGTGGGTCTGGCGTGGGTGGGTCTCTCTCTTCTGGGGCAACTGGCATGGAGGCGAAGGGAAAGAGCAGGGCCCAAAACTCCACTCTGAGTCCGGCCAGCATGGTCTCTCCCCAGCTCATGAGAGCAAACCCTTGGAGCAATGTTGGACTCTGCCAGGGGATGGCCGGAGCCCCCTTACCGGGAGGTCAGCTCCATGGGTTGCTTCCACATGGGGCGGCCGAGCAGCGCAGCTGTGGGTCTGAAGGGGCATATATACACAATGAAATACTATGCAGTTTTAAGAAAGTACAAAATAATGCTATTTTTAGCAACATGGATAGAATTGAGGGATATAATGCTTATTGAAGTCAGAAAGAAAGAGATAGGTGTAGAATGATCTCTTTCAAATGTGGGACTTAAAAATATACAATGATGGGGGCAGGTGGGGAGAAAAAAATACTCAATGAGGCAGCAACAAAGGTCTAAAGCAACATAATAGGAGAACTGATCCACATGACTGAGTTGGGGGTGGTGACTGAGGGAATGTTGGGGTCCTTGAGAGAGGGATGTGCATCCCTGGTGACAGTAGCGGTGCTGGAATGTGGTGCATGGGAAACTATTATTCATAATATTAAAACCTATGGAACCTCAATGGACAAAAAATTAAAAATAAAGGTAGCTAAGATTTCATCAAATATTCAATATTCTTTGATATAAACACAAGGAAAAACTACAATAATAATACCCAAGGTATTACATGCTTTCTGCCCCTCGAGGTGTTATAGGTGTGGCTGCGGTGCCCGGCTGTGTCAGCAGGTGGCAGACAGAGTCCCTTGGGCCCTGGATGGTTGATGGTCTGACATAGAAAAAGACTGGGCCCTGGGATGAACCCAGAGCCATGACAGAACCTAGCAAGCTATCTGTGGTGTATTCAATATGGCAAAAACAGTAACAATAATGGACCTCATTCCCAACAAATTTACTGGCTGCTGCTCGAGCAAATCAATGAACAATGGGAAGAGAAGTGAAAAGTGATTACATGTTTGCCTCATATGAGGTGTGAAACTTTATTCCATTTAATTCTAAAAATACCACATAATGTCAGCCTTATTTTTATTTCCATTTTATAGGTCAATAAACTAAGACCAACGTTAATCTGTTGAAGATGATACTCTAGTAAGTAATAGAACTGGATAAACAAACAATCTCAGTGTAATTGGAAACAGGCTGAGCTCAGAATATGTGTGTAGAATAGAATATTCAGCCTTGGGAGGAGAACATTTCATTTTCTTTTCTTTTACATTATAGTTCAGGTAATGTGGTTACTGTAGTATTAACTTGTATTGATGTAGTTATAGGCACGATAGGCCCACCACCAAAGTGATTAAGATCCTCAACCACTGTTCTTGGGTCACTTCTAGTTCATCTCATACTTCCTCACATACCCTTCCTTCAGAACTGTTAGGTAAGTTGAACTTTTTGATCCAAGGTTAAGTGTTTATCACTGTTTGATACTATCTAACCCTTGTTTTGTCTTTCACTAAATTAGATGAGTAAGATCACCAGGTATTTGTCCTTTTCCCTCTGATTTTTTAGCTTAACATGATACCCTCCAGTTTCATCTACATTGTAGCAAACTAGTATATCATCTTTTTTATAACTGAGTAGGATTCCATTATGTTTACATATAAAATATTTTAATTAGGGGCCAGAGCAATAGCACAGTGGGGAGGTCATTTGCCCTGCATGTGGCCGACCTGGGTTCTATCCCCTGGCATCCCATATGGTAGCCTGAGCACTGCCAGGAGTAATTCCTGAGTGCAGAGCCAGGAGTAACCCCTGAGTATTGTATTACCCTGAGTTACAATACTTAGGAGTAACCCCTGAGTATTGTAACCCCTGAGTATTTAGTATGACCTAAAAAAGAAAATATTTAAAAAATATTTTTATTAATGCAAATGTATTTGAAATACTATGTCTGAATAAAAATATGTTTGAAGAACCACAGAAAATAGGAAAAAATCTTTCTTTGATTTATCTAATTTTTGAATATAGGACAGTTTTGAAGTAGAAGCTATAGGAGTTTTATTTGATCCTATAATGGAAAATAATTGAGTTTACTTAGGAGAAATTATTGCTATGCTAAGTTGACTAGGCAGGAAAACAAATGGTTAAAAGCAGTAAGGTAATTGCCTTTCTATATTTGTGTGTTTGTGTGTGTATGTGCATGTGTGTGTGTGTGTGTGTGTGTGTGTGTGTACTTGTGTGAATGTGATGCAAGATAGTTTCTATTGAATGAAACAAAGAAAGATGTGGTAGGGAGAGAGTGAGGAATACATGTTCAAGAGAGAACATGGTTTTATTCAGAGTTTAAACAAAGAGATCCATGTTCCAGGGAGCTTTCTTGTAGTTCTTGAGTCAGTTAAACACCAGACTAAAAATGACTCTTTATGGACCATCTACCATAAACTTGGTGATGTGCACTGTCTACTGTTCACGATCTCTGATGATCCTGTCTGTCCTCAGATGTAGCCATCAACATTTCCACTCTTAACAGATAAAGAAATGAGACTCAAATATGACCATTAACCTGCATACATTCTTTCTAGTCTGGCCTTTTCAATGACATCTCTCCCTCTAACTTTCTAGAGATAGGTTCCTCTGCCTATGTGGCCCAAAGGTTAAGTTAGAACAATTAATTTCTGTTTGAAGTCATGTACATGCTCATTAGGTATTCGTTTCATTCCTGACATTTCTGTGACCTGGTTGCTCAGCACCTCACAGTCTGAAGAAAATACTGTGTCTGTATTATGTTCACTTTGAACTACGTTTGTTTGTTGAAGAATATTAAGAGAAACTGTTAACTTTGGATGCTTTTTTTTCTTTCTGAAAATCTTCTGATGGGTTGCTTGGACAGCAGGTATGCTAATTGTCAACTGTTTTCGAGGAAATGAACTGGAAATGAGGATGATGTCCTACTAGGTGATAAAATTATCTGTCATAGGCCCAAAGTGAACGTCAAGTTCTGAATAGCTGGCGAGCGGCTGATGAAAGAAGGCAACTGAAGGCCCGGCAGATCAGTGCTCTGTCATTCTGTAATGTTGGGGCACAGTGTCTCATTTGGTCCATATGAAGAAAACACATCAGAGGAAACCAGTCTCTTTCTTACAAAAGTGGCTCAAAACTGTAAAATCAGAAGACTACAACCCCAACACTAAGGTAACCGATCTCTGTAAACATCTCCTAACTGCTCTAATACAATCAAGTTCATAATTTTCCAGTTCAAAACCTTTAAGTTACAATATATGATAAAGCTCCTTTAGAACTAGACTCCTATTTATCTCTATCTCTTTCCTTTTTTCCACCCTTAAAGCTGTTGCCTTTTGCTAAATCATAATGAACTTCTACATCCTAGAATGCACTAGATCTTCTCTTTCTCCTCCAAGTTTCAGTATCTCAGAAGATTCTTTGTTCTTTTCTTTGCCAAGGGAATTCGTACTCATCTGTTAGATCTCAGCTCAAGTGTCCTTCTCTGCATGGCCTCCCAGATGAGGTTGGTTCCCTTTGGGCTCTGAATCCATGGCATTGGCTACTCTCTGTCTGCATAATTGCCACTTTTATAAATTGCTTACTGAGACTATCTCTCCCTCATGCAAATGCAGAGAGACTTATTGTCACGCTTGTTCATTGCTAGGCTCCCACTAGTAGATAGTCAATAATCACGTGCTGAATGAAAGTAACATAAAACAGGAGATTTGGAAAGCACATAGGAAGTGGGGGTTAAAAATAGATTACTTCATCTTATCAAAAATGTTAGATAAGGAGCCGCCCGGGAACCAGTATGCAGAGCTGCGCAAGCGGCTGGGGAGACTGGAGCCGGCTCGCGCCGAGCCCAGCTGACGATGGGATCCCGAGGAGGGCAGATGGGTTTTGGGTGTTGGCCCATCGCCTCTGGGGGTCCCGAAGCAGCCAGATGAAACTCGCCCATCACACTAGCCACCATTTTCGCTGTCCAGACGCTAAGAAAATGCCTCACGACCAGATCAACAGAGCAAGACCAGTTCGAGCCCAGGTAGGCGGCTCCCAGAAGCGGGAATCACTGGGAATTCGCCAGATGGAGTCAGGGTTAAGCCACTCCCCCTCCATTTTGTCGAGTCTGGTGGACCCGCCCAGGAGCCGCCCGGGAACCAGTATGCAGAGCTGCGCAAGCGGCTGGGGAGACTGGAGCCCGGCTCGCGCCGAGCCCAGCTGATGATGGGATCCCGAGGAGGGCAGATGGGTTTTGGGTGTTGGCCCATCGCCTCTGGGGGTCCCAGAAGCAGCCGGATGAAACTTCGCCCATCACACTAGCCACCATCTTCGCTGTCCGGACGCTGAGAAACTGACCCACGACCAGATCAACAGAGCAAGACCAGTTCGAGCCCAGGTAGGCGGCTCCCAGAAGCGGGAATCACTGGGAATTCGCCAGATGGAGTCAGGGTTAAGCCACTCCCCACTCCATTTTGTCGAGGTCTGGTGGACCCGCCCAGGAGCCGCCTGGGAACCAGTATGCAGAGCTGCGCAAGCGGCTGGGGAGACTGGAGCCCGGCTCGCGCCGAGCCCAGCTGACGATGGGATCCCGAGGAGGGCAGATGGGTTTTGGGTGTTGGCCCATCGCCTCTGGGGGGTCCCGAAGCAGCCGGATGAAACTCGCCCATCACACTAGCCACCATCTTCGCTGTCCAGATGCTGAGAAAATGCCTCACGACCAGATCAACAGAGCAAGACCAGTTCGAGCCCAGATCGCGCGGCCGCTTGCGGCCGCGTGGTCCACTAAAATAGTGAAACAGTAATGTCTTTTAATGCACTGTATTCCACGAAGAGCAGGAAAGTTTATCGGGAAGGAGATATAAAGACGAAAGAAATGACATACAGAATCTGCCAAGTAGTTGAGGTGCGGGAGGGGAGGGAGGTGGGGACATTGGTGATGGTAGATGGGTCTGGGTGGAGGGATGGGTGTTGGAACACTGTAGATCCAAAAACTCCACATGAGCATCTTTCAATTGTATGTCTAAAATGGTGTAATAATATTTGGGGGGAAAATAATAAAATTAAATAAAAAAAAAAATAAAAAAATAATATATGGGGCCAAAAAAATGTTAGATAAGTAATTTATGTATTCAGAATTTTTTTTGTAATGTTGTGAGAAATAGATGTTGCTTTTTGGAGTGATATCAGTGAGTGAAATGGGTTTGGGAAGAGTCTCCAGTGAACTTCATTTAAGGGTTTCTATATTTCGGTGGGAAAGAATGTTTGAGAAACAATAAAGGAGCAAATTTCAAGTGAAGTCTTAGTAGCTGTGTGGATTTTGGAAAAATCATTCAGTGTTCCTCACCTGTAAAATGGGGCTGATGATCTAGTATATTGTATTTGGATGATTGTGGGAATCAGACGTGAAAACACATGTATGGCACTTAGCAGAATACCTGACACCGCATTATCTGCTCAATAAATGTCACCTAGTTCTGTTACAGTTGTTGCTTTTGTTTGAAGCAGGCATCTTCATTCTGAATGAATGGACTTGACTCATGTGAAGTCAGCATTTGATAGTTTGATACTATTACCCTGAGAGTGGACCAGACCTTTTCATAGCAACATCATCAGTACATGCTAGTGAGCCCTCCCTATGCTCCCCCACACACACACACACACACACACACACACACACACACACACACACACACACACGGAAATTCCCAAAGCCAAAGTGAATGGCATCAGAGAACTTACAACTTACTATGAGCACTCACACCCCTTCTTAATTCTAAACTGTTCCCTGAATCAAATTCTCTATGGATAGAAGTGAATTCCCTTGACCTTGGGTATAGCCTTGCTCTGTGTTATAACATCAAGGGCACAAAAGCAGTTGACGACACTAGCCCTGGTTCTAGATTCTAGCAGGAAGGAGCTTGTCTATTTCATATTTAAGTACTAAACAACATTATGGAAAGGGGAGTGAGTGAGAGTCTTTTGACTTAGAGACTGGACATATAGTAGATATGGATTGGGTCCCTGGCAGCCAAAAGTTGTTTTTCTCCTCCCTGTACTATAATCGCCAAGGATTATAGCTTACATGTCATGCTCTAATCTCTCCAAATGGATTCAGTGGGAAGGGGGAAGCTTGGGTGAAATCTAGGGGGGTTTTAGAGGATTTAATGCAGTTGTCTGTTTGCTGGGCAGGATTGAGCTTTTGAGCTTTCCTACAAGTTGGCTTTTCCTTGAGACTCTGTTCTGTTTTAGTTCTGGATTTGGGACCAAACCTATAAAAACTGCTGGTTTTGCCTCCTGGCTGTACTGGAAGACCATAAGTGACTCAAACCTGGATCTGCAATGTGTTAAATGTCCTGTCCAATGTACTCTTTTTTCCAGCCAGACACTGAAATTTAGAGGGACATCCTGATGTACATGGAGGACATAGTCATCCATGGTACTCAATTTCATCATCTGCAGAAGAGTGTTGTTGGAGTAGGATTGTTCAAAGGATTTAATGTAAAAAATACATTTTCTCTCTGTGAGCACTTAGCAGGTACATTAAATCATGGGAGTCGAGGCTCTCATAGTAACCTTTGAGTTCAATCACCATCAAATAAAATCTTCCTCATGATACATGGAAAGGTATCACAATGAACACAAAGTTATCCTGTGTTTCAGATCATGCAACTCCTCGTGGTGGGTAGAATCCGGATGCCAGCCCATATCTATGTATTTTGGCCATCACTTCACCCATATCCCCTAACTCCCAGGACTCATTTTGCTCATTTGAGCTCTCACCATCCCATAGTCCACAGGCCTTACACAACAGTCTCCATCCCAACATGCTCTCGGTCCTCTAAAGCCTACTCATGTTCCCTCCAAAATATCCTGCAAAAATGTCTCCTACTTTCCTGCCTTGTGGCTCTCATAGCTGCCAGCCTTTGCACAAGAGTCTCTCCTGTTCCACTTTCCAGTTTCAGTTGACTTTCTCAGAGCCACCTTTCATCATAACCATTTGCGCTAAAATGCTGCCACCCCCAGCTTCACCATCCCTCCAAATGATGACCTATAAAGCATTACTCCACTAAATAATTTTATTTCCTTTGCAAAAACATAAAAACTAAAAAAGCTCATCTCCTTTTCTGGGATCTAACACAACAGAGAGCATGTCTTCTTGGCTCAGAGCCGTGTCCCTGGCACCCGCATAATTCGTGACACAGAGATGCTCCTTTATTATATATCAGGTGAATGAATGAGTGGATGGGTACCAGGAGGAAATAGAGTTAAGCATCTGGATGAGACTAAAGAAAAGATTTTAGTTTGCTGGGAGAGGGATCCAGCCACCTGCTTGTCCTTTCTGGCTCCTGAAAAGAACATGCCAGCTACCTATGAGGCAGGGACCCTATCAAGCACATAAAAGCACATCTTGTAGGCAGGGGAAATGGGTGGATAGTTGCTAATTGCGACTTCCAACTGGGCTGATCTTTCAAAGTTCGAGAGGCGCCTGCCTCCAGAAATCCAAAATCCAAGACTGCTACTGTCGCTGAGGCTGGTGAAGGAGGGTGCGCTTGGGCGCCTCACGGCTGGCACAGAGAAGCCACATCTCATCCTCCCCTCCTCCCCCAACTCCTCTCCAAGAGAGGAAGCAATGCAGATGGAGACGAGAAATAAATATTCCTGCCTGCTCTGTGCCACTGCAGACGTTTTCCAAAATGTCTGGCTTGGACCATGAAATCAAGCCCACCCAGGAAAAGGAGGCGCTCAGCGGGAGAAAGAGGGGGAAAGGGTGGCATATTTGTCGATACTTGTCAGCTTTCTGGGGGCAGAGCACATGGCTCAGACTTGGCAGCCCCTGCTGAGGTGGGGATGTGGTAAGTGCACAGTAATACTTGAAGAATTGAATCAAAAATGGGAACAGAGTGAAGGAAATCATGCCAGGGTGTCAGCATTCTCTCTACACCATGGTCTAGGTACTCAGGATACTCAACTGGCTCTTTTCATCGATCCTAAGGCTCTTTGCACAGTGCCAGTAGCCTCTGCTCGGCCTCTCTCCTCTACACAGCTCCTGGGTAATGAACACAACTGGCTGCAGGAAGTCATGAAAGGCCCTTTGAAATTTGGGCAGGAGCTCAGAATCCATGCATGGAGAGATTCCTGCCACCTCTAAGAACAGCTCAGACTCTCCAATACTGGAATACCAGCAGGAGATGAGAACACAGGCTGCAAATGATAAGTGGGTGCTTTTGGCCTTGGGGTGGCCAAGTGTGTGGGAGAAGTGTCACTAAGGAAGGGAAGTTACAGGCCCAGCAACAGGCACTGAAGTGTTCTTCAGTTACGGTGACTTCACTTGGTCAGCGGCTGCAAAATGTCTCCTTAAAGGGAGAGGAGAGGAGGTAGAGTTTCAGCTTGAAAACTGCACAGGAAAAGCTATGTCTACTTTGCTCCTAATCCTCCCGTGACAATCTCCCTCCTACCATGGTCCTGAGCTGGCTGCCACCCAACTAGTTCTCTGAATAAGTCAGGAATGAGGGGCTCTTGGGAGGCGGATTGCGGTTCAATAAAGGACAAAGGGACATTCCAGGTTTTCACTGGTTCAAGTCCAGTGAAAATGAAGACTCAGAGCAAGTGATAAATTTTTTGTGGGTGTCAGAGGAACATTTTACTGAAATGTTGCATTTAATTCTGCCCTTTTTCATCATTTCTATGCCTTCACTGAGGAATGATTATCAAGTATTTCCAGCTCATGTGTCCTGCCTAAATTCTTCTCGATGAATTGTCCCTACTCATTTGTTGCCCATCTACTTTCTAGTGCCAGGAAGTTACTGGTTGAATCCCACTCACTCCAGGAAGCCAGTAAGAGGGGGCCAAAGGGAGCTGACAGAAGACTGAGTTCCTTTCTCTACCCTGCTCCACTGCGGTGTGACCTTGGACAAGTGACTTTCCTCCCAGCCTTTTTGTTTTTGTGAAAGAAATGAATTAGAGAGCCGGGGGGTGTATTTCAGCCCTAGTGTTGCCCTGGGTGCCACCAATCCCCCCCATCCCTAAAACAAAATCCAAACAAAAACCAAACTTAAACAAAGGAGGCTGTTGGTAGATTTTCTTTCAGGTGTGACATGTTATGGATGACTCTATAGAGTGAAATCACATAGGATTCCACTTGTTACCATGTTCTGCTTACCCTGTCTTTGCCATTACATTCTGGGGACCAGCATCATCACATGTTGGGGGAGTAAGCGCGATCCTTCTGCATAAGAAAGTTGGTGTTTCACAAATGTGTGGGAGTCAGAGGCTAGGTAAGACAGAAAATGGAACAGGGTGCTAACAATTGTCGAGGGTACTAATGCCAACCTAGAACTGAGCATTAAATGGAGGCAAAAGGATACACATGACAACCCTTTAATGTATGTTCTGTAATCCATAGTCTGGAGGGGAAGGAAAAGAGAACAAGAGAGAAAGGGAAGGAAATAAAGAACCTGCCATGGAGGAGGGCTGGGGGGGGGGAAGGGAACCGGGACGTTGGTGGTGGGAGATGGGCACTGGTGGCGGGATGGGTGCTGGAACACTGTATGACCAAAACCCAAATATGAACTTTTAATTGTATATCTTTGTAATCGTAAAAATTAAAAAAAATTTAAAAAAAGTAAAAAAAAAAGAAAGTTGGTGTTTCATACCAATGTGAACTGGGCATGAAACTATGTGAATGAATGCTACCTAGAAAATGTTTTAAATAATCTTTCTCTACTTTCCCTTTTTTTCCCAGGTTCTAAAATTTGAGGTGGGAAAACTTCAAAGTAGGGTAAACTTGAACTTGTTTGCATGTATGCACTCTATCATATAATAATTATGACAATTATGTTTTGTTAACAATAGCTGCTGTTTCACTAAGGTCTACTGTGTGCTAGGCTAGTGTCAGATGAAGACACTAAACTCATTCTCATGATCTTCACACTAACACACTAGTGAAGATCCAGCCCTTGTTGCCATCCAATATTTGACCACAAAAATACAGATACACTCCCAAACCAAAAAAGACATTACAGGCTCTTCCCCAAACCCAAAAGGAAACTCAGGTTTGACAGACTCTAACCTGAGTTTAGAATGTGCCGCCAGTTCAAGATCACATGCTTGGCTAATTAGGGTGAAGAAATTTAAAACTGGTTCTGATGGATGCCAGTGAGAATGCTGTACCTCCAACCCTGTGCCTGATCTTTTCTTGACATCAATGTCTGTTTTAAGGTGCCTGAGACAGTGGTTCTTAATCTGGTAGCCTTTCCTGTGGCCTAGTCAGAGGAAAACAACTGGTCTTGAGCCAGTAAGAATCGCCTTTCGGCAGCACACAGTTGCAGGCCCACCTAGCTCCAGCAAGTGTGGGAGAACTAGGCTTGAAGCAATACATTTATATTGCCCCTCTCCATGGGTTATTTACTGAGAGAGAATGATTCACTAAACTTTTTAATTCAAAGTGAGAGAAAAGAAAATATGCTTGAGAGAATTAGAGCTTCTCTAGAGAAAGGAGAATCCACCGGTGCCCACCCCCAACCCCACAAGTGAAAGAAAGTAATGTCACACCCAAGTGAGGTCACGGGAGATTCCAGAGAGGAATGTATCTACTTAGAGAGAATTCAGCTGATTTTTGCCCAGGGTCCGCTCACTTTTATACTCATGACCTGTTCTGGTGCAGAATTTGGGTCTCAGAATTGTACTGACTTGATCACCTACTCCACCGTTTGGAAATCAAAGGTACACTAGCACCAGCTGGTAAGTGAGTGATAAAGCATCTAAGGAACAGGCATATACACCTGGTCAGTGCAGAGCACTAGGGACCTCTCCTGTCTGTCACAGCTCTCCAGACAGCTTTTCTTTTCTCTCCTTTGAATTAAAAAAAGTTTAATAAATAATTCTCTCTCCACAGACACATACTTTGCATGACCATTTGATAAAAAAGAGCCCCAGAATACAACTTCTCTGGGAATTATCTCCCGATTGTTAAGAGAATCTGTTAAATCTCCAATTTAACAAATCAGAACTCCAGTTAAGAAAAGTGCACCCGATAAAATAAGGAACAAACAAACATGTTTCAAGCTCCATCTAACCTGCATGTCTCATTTGCGACCTCAAAATTAATTTTACACATTTAGATGTGGAAATGTTGACTAAAAAATTAGGAACTGCTTTTTTTTTTTTTTTTAATCTGAGCAAATAAAGGTGGTCTCAGATCAGGAACTCTTGGGATATAAGCCCAAAGAGATGTGTGTGTGTGTGTGTGTGTGTGTGTGTGTGTGGTCATCTTCAAATACAGATTTTACCTTCACAAATTAAATAGCAATATATTTTTTTCTGAGTTGCCTGCTGTTAAGAAATGCTGCTCATCTCTAGGTGAGGATTATGGATTTGTTGTTGACCACACTTAGCATTCATACACAAACTAAGACCAAATGACATAATAGCCTCCGGCATTCAAGAAAAGAAAACAACAACTAGAAGTCAAAACAGGAAAACTTTACTTACCGTAAAAGACAAAAAAGAAGAAAACAAGGTCCCTTCATCATATCTGGATAATTTTGCCAGTACCCTTCCAAGATCGTAACGAACTAGTAAGGTGGCAAAAAAGAAAATCATTATTGTTTCAAATGATAGTCGTTGACAATAAATCACAACATTCCTGATCAGAGGGAGCCGAGCATCGAGTTCCCTGCCCATTTTTTGCTCTAATACGTGATTCCCGCATTTTGGGTGAGGCATAGAATCCCTTTACATAGAAATATTTGACTTATCCGGCTTTCTCTTCATTATTATGTGATTGCAAATATAGAGTGTTACAGAAGTGCAAAGTGACAAAATATTATTGAGTTGCATATAGCATGCGATAATATTAAATGCACTTTTCAAAATCCAAAACTGCGCAAAGCAGTTTTTATGTTACATATTAGCACTACATTTAATCCAATCTATTTTTATTTGTATTTTATCAGTAATTTGGGGAAAACAGAAGCTAAGCACTGGCAAATATAAATGTCTTCCCATTCAGCATTACTTAGTTAAAATTCTATAATTCATGAGGGTGACTGAAATAGCTTTATCTGACTTTTATGTTTTATTATGACTCTCGCTGCATGTAAAACTAGAGGAAAGGGGGTTTTCACGATGGCAGAATTCCTTATTACCGTTTAACTTTCTGTATTTTAAAACCTAACTTTGTCAGTGCTGAAAAACAAAACAAACATTTTCTGCACAACCTCGTGCATCATTTAGGGACAAATTCTTATTAAGCTAACATATGCCACCTCATCAATCCTTCTTCACACAACTCAAAAATCATCAGAAAAATCATTTTATGGGAGACTGGGTGACGTACAATCTTGTTTCTTGAGAAATACAAGTATCCAGCTCAACTTTTTAACGTGTTACATTTTAATGGAAATGTAGACATAACAAAGCCACTTTCACAATGAAACATTTCACCTGAAGTTGAAGGTTACCTTTGCCACCAACAGTGTTATCATTTCCTTAACAGTTTCTTCAATTAGTTCATCTATTTTTGAATGGTACTGATGCTGAAGAACACAGAAAGACAAATATTAGCATGTTTGAGAGGTGATGGCATTACATTTGTCAGTAATTTTTAGACAATGCAATTTATAAATAAAACCTGGTCTGCAGACTTAGTTTATTTCCCTGTCCTAGAAGCATCCTGTAAGATTCCAATTCCAGGCCTTTGATGAAGAGAGATCTGAAGCTTTTAAAAAAAATTACCAGACACATTGTTCTTCACCCAGAGCTTTCCTTGATAGCTTTGATATGTGTAGATACATACACACATTTACAAATAGCATGCATGGATGGCTAAACGGCCTAGCAGTATGCTGAGCTGGATTCTTACAAAGCAAGATTTCATGATAATTTAATACAGGGGGGTGAAAAAAATCTTTGGAAAATTGATTCTAAAAGAATTAGAATTCTTTTAAGAAGAATCAAAAGACACTGCCACTGGTTTTGCAAAATTGATCTTAAACCCTTCAGATACGTTAGCTAATTTCTCCTAATTTTATCCTTTTATATCCAGGTGTTGATTCAATTTCAGGCATTGTTGTTAGACCCTTGTGGAAACCACTTGTTTTCTTCATTCATGAATAAGCAGACACAGGCTTGTAGCCTCTACTTAGAGATTCCTCAAAGATTTTAAATTTCTTTAACTGCTGCAGTTGATTAAATTTAAATAGTAATGTAAAAACAAATCCCCACACAAACAAAATTCTGCTGTAAATGCCAGCGAAAAAAAGAAAAGTGATTTCAACAGAAACAATTGCATGCCAGCTTCCTGACATTTATTAGATCATTTTAATACCCATTCGAATTATCCCATATTTTATTAATAAAAACAACAATGCAAAGCATTGCTTTTTTGAAAGGAAAACTAACTTACCCACTCTTTAGCAAACTTTCAGAAGGATGGTTAATTAGGAATAGAAAAAAAAGGAATAGTGCAAATAAAAATTAACACAAAAGAACATGAGAAAATAAAATTCAACATGTCATCCAAAAAAAACTATGGAAACATACAGAAATATCAAGCCATCATAATATGATTAGATATTCTGATAACTGGCAATTAGAATTACTGAGAGAAAGAAAAGGAATGTGAATTAAATTACAATATTTAAAGTCCTAAGGGAACTTGACTTGCAATTGGAAGACCTATATAAATTTTAGTACAAAGCTGGAAGTCAAGTTACCTAAGAAAACACAGCTCAGTGTCTTTATCTGAAAACAAGCAAAGAGAAAATAAACAAGAAAAATCCATATAATATCCTGGCCCATGTTAAAAGATAAGGAAAAATTATTAATTTTGGAAAGGGAATGACCTAAACTCTGTAAAATAATTTAGTCCTGCTATTAATTAATATGTAATTAATATATGATGATGATGACTTTATTGAAAACCCATATCTCAAATCTTTTCTTGTGGTGATTCTTAGATACACAGATTTATTCTGAAGAGCAAGGATCTAGATGTAAAAATATTTTGACAACTATAATTGTAATTCAAATATTATTATTTGCTTCAGTTTATAATACAGAAAATAAGGGTGGAAAGAGATGATTCATTTCAGTTCAATTTTAGTTGATTAAGGGAAATGCTATATAATATATGACCTTGCTGTATAGACCTAATGAATCTTAACTTATGTCAGCACACTGCTGGCTTCATGAAAGGATTCTCAAGCGGCAAAAACCTGAACCTAAATGCAAAAGCTATCTGCAGATTTCTGTGCTAGAAACACAAAGAAAGAAATTAGAAAAAAAGAATTCAGGAATATTGACAGGGCTCCAAATTCATTTTTTAGGTCTTGAGATAAGATCCAGAATCACACCCTCAGTTTCCTTCCTCATGTGACTGCCTCACTCTGCTAGATTTTCTTGGGATTGCTAAAATGATTCACGTCTATTAAATTAATTATGAGATTGAGAGAACTTGGAAAAGCTACTTATAGGCAAGCAACAGAAATTATTAGATGGGGGCGGAGCGATAGCCCAGCGGGTAGGGCGTTTGCTTTGGAGCGGCCGGCCTATGCCGGCCCGGGTTCGATCCCCCGGCATCCCATATGGTCCCCTGAGCACCGCCAAGAGTAATTCCTGAGTGCAGAGCCAGGAGAAACCCCTGAGCACTGCCGGGTGTGACCCAAAAGCAAAAAAAAAAAAAAAAAAAAGAAATTATTAGAGCAGGAACGTCTTCCTGAGAAATTTGGATGAAATGGCTACCAGCTAAGAGTAATTGTTCTTTACCTACCACGACCTGGGCTCTTGGTATCAGCAATTAACAAAGTCATTCTTTTTCAAAGGACAAATAGCTTTCTTTTTTCTGAAAGAGGGAACTTCATTCTCTAAGGAGTGCAGAGGAAACTGAAGATATGATTTAGAGCAGTGGTTTTCAGTGGCAAGTCTGCAGATAGGTGCTGGTCTGCAAGGCACGAAAAACTGAAATCCCCTAGTTCAAGGAGTCTCTTCCCACTTTTGAGTTTGGATCCAAAACTTGAGTCTTAACTTCTCTCTAGGGAGACCCACAGCATCTGCCCTTTTCACTGTCTACTAATATTCTGACCTCCAGTACTCGCCACATTTCCTTTTTCCCTGTGTTTTGGCATGATTATTCTGCTCTTGATTCCATAGAAAACTGAAATCTATTAAACTGTTTTAGTCCTTATCTCTACCAGGGAACTAGAATTTTCCTTTATGTAATTATAGCAATTATTTTTACCACACAAAATAATGAAACGGTCTATGTGAACTGATTATCATGTTGGTTAAATGTGTACATAGATTATTCAAAACCCATCTCAATATATACTATATATCACGTCTGTATATGTATGTTAATTGCAATAAGAATTAAGCAAGACATTTGAGCAAAGCTAGTAGGTCAGGGTAAAAATCCATTGTTTATTATTGAGTAAAGTATAAATATTAAAGAATCCTCTACTCTTAATAATGTAATTTTACATATCCATTTTATCATGTTCTCCTGAGACTGATTTGATTAACTTGCTTTTCTGAAGCAATAGTGAGTACTCTGTCCTTACTTTTTGCTCATTTTTGGGAATATGCATAAAGTGATATGCATATCACTTTATGCATATGTAAAACTTCAAGGGGTTATCTTTTAATTACTTTTCTCTCTACAAGTGTATTTTGTCACCAGATCTCTTGCAGCCAAATGGATATCCTATTTTACATACAAAGGAGCCTCTGACTTTGCTTTCCACAGACCCCTCTTCTGGTCTCCTTGGATTGACCTGAAGCGGATAATACCTTTATATTATATTTTGAGGTACTAGCTCAAGATGATTGGAAGGTAACTGCTAATCTTAATGGCATGGTAAGTTCACTTTAGCTTCCTCTGTTGAGCTAAATTGCTGCAAATTCACAATCAATTTGCGAAAATCATTCCACTTGACTTCCTGTGCTGCACATTTTGCCTCGTCATGGAACAGATTGTGTGTATGTTGTCTTTCTGTTAAGACCATCTGACCTTGGAAATGAGATGAAAACACACTAGACCAAGTGAGAAACTACTTAATACACAATTTCCTGTCTAGTCACAAATTTTAATGAAAAAATAAATATTTAAGATGGAAAAGTATGGTTAACAAATGTTTTAGCAGCTGCCTTTAGATAAGACTTCATAGCAATGATGAAATTTAGGAAGTGAACTGGATGTTGGAGGGGATTGTGTTACCTGGCCGATATGTTGTCTAGAACAGACATTAGAGTTGGAATTCAGTTAGAAGCAGGTAATAGTTCTAGGTCTTTATGCACTCACTAGCCAATATTCACTAATAACACTGAACACTAGTCTGTTCTTCAGTTTTGGGATATTTTTTAGTTAGCCCTGACAGATTTAATTTGAGCATTTCAGTTTCACTCTGGAGATGTATATTCCCATTCCACAAAGGGACCAAAAATAATGAAGGGCAATTTACATGTGTGTGACTTCCCACAGAAATTGTGCTCAAGGTCACATCCATAAAACAAGATCTTAGCGAGGAAATGCAACAGAATGTAACGTCATTTTTTACAGTATGGTTTCATTAATAACGCTGATGAGGAAAAGCAAATCTTGCCTTACGCTGAAAAAAAGGACATTAGAGGACCTGATTTTGTTATATGTTATTTCTGTTATGTTGTTTTTTGGACCATGCATGGCAATATTCAGGGCTTACTCCCATTTGGCACTCAGGCAGGGTTGGGGGACCATATGGGATGCCGAGGATCAAACCTAGGCTGGCTGCCATATTGCTATACTATTATCTGGCCCAATGTTGTTTCATTTAAAACTTAAGTCCTCTCCTCCCTCCAGAACCACCAAGGTGGTCCAGGTAATCCTTGGCACTTCAGGATCTGAGCAACACCTTATCCATGGGCCTTCACATTCAATTGCTATCCTCTCTAGGCATGGTTCTCTTCATACCCTGACTTTCTGAGCAATGCATGGGCGGGTCCCCCTCTGCCCTCCAAACTCAAATATTAGTTTCCAAAAAACCTATTAATAACATTAGTGGGGACTTGCAAATGCATTTACAGATAACGTTTATCTGGCTTTCTTCTGACTGTTCTCAGTTATTTGCCATTCTAAAAATCAGAAGAGGTCTCACGTCCCATAAATTGATCACTTAGATGTTTGATTCAATCATACTAAAGGTAAATAGCAGTTCAGGTCTCTCTGGCGTGGCTTAAGAAACAAGATCTGTTTTATCTTACCCACTGGTGCATGGGGGTCTCCAAGGCTGCTCCTACTAATCCTTGGGGTGGGAGGAAACATGTACTATTGAGCAATGAGCTAATATTAGCTTCATGCAGGTAAGTGCCTCAACCAGTGGACCATATCTCTGGCCCCTGTGTGTCTATTTTAGGAAAAAACAATAGTGATAGTCTTTAATAAAGTCCAAGTTACTGTTTCTTTCTCTTTACACTTAAAATACCACATTGGGACTAAAGACATAGCAAAGGGACACACTTTTTATCAGGGCACACTCACAAAAGTTCAGCATACTTGATGATTACTTTCCTTGGAAAAGTAACAGTGAATTATTCAAAGGGAATATATGAAGACTTTTATACAATACTTCATCAAATTAAGCCATGTCCAGGATTGGGCACATAGGCTCAGTGGTACACTGCATACTTTGCATGTATAACTCCCTGATTTTAATTTCTTGCATCATCGAAAGAAAAAACAACAACAATCAAAATAGATCAACGTTCAGAAATAGATGCATACTGCTATTTAGCCTAAAAGATGTAACTGGATATATTCAAGAAAAATTTCTCATATGTAAGCTTCAATTCTGACAGCCTGTATGCCTCAGTCTGTATGTTACATACAATGTGTTTCAATTGACAAATGAGGACAGTAAGGTAATAAGTGTAAGTAACCTGCTGACAGTCACACACTTTGGCAGTTAATATGTGGAGGTCCAAGACACAAAACATAATCCAAACTTCTAAGGTTTAGCCAAAGTCATTCCACTCTAACACAGGTAATTACACCGTAACAAACATGTTACTTCCCATCATGCAGTACCAACAGGGCTTGACAGTTTGGCCTAATGAGGGAATCAGAAATCTTTTGAGATTGCAAAGTAGCCTTGAGTAATAGTATTTGTTTCTTGTGAAATGGCTCTATACATTTCACTAGATTTTCAGGGGACTCTCTAAGAGCATCAACTCTGGACTCTCTTCCTTTGTACTATAGTTCTCATGCATCCAGTTCAAATAGGAAAAGTTAAAATCTGAGGGAACTGGCTTCTGAAGAAGGTATCTTTATCTATCTGACCAGGTTTGTGGGTGCTCTTTCAAGATGACCACAAATGAATCAATGTAAAGAAGGATTAAAAAATTTGCTTGGCAGGGGGATGAGGCAGGAAGCCATTTCTATTGGAACAAACCTCCCCAAACCTGGAATGGCATCATCTTGGAGAAACTGCTGCAGTGGAAATTTAGAGACACTCTAAAGGAAAATGGAAAATTTACACTCTATCAAGCTTAAAACATCGTTGTGTTAATGTGTAAAAAGAAGAGGGAGAGAGATGCAGAGACAGAGAGAGAGAACAGAGAGAGAAAAGGGAAACAGGGGTTCCTGCTATTGAGGCAGCCTGGGGGGTGGGTGGGAGGGGTGTGGGTACATTGGTGGTGGGAATGGGGCACTGGTGGAGGGATGGGTACTGGAATATTATATTACCAAGAACCAATTATGAACACCTTTTTAATTGTATGTCTCATGGTGGTATAATAAAAAATTTTTTTAAAAATGTAAAAAAAAAGGAAAAAAATCTTTGTGTTGTATAGGATACTACCAAGAAAGAGAAAAAGACAATCATAGATACACATATGATGATGGCTTAGCATCCCGAATATAAAAAGGACCCGTTACAACCAAATGACAGACAAGCAATCAGACTTCAAAATGTGTAAGGGATTTGGATAGACATTATTTCCAAGAAAACGAGTGAATGATCAGTAAGCAAACAAAAGGTGGTCAGAATCATTGCAAATCAAACCCAAAATGGCATACTATTTTACACTCACTAGAATGGTCATAATAAGGAGGGGTAAGAGAAACTACTGGCGAAGTTGTGCACAACGTTTTCTCATTCATTTGGTGAAGAAAATAAAATAGTGCAGTTACTTTAGAAAAGTCTGGCAATTCTTCAAAAAATTTTAGCATAGAGTGACTATGTACCCAGCTATTTGGCCCTAGGTATAAAGTCAAGAGAGTTGGAACCATGAAAAGTTGTACAAGAATATTCATGATAGCATTATTAATATTTGCTAAAAATGAAAACAACTCAAATTACTACCAGATGAACTGATAAAATGTGAGATAGAATATCTCTTGAGTTAGGATATTATTTGGTCACTAAAAGGAAAAAAACACATATGCTACAATATGTATGAATCTTGAAAACATTATGCCATGTATTCAAAAACCTCACATTCAACAATTCCATGTATATAAAATGCAGAAAACAAGCAAATTCTTAGCAGCAGAAGTTGTGAAAAGTTCTGATCACTCAGGAGGTGGGGAGAGAGCAATGGGAGACTACTAAAGGGTCTGACTTAATCTTTAGGGTGAAGGAAATGACTTATAATTGGTTGTGCTAATGCTTGCACAACTTTGGGAATATACTAAATGTGACCAAATTATGAAATAATTAATTTATAGGTTCTCTTTCTCTTACATCTTCCTAAATACCGTTTACACTTCCTGTTCTTAAAAATGATGTGAGTGCCTAATTTGAGTGAATGCTTTTTATCCCCTCTCCCCCACCCTCTAACAACACACAGAATAATGACCAGGGGAAAATAGTGAAAGTGAACTGCATTTATAGGTGAAGTACTGCTGCTCTGTTTCTCTGGATGTTCATCTGGATGGACGTTTGCATGCTTCCCTAAACAGTGCTGCTTATCTGCTTTTTTCATAATTCAGTACAAAGTATTTTAGGAAATGGTCCAACAGTCTTGATCATAGAAGTCTATCTTACCTTTATAGATCTGTTAATATTTAAAAACAAAAAATGAAAATCAGATAAAAATAAGTCTTTCTAGTGAAGTGAGATACTTAAGTTAGCCTGATAGTCTGAGTACTAAAATGATTTTCTTTTGTAGAAATGTTTTTGACATGATATATGAATGACATACAGCATTATATTAGTTTCATATGAAAAAGACTGGATCCTTAGTCAGAAGGAAAGAGAGATATAGAATGACTGCATTTATTTGCATGACATAAATACATATATACATATTATGATAACAAAATCCAATGTCAGGAGAAACGTGGAACAGGAGCTCTTACCAAAAGTGGAAATTACCACAAACTTGTGGGAGTCAGAGGTTAGGTAAGACAGAGAAGGGAACATGTGTGAATAAATGTTGAAAGGGCTAATACCAACCTAGAACTGAGCATCAAATACAGGCAAAGAAAATGCACATGATGGTGTCTAAGTGTATGTGTTGCAACCCACAATGTGTAAGAGAAGGAAAAGAGAGAGAGGAAGAGAGAAAAGAGATAAAGAACTTGCCATGAAGGCAGGCTATGGGAGGGGGGGGGATTGGGGACATTGGTAGTGGGAAATGGGCACTGGTGGAGAGTGGGATGCTGGAACACTATGTGACCAAAACCTCCAAACATGAACAATGTTGTAATTGTATATCTCACGGTGGTATAATAAAATATTAAAAAAAAAGAAAAAGACTGGATCCCCTGGGATGAACCCAGAGCCTGTCACGTTACCCGTCATATATTTTATATGCCAAAAACAGTAACAATAATGGACCTCATTCTCAATGAATGGAGACAATACTGGTGCCCACTCGAGCAAATCGATGAACAACAGGAAAACAAGTGACAAGTGACATATAAACTATATCACAATTAAAAAATTGAGGGTGAAAAGATCAAAAGGGACTAGAACTCTGGAAAGTCTGAACTTCAAGGGGTTTTGGTTTTTTTTTTAAGTATTTTATTATACTACCGTGAGATATACAAATAAAAAAGATATACAATTAAAAGTTCATATTTGGGTTTGGTCATACAGTGTTCTAGCACCTGTCCCCTCCACCAGTGCCCATCTCCCACCACCAACGTCCCGGTTCCCTCCCCCTTCCCCCCCTCCATGGCAGGTTCTTTATTTCTTTCCCTTTCTCTCTCTTTCTCTTTTCCTTCCCTTCCAGACTATGGATTACAGAACATACATTAAACTTTGGAGATGATGAAAAATCAAAGTATTCTAAGTGGGTTCTGCAAAGTCTACAGGACTGTTCAGAGTCCCCTAGAGAAGATAGATAAAAATCAGAAGTGTTGAGAAACACGGTAGTTTGGGATCTGGTACCTTCTCTCCTGGGCTCCTGTTTCTCTAATTCATTCAAGCAGTTCTTTTATTTGTGTCACCTATTAGCCTTCTGTTAAAGCACCAAGTGTAAATGCTGCAGCTAAAAAGAGCCTGAAGAAAAGTAATCTGTGCTCTCTCTTTTTATTTGCAGATGAGGAAAGTAAATTCAAAAGTGGCTGAATAAGCTTCACCAAATTCAGTTTGCCAAGTCAGAACAAGAATTCAGTACCTGGACCTGAACTAAGCCTTTCTCGGAAGATTTCCTTCATGCCAAGATCTCCATAGTTCATGACTGGACACTACACCTCTGTATCAGTGGTTCCTGAAGCGTACCTCCAGACTTAAAGATCCCACAACATGAGGAATTTGTCAGAAATGCAAATTCCTGGACTCACCTCAAACCAAATCAAAACTGCCTGGGGTGATAAGCCAACAGCTGGGTCAAACACACACTAAAATTCGAAAACCACTTCTGCAGACCATTCACAAGCAGAAGCCGAGGAAGATCTTAAAACCCCTGCATCTCAACAGAGTGCCTAGAAAAGAGTCCTCAGGGAAAGATCCTGACAAAGACCATTAAGAGACAGAAACTAGCAGCGATGGTTGAGGAAACCGAGTTGGGGGTGGGGGAAGAGAAACAAAGTTGGAGATGATCTTGCCAGGAAGAGAATACCACCACTCCACACTTTAAAATGGAAGGTGCCGAAGAGAAAAATAAATAACGAATAAGGAGCAAATATAATTTAGTAAAAATTCTGAGCATATAAGGCTGGTATCGAAAGATCTGATTTAGGAGCAATTTATGCCAATTGGCAACAACATGAGAGTTGCCAGAAATGTTTCTGAATTAATTCTAAATTGGTATATGAATATCTAGCTGGCTTAAGGCCATCAGAGAAAAATGATCATGATAGTCTTTAATCAAGCCCAAGTTGCTGTTTCTCTCTCCTTTACATTTTAAATATCACTTTGGAATTGGAAACTTAGCAAAGGACTAAACTTTTGGTCAGGGAACATTCACAATCAGCTCAGTGTAAGGAAAATTAAGGTCTGTGAGGTTTTGAAATTCAGAATCTGCTGGCTGAGGACTGGGAATCAGGGTGATCTAACAGTAAATATCCTGGCGGTGCTTGCTGCAAGAAAAAAGAACTCTCCTGCTGTCCAGATGTTCAAAGTGCAAAGATGCACTTCAAATGTGAAAATAGCTTGCATTCTGGCAAACAGATCTGTTGAAGATACCAGCCTAATAAATAAGGTCATCAAATGTCATTTAACTTAGAGGAACTTCATGGCAATCCCAACTGCAACCGAGAATCACTTCCAAGTGACTGATATTCTCATCAGTATAGGTCCCGAAACTGACTTAACAAACAGATACCAAAGAGTCATCTGTGGCTTAATCCACAAATGCAAAAGAATATATCTGAAATTGGGCAGACTTGTATAGATGGAAAGAATTTGTGAAGTTTTCTTCGACGTGATCAATGGAGGTGGAAAAAAATCTGTATTATTATTATTTTTTACCTCTTGGCCCATTTCCATGCTGCAAAGTTTTGTTGATTGAGCTTTGGCATCAACCATAACATTAAACATGGTGCATATTGACTGTGGGACTCGAAAATCTGTTGATCGACTGGTTTTTGCAGCTTAACTTCAAATGCAATCCTGGTTCTATTAAAACAAAGTAGGAAAAGACCAATTCAGCATTCAGATGGCAGCAGGTGGAGGAGACATTTTCTGAGAGGTCAGTGAAAAAGAAAATTGAAGGCTGTAATCAGTTTCAATCGACAATGACTTCACATGTGTTCTTTTTTAAAATGAGTTTCTCAACTAAGGAAGGTCTATTCATAGATGCAGCCAATCAAACCCTTCCTTTCTCCAGCAGTACACGGAACACCTGTAGCTTGGTATACTTCTTTCTATACTTTATGTGGTATGGAGAACCCTAATTGTAGAGAATGTAGGAATAAACCAAAACCCAATAATGGCATTATTGCATATATTAGTTCTCATATTGGCAACTGACTACCTTGAATTGCTGAATGAAAAGAACAAAACAAAAAACCAAACAAAAGAAGTTTCTAATCTTCAAAATCTAATGATCAGGCAAAATCTTAAATGGCATTTTTTCCCCATGGTCATTTAAAAATAGACTGAAGTTAAAAATAACAACTGGCTTATTAGAGAATAACAACAACAACAAAAAGTACAATACTATCTTTGGGGAAGAGAGTAAAATTAGGAAGAGAAATACTGGGGAACCTTGACTGTGCTTATTTGTTGTTGCTTTCCATGTTAATGTGTTATTTTGCAATAAGAATACATTAGATTATTTTAATAATTTAAATGGCATTATGTATTAAACAATTTATGAATAGTAGAATGGTAGTAACATAATTCTGGCATAGGTTAAATTATGATCCCAAATATTCACTAATCACTCACATGAAAAAATCTAGTTAGACATGACCCTCTAGTAAGACAGGTGCAAGATCTAATCCTTGGTATCAGAATTACAAGTTTTATTTTTAGTCCCAGAGAAGTGGGTCACATCATCGCATCATAAAGAGAAGCACCTGGTTAGTAAGTAGTTTTATTAAAGCTTCTTTCAGCATTGTTCACTGTCAGGGTTTTGAGATTATGCAGCCATCAGGAAAGCATTGCTTTTAAGAGGTATTTGTAGCAGTTTTCTAACAGTGCATAGGAGGACCACACAGCTAGTTAGCTCAGGAAATGATGCCAGCTTGCTAACACACCCTGGGTGCATGCAGGGAAGCCAAGTATAATTTCTAAGGTTGGAAGCCCAGTTCTTAAGAAAAAAAAACTTTAAAAAAAACACCCCACTCCTATATATTATATGATCATGTTAAAGATAAATGTATCTTGGCTTCTAAAGACTTCATGCACTGCAGTAGCTTTCTAATCATGATGATCATTTTAAGCTCCACTGAAAATACATCATTTCTGAATTTATGAAAGGGAGCCTAGTGGGGACAGAGTTGGATGGGGCCCTGTGCTGATCTTTGGAGGGTTTCTGTGCCAGTTCCGCCCCATTTGAAAAATGGAAATGCTAAACCGCTCCCTTAGGGATGAAGTAGTCATCTTCTGTTTTACAGAACTGTTCAAAGTCCTTGGAGTGTGGGGCTGTGAAAAAAAGGAACCTGAATGCAGAATTATTATGCCTGAAGGTTCTGTGGGATCAAAAAATCAGGAACAGAGGTCACTTAATGCACCTCGCTCTCCTTGAGATGGGTTGCCTTGTTTTGTGAGGAGCACAACAACTTAGATGCTAACAAACACATTTGTAACCTTTGCTAAAGCAATAGTTTGCATTTCTTAGATGCTTAGAAATGTGCAGTGCCTTATTTTTGACATTGCATATTCACACCTAGGAAACAGAATCATTACTATATTGTCCTAGAACAAGAGTCATTTATTGTTTCAAAGAGGGAAACACTGATTGATTCTAGCCTTATCTAATTCAGATTCTATGTCCAAGAGCTTTGTTATGGTTTATTTTCTGAAGTTGGCAGTCTGGAGGTAATATTTCTACCTGTATTTGCTCTTGTGTGGTTGTGTTATGTCAGGAGTTGTCAGGAACTTTTATGTCTAGTGCAAGGTTCATGCGTGCAGTTGGATAACTTCTACTAACAAGAGATTATTTGAAATCTACATTTTAGTAAGCATGATGCTGGGAGCAGAGAAGGGCTAGGAGATCAAAATAAACATGATATACACCTGCCTCTGAGTAGCTCACGTTCTTTGAAGGGAGTGTGGCTGATTTGTAGTAGCTGACTTACAAAGATACATGCTAAGGGATAAATCAGCCTCCATTTTTTCTCTCCAGATCTTTTCTTCTTCTCTGTGTATCCTAGTTGTTTTTTCTCAAATGTATGACTTCCCAGAAACAGCATCCAATTCTTTATGTATAACTGTGTCCACAGATCAGGAGCCAGTAAATCTTAATTCCCCTGCATTGCAGTCCCTCACACAGTTCAAGGAGAGCTCTTCACTACAGAGAATGCTTTTGCCAGAAAAGTTTGGTGGAGTGATTTGGCCATAGGAATCTATATTGTTTTTTCTAAAACTGACTCTGTAGGAATTAGTGAAATTCCCAACGTAGGGAAACATTTGACCTTGAGTTTGAGAAAGCACCCCACCCCACATTCTAAGACTAGGGAAGAAATAAGAAAACACAAAATCAGAAGTGAGTATTTTAAGTTCCAGAAGCCTGTCTGGATTCTTCATAGCACCCTGCTCTTCTCCCAGTTCCTGCTGACACACTCACCTACCTGGAACTGTGTTGTTCTTTTGCCCTTTTGGTTTCGGTTCTGGTGCTATTATTTTTCTTTTCTTCTTCCAAGCTATAAAATGGTGAATTTAGAGTATGCCCAGCCAACCCGATCCTCCATCATCCACAACTGATCCATCAACTAAACTACACCACATCTGGAGACCGGAGGGGCCCATGCTGCCTGTGGTCTTTTTTTTTTTGAACGAAGAAAAATAATGGAACAGTTCTTAAGTGGAAAAGG
Source organism: Cryptotis parvus (assembly GCA_021461705.1). NCBI lineage: Eukaryota > Metazoa > Chordata > Mammalia > Eulipotyphla > Soricidae > Cryptotis > Cryptotis parvus. The sequence continues at coordinate 94,447 of JAJIBD010023229.1, read as the reverse complement.
AACTTGGATATGTGTCTGTGGATAGACGGGGTGATGATAATGATGTCAAATCAGAAGAATTTCACTTCTGTCTCTCTGATATACAAATATGGTCACTCCATGAGGCAAGAAATAGTGGTCTCTTTTTCGCCTTGGAATGCCAAGGACTTAGCATCATGTCTGGCATATTAGGAGGAATTTAATTGTTATTGAATGGGTACATATAGGCTTCATTTTTTTTCCCTCCTTACCTTCTCAGAACACTTTACTAGGGAACTTCAAATGCCACTTTCAGTTCTACTTGCCACAGTGGAAAAAGAGGCTATTTGATTTCTCAAAACGTACATTGAATATCACATATTTATTAAATGAACTATTTAAATTTCGGAGACACTTTGAAATAATCAATGACTTACTAGCTTTTTGGCATTGCATAACCATACATATGAAATAATGTTGATATCTTGTTAGATTTGGGACACGTGGTACATTCTCAGTTCATAGGTATAGAATGAATGATGCTTTGAGGTCCCATTAAAATAGGATAACCATGAGATTCTTGTTACCTATAGAAGACACTCTGTTTCTAGATTTGTATGTGCTTTTCTGTCAATTCAACTATTTAACTTTGTCTATACCAGACATTAAAAATATTTCTTTAGTAAAATATGTATGCCTGATACCTTGCATGCAGGGATAAACAGGAGTGGACATGGATTCTTTAATCATGTAGCAAAATGAATAAAAAAGACTCCATATTTCACTGAGTTGAGGGCAGATACATGATAGGTGAAGAGTCTTGGCTATGGTAGGGGTCACCCTCCAGCTAACTTAAAGAAATAATCAACTTCTCCCAAAATCTTCTGATTATGGTCAATTGAACCACTCAAGCTAACTTAAAAAAATCAGTTTCAACCCAAATCTTCAGATGATGACTAATTGAAAGAGTGGCTATCAACCCTTCCCCGCGTCAGTGAGAAGAGAGAAGAGGCATGTAGAGCCTGTCCAGAAAACTATTCTTACCTTTTGACACAAGACTCAATCATGTCACTTGCCATCAGCTTTAGCCTTTGTTCTAAGTGCTTTCCAAACTCTTCTTCGGGCCAGTGTAAGTCCCGAATGAAGGTCTGAAGGGCATCGAAGTTTCCAGAACAGATCTTCTGAAGTGCCTGATCCATTACTAGCAGGATAAAAGTTAGAAATCAACAGTCACCACTGGGCTTGGTTTTTGAAACTACTCACACAAAAGACAACCGAGGGTTAGAAGGCTTAAGGCAAACAGGGGGCTTCAACATACAAACGACGCATGTTGGTGGCGGAGGTGGGGACAATCTCCACCGGCAGATTTTGAGTTTTACCATACATGACTTAGTCTGCTTTGTTCTGCCAATTATTCCAGACCAATGAAAAGTCTGAGGAACATAACAACTAGGATAATGGTGTATGGTAAAAAATCAGCCTTCTTTTAATAACCACATTAACGCATGTGATGATTTGAATGAAGGCCACGCACCAGGAGAAATAATCTCAAAGGGTAATAACTACATGGTAACATGCAGTTATTAAGATTCAGGGCTTCATGCATTTCCCCAGCTCCCCAGCAGAGTGGAGGTCTCTTGGAGATTACACAGGACTTTCAGTTTTAAAAGGACAGTGCTAACAAAGTGGTGAGCGAGGACCTGCTTTCTCTCTTGAAGAGCTGGAAAGAAATTGGTGTGACTCAAATGGACACAAGGACACCTGGATACCTTGAATCCAAGATTATTATTCAGTTGGATTATTATTCCAAATTTCATAGACCAGCCCATTGCATAGGCAGCCCCAGGATGAGGTGAAGGGGTGGGGGAAAGTGAGTGCACAAGGGATATTTGCAAAACGTTAGGGCTCAAAACCTGAGCTCTTTTACCACTGCACCATCTTACCCAGTCCTCTGTACAGATGGAGAAATTGATCATGATTCCTTTCTGTACAATGATATATAAGAAACTTTTACCTGGGGCATCCATGGAAAGCCTGTATATAGGAAATGCTCCATTTCTTACCCTCTTTCCCTTCTCTGGCTGGCTTTCTCTTTTGTAACAATCCCATTTGGAGCTCTGAGGGGTGGCCACCCCCCCACCCGCTTCCTCGCATACCACTAATGCTAACACGGTAATTTATAAAATGTCCAACACACCATGCATTACCACTTGTTCTGACATCGTCTATAGAAACAGATGAGAGTGGGTGTTTCTATTGTGACAGATGCCAGCTGCATTGAATTAATGCTTCAGAGAGAAATATAGCTAGTGCATAAATGCATACACAGCTACTGCGGGGGGTGGGGAGGGGGCAAACTCCCAACATGCCAAGAGCGGAGCCTATGGCCTGGACCAACAGGAGAATGTTTTCAAGGACAGACCAGTCTGAGGTCAGTACGTGGATGTATCTGACACGAAGGAGCAGGTAACATGGAAACACGTCCTTAAAATGAAAGGTGGCAAAGGAGGAAACCGGAATTATGAAAAGATATAGAATCAGGCATTTCCTGGTGGGTGATTGGGCATCTACGCCTTCTTTTCAGATACTGTCCTATACGTTGTTAAAAAAATGGAGATATGCATTGTTTTTCTGTGAAATTTCAGCCTTCCCTGTACCCCTTCCTAATCTTGGGAAAAGAAACCCCAACTTTGTCTAGTCTAAACCCCGTTTTGGAACTGCATGGTTGTATGTTTTAAATCATTAAGTACATATGAATGCAATAATTGGTATTTATTACAACAACATTTTGACACCCATCTGGTTTCAGAGTTTCAAAAAATTCTTCTGGTTTTTTTTCTTTGAAGAGCTTATTATTAAGTTTTGACATGAGGAAAAGAATATTTTCTTTTTATTTTTAAGATAAACTGTTAATGTTAAGGCAATAGCACCAAGATTATTTTGATTGCTGAGCAGTTACCAAAATGTGTTCCCACTCATGCCTTAATTAATTGAACGGAGACCATTATCTGCTTTATTACAATGTCTTGATTCATATCTTTTCAAAAACATTTTCACAGAGCATGCACAGAAGGTAATAAAGGCTTTCAAATATTTGTTTTAAATTTTTTAGCAGCTACTACCTAATCTAGCTTTTGCTATAGTCATCTTAGCATGAATATGATTTATGCAATTTTTAGAAAATTTATTTTCAGCTACAAATTTTTGGAGGCTTTAAAGCATCTTAAAAAGAGAATCAGACACATTGACCATAAGATGTCATTATGAACTTCACGTGTGAATATTGGTTCTTAAAAATATTAGGGAGCTCTGAAGGGACCAAGTAGAGCAACCATATAAATACCCTTTCCTCTACCTATACTATTGCAAAATATAAAAACACTGAGGGCCGTATTGATGAATGTGAGTTGGAGATTTCAAAAACATCACTGCCTGTTTCAGATCATTTTTTATTCCTTTGATAATAACACTTCCCTTTGAAAATGTGCCAATTTATTCTTTCAAGAAAAAGCTTATCTGGCCTATAATTAGCTGTGGTCTAAGAAAAGGATCAAAGGAGGGTATAGAAACGCTAAACCTTATTTCACTTATTAAATCATGCACGTGGTTCTAATTTAATTTCCCTGAGGTAGAATGTAGGGATGCCGAGTCTTCTTCTTGCTAAGCAGAAAGGAGGAAGATTCATTTTCGATACTAGAAGACATGGTTACTCAACTTCCACCTCTGCAAATTGCTAACTTTTTTCGGGGGCAACTTTAAAGGGTGACCCAGATTCCAAGAAAAACAAACTCCACACATTCCTGCAATTGCATGGATGAATCTACTAAGGTCACAGGCACTGCTCAAAACATTTTGTTATTTGTTGTTTGAATCTTACATTCTCAAATTTAGAAATCTTCATGCCTGCTTGATCTCAGTGGTCCATACTGTGTTATGACTTTGGAGTGCATCTTTACAAATCATTTACATCATTAAGGCCTGATCCATTTAAATATTTTCAGTTATCCCTGAATATACTGATACTTCGGACTGTCATTTTGACATGAAAATTTTCTGTAGTTGAAATATTGAGGAACTTTTTTATTTAAAATAACAACAGTAAAAGTTTATTTGGGTGTGCTTCCCTCTTAGATGTGGGTCAGGCCAGAGGTGACTGGTCAGTCTCTCAAAAGACTTTTACTCAATTGTTTTGGATGAATAACTTCTAAAGTTATGTCACCTGCTTAAGAAAAACAAAAATAAAATAGTGACAGAATCTTTTTTTTGCTAAATAATCCAGGAAGCAAAACATAGTCCTCAAGCATTCAGTGGGCGTTAGGCAAATTGTTAGTGCTGTATATATAGCAAACATCTTACAAACACACTGTGTGCCAGAAATAAACAATATTGTCTCTGTATGATCAGCAAAATATGTCTAATTATCCATCTCCATCTCTGTTATATAGGATGTATAGAAATAAACAATACATATCCATGCCAAGATCACTTAAATTTAAATGAGATCTAATGTGAACTGAATACACACTCAGCATCATATATAGCAGCCATCCATGACGGTGCCGAAAAAGTAGGCATTTGTGGGATGCCTAGAGGAATGTTAACTGGTAGATTTGGTACTTTGGGAAGGTTCACATTGGGTAGGTTCACATTGGGTAGGTTACTGGTTAAACTCCTGTGGAAGAAACAGACAGAAAGAAAATATACCATCACAGTGACAATGCAGATGTGGCTGAAGCAAATAAGAGTTGTAAATAAACTGGCTAACTCCACAGCAAGACAACAGTGAAAACTCAAGCCACGCACTCCAGAAAGCAGTTTATGGATAGGGAGTTGTGGTTTGGGTCAGAATGCAGAAAGAGATGACAAAAGCTAATGGCAAAAAGATTAATCACATTGAAACTTAAAAACACATTCATGGAACATTTTGACATAATTGATCACATTATTTAAATGCCTCTGTGAGGGACCTTTGGCTTTCAAACCCATTGTCCTAAGTGTCTAGAACTTGTCTCATATAAAGAAGTTGAGGTACAAGGAATTTCTGGCATGCACAATGAGATCTGCTAGTAAGTAGCTGGGTTAGAAATGGTGGGGGGAACATTTTCTTTCTTCTTACTGATGGGGCGGACTTCTCAAACCAGATATTAGGTACAAAATGTAACTGAAACGCACCCATTTGAATGTATACCATACAGAAATGGTATTCTTTTAATGCTACTTCTGCAGATGTTTGTGCAAAGAATGGGGTGTCAGAGTCAGATGCAAAGATGATGAAAAAATTAATCTCCCCAAGAAAAGATGAAGGAATTATATCAAGAAGAAAAATGAGCTTTGAATACTCTTATAGAACATGTAAAGAAAATAGGAAGGCTCTCACAAAGTGTATCCTATTAAAATGAACAAATATTTACACACACACAAAAGCACCCTGATGGGGGAAAGAATCCTAAATTCAGCACAAATTGTAAATTCTGTGACCACCAATGGATTTAAAATCTGGCTACGTAGTAGTTACCCTAAGAAATAAGAGACACTGGAAGAAAGGTTGGGGCGGGCATGAACAGTGTTGGGGATGTTCTATTTCTTGATCCAGATATTGGTTACATAGTTATATATCATTTATGAAAAGCAATTAAGCTGTGCATTTTTCTGTAAAAAGGTTAAAGTAAATTTAAAATTAATAAAAAGCCCAGCATATGTGACCTTGTATCAGCTTTTTGTTCTTGAATAGAGTCTGATCAATGGATGTGATAAGAGGGACTGATAACTATATGAATAAAGAGAGAAAATAAAATAAACAAACCCCCACTCAAATAAACCAGATAGGTCTCCTTGGAGAGACTATTCCATATACTGATCAACAAGCTGGCACTGCATAGTGGCACCGCTGTCTCTGTAGTGGCATTTTAAGGGTATTCCATCCAGCCAAAGTCATTGGCACGGTAGCGCCAGCTTAACTCTGCATCTGAGAGGAGCCTTCCTATTTAAGTGGAGTTGACAGCACTTTGGCAAAGGAGTTGAAGTTTTCTTTTTGGATCTTGCAGAAGAGCAAATTTTGCCAAAGCAGCTCTGCCCAGGGCAAGCTGTGTTTGACTAACAGAGTTCTTGCAGGCTAGAGATGCCTCTGGCTTGCTAGGAGAGCAATAGTCAGAAATTCTGAACCCTTCGATAGCTTGGGCATCTCTTCTTTGCTAGAAACAAGCTACCCATTCACAATGGCAGTATAAATGCTGACTTTTAGATGGAAAAACCTAGAATGCAAACTTACCAATGGGGTGCCATCTCTTTAACAGGAACAGGTGTCTCACAGGTTTGTCTTTACACTTACATTTTAGGAAAGTCAATTCTCCTTCCCTACAGGGGACTAAAGGCTGCTTTTGTGGCATGGTTAAGAGAAGTTCAGCTAAATGTGACTATTAAATAAAAAGGAAAATGGAACTTTTTCTTTCCATGTTTCTCTGTCTTACTGGGGAAATTGCCTTTGAATTCAGTCCCTGGAGGTTCTCAGTCTTAAACACTGCCATGTAACAAAACCGTTGGCGATTTCCACTGAGACATGTGTAAGCCTATATAAGCAAATGTGATCATTAAATGATACACACACTGAATAATGATCAAGGAATTAGGAGATCTTTAGCGATGGCAGCCTGGAAAGTTAAAATGTCAATTCTGAGCAAATTAAAAGTTAGGAATGAATAACATACAAATGTATGCAAAAGCAACTTCGTTTAAACATATTAGCGGATGGTGGGTACACAAATTAAAAATGAGCTTCATTTTGCACATGAAAATTTTAAAATACTCATCTTAATCAAAACATTATATTGTAAAATATGACATTTTGTCTTGACTATTGCACCGGACTCATAGAAACATTTAGTTCATGTGATATAAAGTCACACTTCTTTTAAAAGCTGAAGCATGCTTGATATTTCTGCTCTTAGCAAAGTAATATGGTACTATTACTATTTTTATTATATTACTATTATATAGTATCCTTATATTACAATGTGAGTAATGCTACTAAAATCTCATTTAGCTATTAAGGACATATTAACAACAAAAGAAGCAATTCCAAGATAATATTTTACTCATATACATGTTAAAGGGCATTTCTAGTAGCACTCAGATCAGGTGTCTGAAGCTGCTAACAGATGTAACCAATTATTATTTTAGAGGGTCCTTTAACAACTACCTAAAACCAAGGCCATCATACTTCTCCGTGAGAATGATAATTGGATATCTCAGAATAGCATAAGAAGTGTCGATTGTAATCCTAATAACATATATGTTAAGAGTTAACACATCCATTTTGGTAATTCTGATGAATAAAGACAACTCCCTAAAAATCCCTTACTCCAGGATTTTAAAAAATTCTCATAGTTCATGCTCACATAGATGAATATTACATGTGTATATATATCTCATTCCTTAAATTTTTTAAAGGGTAACGTGGTTCACAACAGTTTTAATATTTACGCTTTAGGCATACAATGTTACGCACCACACCCAGCCCCAGGTACCAATTTCCCTCCACTGTCCCTAGATCACTTACCATTCACCTCCTCCCTTTTCATTCCACTCCTGGCTTGGTAAACTCAGTTCTACTGAGAGTCTAATGGTTTATTCTTATTACCACATGCTCTGTTTCTTTATATTTCATATCTCCAGGAGATCATTAGATATTTGCGTTTCCCCCTTCTAATTTAGTTTGTTTAATATTGTCATATTAAGCCCAAGACCACTACTTCCTGTAGCAGAAGGCAAAATTTCATTTACTTTTATAGCTGAGTAGTATTCCGTTTGGTCTGATGACAATGTCTTGCTTATTCACTTATTATTAGGCATTTGGGTTTTTTAAAATAAATTTTGGCTATTTTAAAAATAGCATTTAAACAAACATAGGTAAGCATACATCCTTTTGACTTAGCTTTTCTGTGTGTCTGACAGATGAGTAGAATTAGGGGGATCATTTATCATTTCTACAGGAGACAATAGCTAGGCCTAGTGTCTTTCCTTACTTTCAGAATAAATTCAAATCAAGATTGTGTAAATATGCAGAGAAGACATGTTTGAGTCTCCTCTCGAAGGCATGATCTTTATATTTACAGAGGGTGACAGACTGTAAACAAAGAATGACTCCTACTTTTTGACCCTTTTGTTGCAAGAATATCTATAGTGTCTTAGTGCTCTAGACGTTAAGGCCTCTCTCAGTGCTTATTCTTAGTCTAAGACCCACTTTGGAGAACGGGCAGTATTTGATACTTTTCTAGAGTTTATGATGACATTTATCACTTGTGTTCCTCACCAGTACAGGGCCCTTACTCCCATTCCTACGAAAATTTAATGTCATCAATGTACTGTTGACATCTCTGTGACTGTATGTAGACTTATGATTTCTACATCTACCTAGCAAGGGAGATATAATTTTTCTTCTCTCTCCCAAAAAAAAGCTCCAAACTTCAGGTGCTGTTAGGGCTTCCCAACATCTTTCCAATTTACTGCTTATCTCCTTCATAATCCATGCAGTGCCAAGCCACGCATTTCTGTTTCTAGCCCAAATTCTACTTTCTCCAGTACTTCTACTTTTGCTAATGCTTGTTCCTGAATACTACTCCTTGTTCTTTTGAAATTTTACTACAAGATACATCCTTCTCAGCAGAAGTTAACTCCCTTTTTCTTCTCTGTGCCCATGACTTTTCTGTATGTTTCTTTATCTTTTCTTTATGTTAAATACTGGCAATATTTAAATTTAGTTTTCCTTTTCTTAAATTGCTCAGATCAACTCGATTAAAATTACCACTTTAGGTAATATATGATTTAATTGTCTTTCCCCATCGTTTTCCTATTACATCTTTTCAACTTGTCGCTTGCATGGGTTTCTTTTTTAAAAATGTTTTATTATACCACTGTGAGATATACAATTACAAAGATGTTCATGTTTGGGGTTTGGTCATACAGTGTCCCAGCACCCATCCCTCCACCAGTGCACATCTCCCACCACCAATGTTCTGGATTCCCTCCCCCTCCCCTCACCTGCCTCTCTGGCAGGTTCTTTATCTCTTTTCTCTCTTTCACTTTCTCTCTCTTTCTCTCTTCCTTCTCTTACACATTGTGGATTGTAATGCATTTAGAGGTTATCATGTGTATCTTTTGCCCGCATTTAATGCTCAGTTCTAGGTTGGTATTAGCACTTTCGACAATTATTAGCACTCTGTTCTCTTCTCTGTCTTACCTAACCTCTGACTCCCACACTTTTGTGGTGATTTCCACCTTTGACAAGACCTCCTGATCCATGATTCGCTCACCTTGATATTGGTATCATAATATGTATTTTGCATAGGTTTCTTAAAAAAGATAAATCAATACAAATTACTGAACACCTGTTATTTCTCAGGCCCTTTTTTAGATACAAGACAAAGCAGTCAAGTGTCTGAGGTTATTAGGAACTATATATTTTTCTTTTTTTTTCCCTTGTTTGTTTGGGGTTGCACCCAGAGAGATTACTTCTGGTTCTCTGCTTAATGCTCAGGAGAACATATGTGGTGCCTGGGGTCAGCACATGCAACCACCTATTCTATGTCTCTGACCCAAAATCCACATTTTGAGAACAATATATTTGAAAAGTCATGGATATTTGAAGTTCTTGTTTTACAAAGGAGGATGCATAAATTCAGGAAGGTCATATGAGTTCATCATTCCTTTGCTTAGCAGCTTCCCAAAGGTTATCCACTGGCAAAGACCAGGAATTATGACTCCAAGTAATAATTTCATGTTTTAACTACCTTCATATTGCAAATTTGTGTTTTGTCTAACATTATTATTAAGATATTGATGTCCTTGACAGTTTGGAGAAGGATATATTTAAAAGGTATTTTATGTTTATTTTAATGTGGATTTTAAGAAATGAGAAGCTCAGATTTTTTTCAGTGGACATGTATCAAAGAAGCAATGTTTAGTTCTACTACTGAGAGTCATCCTAATCTGAACTGTGCTTGATGGCACTGAAGCAGAGGTAAATCGATCGTTTTTTTCAAGGAAAGCGCAGTATGAGTACTGAGTACGAGGTATATATCAGGGGTGGGAGGTGTACCATGTATTGTATTTGGAAAGCTTTACAGGAGATGCTTTCTAAATTTTTTCCTTGAAGACCATGCTGACTTGACTAGCAGTAAGTCATCACCAAATTGCTAATATAAATGAGGTCCCTTTGCTGGCTGGAACCAAAAACTCATATCTAAGGTGGGCTGGGCTCAGCCTGTCCAATAATAGGTGGCAACTCTGTTGTAGATTATAATGGAAAACCATGACAAACCCCTGGCCTATGTCTTTTATATCTGTATTCTAGAAGGTATGTGGTGACAGACCTTCCCACCAAGGTATAGTGACACTAATTGGAGCTTTCTCTGGCCGAGTGGAGGTAAGTATGGCTTCCTTTTTCGTCCCAGGTCACTCAGGCACAGAAAGGAAGCAAGTTTACTCTTTATATAAACTACTTCAGTTATACTAAAACTAAATGCTGATTATATCTATATTTTCTTTTAAGGCCCATATTTTTAAATATGAAAATCTGAATAATAAAGAAATTGAATTGCCTTTAGCAAAATCTATATGTTGGTAGTATGTTCTTGTCAGCATGCTCTTTTTTCTTTAACAGTTTGTATTATAGCTTTTTAATAAATCTTCCTTCCTTCCTCCTTCCTTCCTCCTTCCTTCCTTCCTCCCCCCCCTCCTTCCTTCCTTCCTTCCTTTCCTTCCTTCCTTCTTTTCCTTCCTTCCTTTCTTCTCCTTCCTTCCCTTCTTCCTCCTTCCTTCCTTTCTTTCTTCCTCTTCCTTCCTTCCTTCCTTCCTTCCTTCCTTCCTTCCTTCCTTCCTTCCTTCCTTCCTTCCTTCCTTCCTTCCTTCCTTCCTTCCTTCCTTCCTTCCTTCCTTCCTTCCTTCCTCCTTCCTTCCTTCCTCCTTCCTTCCTCCTTCCTTCATTCCTTCCTTCCTTCTCTCCTTCCTTCCTTCCCTTCTCCTCCTCTTCTCCTTCTCTTCCCCTCCTCTTCTTCCTTCCTTCCTCCCTCCTCCTCCCTTCCTCTTCCTTTTTCCTCTCCTCCCTCCCCCTCCCTCCCTCCTCCCTCCCCCCTCCCCCCTCTCCCCTCTCCCTCTCTTCCTTCCTTCCTTCCTTCCTTCCTTCCTTCCTTCCTTCCTTCCTTCCTTCCTTCCTTCCTTCCTTCCTTCCTTCCTATTTTTTTGCTTTTTGGGTCACACCTGGTGATGCTAAGGGGTTATTCTTGGCTCCACACTCAGGAATTACTTCTAGTGGTGCTTAGAGGACCATATGGGATGCCAGGGATCAAACCGGGGGTCAGCCGAGTGAAAGGCAAGCACCCTACCCACTGTACTATCACTCCAGCCTCCTGTTTTTTAAAGTAAGCTATATGAGGTCACGGGGTGGGGAGAGCTGGAGAGATCGTACAATGACAGGATGCTTGCTTTGCATACAGCCGACCTGGGTTTAACCCTGCACCCTACCTATATGGTCTCCAGAGCCAGCTAGGAGAGATCCCTGAGTGCAGTTAGGAGTAAGCCCCTGAGCACCACCAGGGGTGGTCCCAAAACAAAATTAATACAAAAAAGCTTTACAAAGCATTTCTCACCATTTTACCTAAAATCAGGTATTTAAATTTATGACTTTTGAGAAGTAGAACTGAACTATATGAGAATAGTGATTGTTTGTGGATATGTTCTGGAGGATCATATAAGAAAAACGAATGAAATCTTTCTAAGCCAGTTTTTTGTTTTACGTATGATAAAAGCATTCAAAAAGGACATTTTAAAGTGGAAAATATCAAATCTGAAAGAAATAAATTCCTGCTACTTCATCAACTCATTGTATTAAATGAAAGCTCTTGTTTCAATTATCTTCACATAGTTGTATTCCCCCACACAAGCATTTCCCAAGCTCTTTTATTCTCTATTTTGCATCAGTCATCTCCTTACCTATCCCAAACTCACACCACATTCCATTTGTAAATAAGCCAATAAAATGTGCTTAGATAGCTATTTTCTTAATTGCCAGTTTGTCATGACTACTGTAGTGAACTAAAACATGAATTTCTTTATTTGATTTTATTGTCAGAGTTTTATAGTGGAGCATCAGAGGGGAGGTCTCAATTCAGAAAATCTCTGGAAGAGTAGACACAAGTCAAAAGCTTTTCCTCTGAGGAAGAGTCCACTGGACATGAGGTTTGAGTATTTGAGAGTACTCAAAACATATCCCCATTTTGCACCACACTGGTGGCTTCAAGCCAATAATGAAAATTCTTGAGAGAAACAAATAATTTCCTAACTAAAATAAAAAGTGTGGGGCGGAGCGATAGCACGGCGGGTAGGGCATTTGCTTTGCACGCCGGCCAGCACATGCCGGCCTGGGTTCGATCCCTGGCATCCCATGTGGTCCCCCGAGCACTGCCAGGAGTGATTCCTGAGTGCAAAGCCAGGAGAAACCCCTGAGTATTGCCGGGTGCGACCCAAAAAAGCAAAAAAAAAAGTGTCTAATTGTATGAGCTCATACTAGGCTTTGTTAAGGTTTTTAAAATCATACAAGAAAATTCTCTCTAACTAGGAATGCTTCATTTCTTTGAAAAGGGAATTTAGACTGATCAGGTGGCTATCAGTTATATCCTCCTTCTTGCTATGAGTGCACTGAATCATTCAGGTATTTCAAAGAGGAACTCAGATTTTTCAAGAAGCTATAGAAATGGTCAATTTACAACCTATAGTATCCCCTGTAATTTTTCTCATAGGATATTAAGAAATAAGAAGTAGGGCGCCAAAGAGATAGCTCAACAGGCCAAGCACATGTTTTGCAGGCATGAGGCTTGGACTCAATCCCTGGCACTTCATGGCCTCCTGAGCACTGCTGGGAGAAACCCAGAGTAACAACCAGAGAGTAACATCTAAGAACCACTGGGTATGGTCCTAAAGGCAAGGGAAAAAAAGAAGAGCAGGATCAGGGAGATTACAGAGGTAGGATGTTTTCCTTGCATTGGCCAACTGGGATCTATCCCAGGCATCCCATATGGTCCCTGAGCACCACCAGGAGTAATTCCCGAGTGCAGTGCCAGGAGTAACTCCTGAGCAACTCTGGGTATGGTCCTCAAACAAAATAAAACATCAACAACAAAAAAATGAGGAGCATAGTTAGATACATTTGGGAAATTCTGAGTTAAGGCCCTAAATCACTGTATTCTTAGAGTTTTGAATATGCAAGTGTGTAAGTGGCTCCATAGGAGACAGGGTGTTATGAGGGAGGGGAGTTGGATACAGTCAGACTCTGTATGATAACTATCCTGCCAATAGCAAAGCACACATTCAACAATGGTCCCTGTATACAGCATACAGACATAAACGAGGAAAAGTGTCACCATCTAGATTTATATAATTACACTCAATGACATTTGCAGAATGAGAACATCACCTAAGGATTAATTTCTCATAAGAGGTATGCTTAAAGAGATACAAGAATGCATAGAAATTACTGAACATATAAGGCCATAGGATTCTTTCCTGGAGGTGACTTTCAAACTCCTAGAACAGACAATGGCAAACTATGGCCCACAGGCTAGTCTCTAGATGTTGTAAATAAAAGTGTATGGGACCACAACCACATTAATTTATTTTAATATTGTCTTTAGCTGTGTCTGTTTCATGCTGCAATGTTGAGTAAGTATCATAAAGATTCTGTAGCCAAATATCTAAATATTTTCTCTTCGTCCTTTATATAAAAAACTTGCTGACCTTTTGCCTTGATACCTATAGAATCAATCTGGGAAGCATCAACACCCAGAAATAACAGCATTAGAGTAAGATACATAGTAAGATACACAGTAGATATATGTCAGTAAGATACACTTACATATATCACAGTCAGACATATATCCCCTTATTCCTTGTTTATTTCATCTAATGATACAAAAAAATTCATTTCATAAAGCATTTCTCTCCTTCCTTGCTGTGTTGCTTTTGGAGGAAACTACAACTCTTTAAGTTAGAAACATATTCACATCTACAATCTGTCTATGCTAAAAATTATGAAAACTGAGACACCATTAATCCATATCTATCCAACATTTGCACCCAACCTTCTATGGTATCAAAAGAGTTTTCCTTACTTGACTGGTTCCCATGACTCCGCTCAAAGCCCCTGTGAATGGATTGTGCAATTGAGGACTCCATCAAATCCACATATCTAACCACAAGTGGGGCATACAGGTCTTGCAGGTGTTTGTGAAATTTTCCATTGCACAAATTATCTAGAACAGATAAGCAAAAGCATGGTAAGAACCATGAGGTTTTTTTTTTTTAAACAACACCCAACATTTACTGTAGATTTGTCTTCTATATCAAACAAACCTCTTTGAGGGAAGTGAAAAGAAAATTGAGAGAAGAGAAACTGTATGTGAGTAGGATCAAACTCATGCTTAAGTCCTGCATAGATGGGAAAAGGAACTTAAAAACCTTTAATCTATTTGTGCCATTCTTCGATAAAAGAAAAACAAAACAAGCTTCCTTGAAACCAACAAAAATAAAAACTGACACTATCTTTTATGTTCTCATCATTGTGCCTACTCTATCCCTCTCATTACCTTACTAGGAAGAAAGAATACTCTGCCCACCCTTCGTTTTTAAAAACAAAACAAAACAAAACAAAACAAAACAAAAACAAAACAAAACAAAACAAAACAAAACAAAACACTGTCCCTGGAGAGGAAAGTCTAGTCTACTCACAGCTCTACGTTGCTGCAAGATACTCTGAAACGCTTGGGGTGTTGGTTTGCTACAAACTGTGTTCAGCTAGAAAGTGCCTTTTGATGAAAATTGCAAAATGTGAAGAGGTGAAGTTAATTAACTTGTTCAAGAGCAAATAAAACACATGTGTATGGGCACCATTCTCATTGCTCTTGGGTTGTTCTGTCTCATTAACAGAGGGCTTCCACGAACAGGGCACTTGCTGGAAGAATGAAAGTCCATTTTTTTTTTTTGCTTTTTGGGTCCACCCAGAGATGCTCAGGGGTAAGTCCTGGCTCTGCACTCAGGAGCTACTCCTGGCGGTGCTTGGGGACCATATGGGATGCCGGGGATCAAACCCAGGTCGGCTGAGTGCAAAGCAAACGCCCCTACCCGCTGGGAAAGTCCATCATTTTAAAGCAATAATAAAACAATAAAGAGCTGTAACTAGCTTGTATTCTGCCCAGCACTGAAATGCTCTTGCAGAAAAGTCAGTCAAAGGCAATACATACAATCTGTACGGAGAAAATCATTCAGCAGCTGAAACAGTGGAAAGCTGTCCCATGAATCTGGGGGCTGCACCTCTAGTGCTGCATCCATGTCCACAGCAAAGAGTGATAGGAAGGTCTCAGCATGCTCCACCATCAAGTCTGACCACCACGCAAAGGCCTTTGAAATTTGACAAAGAAACAAAGCACAGGAAAAGAGGTGATGAGTCTCTCTGACTTTGGATGCAAGCTCAAGCCCTCACTCTTCAAGAATAATTTGCATCCAGCAGGGTTTGGTAATTTTATTGTAAAGAGAACAGCATTTTTATATCATTGGGCCTCTGAGTATCCCAAGGCAATTCTCTTCTTGATTCCAAGCCTGTCTCTTTCTGAGCAGTGAGCCAGAGAACCCAGCGGTAGAAATGACAGGCATTGAACTTCTCTGTTCAGTTTACAATAACTCTGTTCAGAGTCATGCTCTTGATTGCTATTAGCTAGTTATTGCTCAAAGATATTAGAATTTGGGAGTTTCTTCACTGTGTTTATGGGTTTTCTGCTGGTCTAACTTGAAATTTTGCAATTATTTTCCACTAGTATCTATACATCTGAAACTTAATTGTTTGATGGTCTTGTACAAGCCCAGTGACTCACGTTTCCCTGCACATTGGCAATGTGACTTCTCTTTCCTAATAAGTTAAAGGAAAACCACTATTGCAAAGACACAAAACTTTTGAGTCAAAATCTCTTAAAGCAAAAAAGGAGACTCTGGTTTTGTATCTTGTCTGTGGGATCAGGCTTAATCTAGGAGATCAGGCTTAATCTAGGAGACACTCCGTAAGATTAGGAGTTTACTTCTCTAGGGATTTGACACATATGACTGTTGAAAACCAAAAAATCTCAGTGAAGTAACTCATTTTCATGCACGTGGGTCCTTGGGAATCACTGTGCAGGGTCTTAGGGAGGACATTCACATCGGACTGGGCCAGATGTGAATGCAACTGAAAGGCATGCAAGCATGTTGACTAATCGGTTCTGGCAGAGAGCATGCAGAATGAGTGGTGGTGTCGACAGGCTTCCACCCCTGGTTAATGCTGATTTTGAGGGAGCAGTAAAACAAAAACAAATCCCAGTCCTTTCTCAACCACACCCCTGACACCCCTCCCTCCCCCCACCTGACTCCTCCTCCTCCCTTCCCCAGGCCATATTTACATTAGAAACACTTTCCGGAGCATTCACCAAAATAATAATAATGATAAAAAAAAAAAAAAAAAAAAGATGGGAAGGTGTTTGGAAACATGAAAGATGATTATGGAAATAATTCCATAAATGAAAGAGTTTGCTCAATGGCCAAGCTCTTCTGTGATCGATTAGTTATTTGGGGGATATTCTAACAGCCACTAGGAGGTAGATTAAGGGTCTACCTCTCTTCTTTCATGAGATTTCATTTTACTTACTTCTCCTTTATCAACATGTGGCTGGTTTGCAAATTAAATGAAAAAAAATCAAGTCATGGACCATTCTGCAAGGTCAGGTTGGCTGGAAATAGACACCTGCTGTTTCCATTTTGATTTACAGTAAAACTTTACTGATTCAGAGTAATGGGAGAGGAGAGATGCTAGCTTGTACACACACACACAAAAAAAACTAAATTATTAGGATTCCTGAAAAGAGGTACCATTTTGGTGCTCTTGAATGCAGACTACCCTTGGGCATCAAACATAAGATATGAATTAGTCATCATATTGGATTGGATTATCCATATGGGAACTTTTCTTTAAGTTTTGATACTAACAGATAAATTCACTTAAAAAGTGAGGTCATAGATAGAGGTTTTCATTTCATATGTCACCGGATGAAATAAAAAAAAACCTTTAGAATTTCCAGAGAAATTTGAGATCTTGTAAAACATTTTATATAGGAAAACTGAAAAGATCTAGGTCTATAATTTAAGTATTCCAAAATTTCAGTAAATGGGTCTGAATCAATGAAGTTTTATTGTACTTTTTATAACCTGAGGCTGGGACCCTTGGGGCTTGGATCTCTACTAACTACCTGGTTAAATACAATAGAGAAAGGAAATGTTTCATCCCACCCCTGAACTCTCCCAGACACCTGCCTTTTAGTCAAAGGCTTTCTCAATAGTGGAATTTGGTGGATTATCTCTCCCAACCACCCCCAACTCTACAGGGAAGACTGAATGGCTTCAAACTTTTTTTCTTTCTTTCTTTTTTTTTTTTATGAATGGCTTCAATCTTGATGCAGCCTGTTGGCAAATTTCTCAAAGGCACACACCAAATGACTGATAATTTTTCTTTGTTAATGAAGTTTACTTCTTCAGACTTAGTTCAGGAAAAGTTACCGGGGGGTCTGAGCTGCCTTCCCACACATGATCTGCTTCAGAATGATAAGAAACAATACAGAACAGAAAAACCAACCCAGGCATGTATGTACGCCTGGATGCTTCTTACCCAATCTCATACCTGGCTTTTACCAGCTTTATTTAAAAGTTGCAAATCTGAAACCATAAGAAGCATCCACTTCTACTATTTATAGAGAACTTGGTTCATAATGGTAAGTAGCCCTAAGTGGGACAATGATTACTTATCACCACTGAAGTGGGAGGAATTTAAGATTCTAACAAAGAAAATAGAAAGTTTGAAAGGTAGAATTGAAGGCCACCTAACTTATATTTTCAGAATCCCTAAACCAAACCGGAATCTCTGAGGAGACAGAGATTCTGGCAAGCGCTGTAGTATCCAAAAATAACACCATAATTTCAATAAAAAATAGGGCCTATGAGTTGGGTTGCTTGAGGGAGGACTTATAAAACATGTACACACAACTATATTTATTTTATGCTTCCTTATACAGATGAATGCTGTTTATATATGAAGTTAGCATGGTATTTGTGGGTATTTGAAATCTTTAGAAATCTTTCTCAAAGATAATAGAGAGACATAGTTTGTCTTTTAAATACTTACCTCATGCTTTTCATTATTGGAAGTTAAAGCTGGATGCTTTAGGGATACAGTCGATCACACTGAACACACTGTATTCTCTGTACACACTACATGTATATATGTACCCCTCTGTATACACGAATACATATATACATATACATACATATACATAGAGAGAGATTGGGAAGGTGAAGCAACAGTACATGAAGGCACTGTGTGTGTGTATGCGTGTGTGCAATGGCACACATGTGTGACCAATATAAATTCTGAGAGTGGAATCAGAAGATAAACTTGAGATCTGGGATACAGCTTAGCAGAAGTGTGCTTGCCTTGTTGGGTATCAGACCCTTGCAAGCACCTGATCTGATCCGCACTACACACAAACACATACACACATGATATGTGTGACAGCTGTTCCCATTTACTTTATGTGTATGTAAATGTTGAATTCTAGTTGATGGGACTTTTTTTTCTCTGTAGTAGATTTACATTCAATGTATTATTCTTTTCTGTCAGGAGAGGCATGTCTACTGATCTCTTTCATTTGTATGGAACATGGCTGCATAATCAAGGTTCAGGCTTCGGGTTTGCTGATTTTTCCAGAGTTTATTGAGCAGCCAGTGAACATGACATGGAGAGTTGAAAAGCTTTTTAACATTTCATTATTTCCATCGGTAAAAACTCATCTTTGAGTGCTATGACACACTCTCCCTTCAGTTGTAACCCAGTGGTTCTTGATCCCTCCTTTTTTTTTTTTTTTTTGCTTTTTTGGGTCATACCCGGCAATGCTCAGGGGCTACTCCTGGCTCTGCACTCAGGAATTACTCCTGGTGGTGCTCGGGGACCATATGGGATGCCGGGGATCGAACCCGGCCTGGCATGGGCCGGCCGCGTTCAAGGCAAACACCCTACCCGCTGGGCTATCGCTCCGGCCCCATGTTCTTGATCCTTTTATGCTCTGGAATTAGCTGGGTAGTTTTACAATTTAACAATACCTAGCCCTGCCCCATGAAATTCCAATGAACGGATTTGGAGTGGGACTGGGGCATCATTAGCTCTCAGGGGATGGAATCTGTATGGGAACTTGAGAACAGGAAGCAGTATTACTTTGAATGACTCCAGAGTGAAACAAATCTCTCTCCTTTAAACAATTTTCAATAGATTTCATTTGTACCATTAGAGACTTTCCACACAGATGTTATCCGATCTATGATGGCATATTCTTAAGTTTTGCACCCTTAGAAAGATTATTCCTAATAATAACAGTGCTTACTGTGTACCTGGCATTATTCTACATACTTCACTTAACATGAACTTCTATCTTACCAAAAAACAGTAGAGGTAGCCTCTCCGTTATTTCACATTTATGGGATAATTTTAACCTGCTAACTAAATTACATGATTAAGCAAGATAGTAGCAAAGTTGGAAATTAACACTGGTGTCTCTGGCAGAGTCTGAGCTTGTGACCACTGAATTTTAGTGCCTGAAGGTTGACTGCCTTGTGCCTTCTTGTTTTCTAGGAAACCACAAGTGGCCATGGTGCTCAGCACACAGAAAACTTTTGGTTGATTAATGGTACTTTGTTATGGGGTAAAATGGTGTTTTTGGGGTCTAATCCCATCTATTTTTCTAATTGGGCTGCCAATTCCAAAGTAGACCATGGCTTCCTTTTCTTATTCAGAAAGTTAGCAAATGGGAACAAAATTGAATTGACTTTCACTCTATTTGTGCACCTTGAATGATTTTAAGTAGTGAGGTTAAAATACTGATTAGTTTTGTGACGATCAGCACTTAATGGAAAAGTAAGTTTTTGACAAGGGGAACGTTCCTTCTTTTGCATATCCAGTTCTGGTACCGTACCCATTGTAAATAATCTGAGGAAATGTGTATTTTTTCTTAGCCTGTAGCAGTCACAGAAAATAATGTGATTAAGTCAAGCATGTTTGTCTAAAACAAGATCTAAAACATCATAGGGGATAGAGTAGAAACAAATTCTAGACAAACTTAATTTCATATGACTGGACGCTTCATTTTAATTTCTGAAGGTTGTTGATCTGAGCCCTCTTCTGACTCCAGGTTGTGTGCTCCTGGGTGCTTCTGTAGACAGTCATACCTGCCTCAAGATGTTCTTTGCATTCCATTATCAGGGCCTTGTGGGGAATGATGATTCCTTGACACTCTCTCTATATATAAATACTGTATATATTATCCACATACAGACAGTTGTAGAGAAAGATTAGTATCACTGTGGTTAGCTACTGGTTACTACGTTCAGTACTTATCTGCTCTATAAAAGTACAGACGGACATAGGAAAACTATGACAGGCTAAGAACAGAATCAAGGCAGGTAGGAGGCATCTATTGGGATATAACTGCAGTCATTAAGTTATCAGTTGCTTCATGCATGCACAAAAGAATCACCCCACATTGACCCTGCTGTGGAGGGTTACCCAATTCACAAGCAGTCCACTGGAAATTGCTGTTACATTCCGTGGGTCAGTGTTAGAAAGCAGGAGCACCCAGGAAAAGTCCCACTAGAAGATATGGTACTAGAAGGGCATGCATGGACGCTGACAGCAGGTGGCTGGTTCGCTGGATTTAGTCACATACCTCTTTTCCCTGCCACGGTCAGCCACGATTCAGTGGAACAATAGACAAACAGGGAGGAAATTTTAATATGCAATCAGGTATTAGTTGGGAAGCTTTGATTTATGGTGTATTATATATTATTGAACTACACTGTCAATTTTCATTTAGTCATGGGAATGGTCATTTCAGGTGCTTGAGAATGCCCTTTTTTCTACCCTTTCACTATAGTGGAGAGGAAGTGTAAGACATAGTACAATTTTTTAAAGATTATTTTTAGAGTTATGATTTGAATTTCAGTTTTGAAACCAGCAAGCATCTGTGATACAGCATTTTATGACCATAGTGAAGCCTTGGAATCTTTTCTTGGAAGAGTTGAAATATTTAAGTCCTTATAAGTTAAGATTTAGTTGATCTTAAAGTGCTTTGGTTTATGATGAACAAAATGATCATTTTGACATTTTTTTTTGCAAAAAAAAAGGCAAGCTGTATTTAATTAGATGTATGCTGAAGCATTGATAAGTTGAACAACATGGACTAGTTTGTTTCTTTGATTGTGTTTAGCAACCCAGGTCATTGAAGATTAACAAATGGAAACTCTGGCACAAGCAAAATTACACAGATCTATTTTAAAAATGGCCCATGGTCCACACACTGATAAAATAAAAACAAGAGTAGTGGCAACATAAACAACCACAAAAATAAACCCAAATAATTTGTGTGTTTTGGACAACAACCATATGCTCCTTGAGTAATTATCTTTGAAATATACTCACCTCTTAGGCTTGCTGTTAGAAATCTCTGAAATTTTAAACTTGTATAATACGTAAACACCTTTTGGTTGTTTTAAGCAACTTTCCAAAGTCTCCTCCTCACAAAACTTCACTTTCATACTCTTTGCAAGCTCAGTTGAAAGAAAATGGGTGTTAAGTCATCTTATTCATGTCACTGGTAGAATCAGTTCTGCAGCCTCAGATAAGAAAGATCAAGGGACATGTCCCACCACGCTTGCTCACCTCTGCATGGTGTTCCTCATTTTGTTGGAGAACTTCAATGACTAGTTCAGCAAGACGTATTGTATCTTCAAGTTTTTTGGCAGGAGTGATTAACCGGCCTACATTTTCTGTAGTACAAGAATTTGTGTTAAAATTCAGAGAAAGTGGCAGCCTGCTCTTGTGACCATTAGAACGAGTGGATAAGGAATTTTGAATAGTTATTAATTTTTGAAAAAGTGTCATGCAAATGTTAAGTACCACATAATTAGTAATGAGCAAACCATAAAGCTATTTTATATTATAACCATCATTATACTACTTATTAATAAAAAACAGTGCTCCAGCTTCAAATTTGCATAGCAAGAACATAGAGCCCATTGCAAATTTAGTGATATTTTGTCCACATATTCTTTAAAGACAGCATAAATGTACTATCATAAGCCGTTCTTTATTCCTATTACCTGAAGTGGGAAGATACAAAAGAAGCTTATTATTGGTTGTTTCTGCATTTGTTTCCTAAACTTGTCCTAAACAATTGATATGACAACATTTCTTATTACATGACTTAACATGGTTTAACATGCAGGTATCTCTGTTAGAAAAATGCAGCTCCAAAGATATGTTTTTAAGATAGATTGAAAATTGAATGGCATTTCTGGGCCACTAGTAGAAGAAAAGAAAAAAAATTATTAAAAGGTTGCTGAAGGGAATTAAAATTTTGGTTTGGTGGCAAAAATAAGCTCAATTATTTTGTTTTTAAATTTTCTATTGTTGAAAGATAGTATATTTTATATATAACATTACAAACATTTTGAACCCCATTTTCTGGTGCATCCCTTACAGAGTGGCCTTTCAAACATTCAGCAATGCCAGTATTTTGCCATGTTTAAAACATTTTTTTTTAATATGGGGAGAATGTCTAGATTTCAAGAATAAAGTCCTTGTCACTGTAATGGCCTAAATTTAATTAGTTTGAGCTCTCATGGAAACTTATTTCATGCTTAGGCCCTTTAGAGTATTTAGAAGATGATCAGTTAGCACAGGGGTTGAGGTGTTTGTTTATTTAATTTAAAGAGGACATTTGAAACATACCCAGCAGAGCTCAGGAACCACTCTTGGCATGCTCTGGGACTTCCGCAGTACTGGGGATTGAATTGGACTCAGCTACATACAAGGCAAGTATCTTAACTTTTGGTTATCTCTCTGGTACTTAGCTTGGGTGTGAAAGTCATGAAATTTTGTCAGTTTGCAAGAAAAGGGACACCTTTTTGTGGATTTGTGAGCTAATGATTGTATCAGATAATAATTGAAGATTTACTAGTGAACTTAAATTCAGTGAAATGCTGTGAAGAGTATCTCTGTCCGTGGAAGCTAAGAGGAATGGAACTATATAAGATTATTAAAATTTCAGCCCAGGTGTTGAAATTTTTTCTTCTTTTGCTTTCTGAGTCACAAACAACAGTGCTCAGAGGTTACTTGAAGCTCTGCACTCAGGAATTACTCCGGCAATGCTTGGGAGGGGGGCATATGGTATGCTGGGGATCGAACCAGGGTCGACTATGTACAAGGCAAATGCCCTCTCTGCCCTATCTGCTTCAGTTCAAGTGTTGACAATTTCAGCCCAAGAAGTTCTGATGACTAGTTTGAAAAATGGACTTTCTGTATTCAAGCCAATGGACAGCTCCATTGCTTTCCACTTGAACACTGCACTGACATGGAAATGTAACTGAACATGATTAGGGTTTGCAGGTGGGAGGTACAGAAAATATGAATATATAGATCAACAGTAAAGACCCAACACTCAGATAAGGAGACCTTGGGTCTGACAACTCACTACCTATCACAAAGCAATAGTTATATGATAAAGAATGAGTGACAAAATTGATTTCTGTCTTTTATGGTATCTGGCCCTATTTATAATATAGTAAGTAAACTACCATAATTTCAAAAGTAGACTTTCAGGCATGTCTACAAACATACTGTGTATATATGTTTGGGTAATATGTGTAGAATGAGATATTTGCATTTTGATAGTAAATATGCATAGGTCACTATTTTTCATTAGTTGTTATTCACATTTACACATCAATTTGCAAATTTCTCATCCTATGCTTATTACCCATTTGACACATACACTCACATACACACATCACACACTTACATACATTTCTAGTAACCAGACAAGCCTGTACAAATCTGCAGGAAATCCCACTTGAGAGCACATCTTTGAAATCTCTTGCTTTACAAAATGAGAGCATTGTCCTGTTGGGTGGAATGCTCACCAAATGTAGGGAAATCTAACTATACAATATATGCAGTGTAAAAAAAAGGAAAAATTTCCACCAATATTTTGATTGACTTTTATTTTAAAACTGAATAATTTTCATATTTGGAGAAATCCAAGATGTTTAAGCTAGGATCACCTGAAGATTTGTTTTAATATACAGTACTCTCAGATTGACTACTATATATATATATGTATATATCAATAGATACACATAAAATGTATATGTGCATGCAGCCATTTTGAGTGCATGCAGATGTACACAGATATGTGTATATATCTAATGTATATATACAAACAGTATGTTTAATAAAACATTTTTCAGTTTAACTTTAGTATGACATCATTAAGTTAAGCAAGTTAAGCATTCTTTAGTCTAGAACATTTGATCTTCCAATTACCAAATATTTAGACTTTTATTTACTAGCTGATGAATTATTTGCAATTTCATTATCTGTAGGTCAAACCATTTTATTGAGATACAGCATGATTTATCTCTTTATTTGCCTAGCTAACTTTTTCACTAAATGAAAAATAAATGCAAAAATGACTTCACTTAGATGTTGTCTTTAAAGAAAATATTGTGCAATATCTTCCGCACCTTCTTCCATCCCCAACAGAGGCCAAAGAGAAATTTGTGCACAGAAATAAATTGGAGTGGGAGGTGACTTATATTGTAACATTCTTCTCACACAATCTCGCATTAGCTGGAGCACTGAATGAACGGGAACTAACAATACAATAGACTTAGTAAACATTTCATACAACAGAATTGTAACTCATAACATTGAAAAATCATCATGCAAAATGTTATGCAACAACAATGTTATTTTGTGCTGACATTGAGATTTGAAAATGTTGCATATGTCAGACATTGTTAGACGAAAAAAAAATGTGGACATTTGGAAATAAATGCTCTGTTTCGAGTCTCTTGAAACCTCCAGTGTCTAACTTGTAAGTCTAAGTCTCAGTGTTGTCTTCTAAACTGAGACAAAATTTTAAGAAAAATGAACAGAAAAGCGAACTAAGCTATAAAGCTGCTGAGTAAAGGAATGGTAAGAAGTTTACAGTACTTGATTTTGGCCTAGGCATGCCTTTGAGTCTCTGATATAACATGCTGGGCTGCTTTTGGGCGGGTGGAGAAGGCTCAGGAGATGGCAGGGGAGCTGCTCAGGTAGGTGAAAGGGAGACAGTAAAAAAGTAAACAGACAAAATGACTTTAACATAGGATGATGAGTAAGATAATGAATTCTCCAAAGAACAACTAAACAAGCAAAAATGATACAACACAAATGGAGAGCAGTTGCTTTCTGTGTTACTAAACATTACAAAGATGAGACATCATTAGACAAGGGTGGGACTCTTACCAGTGTCACCAGCCCTACCATAGGAGACACTCAGAGGCTGACCGCAAAGGCTGATGTCTTTATCCAGATGGATACATTTGACTGATGAAGGCAAACACCATTGACCAGAAGATATACTTTTGCACAACAAAGAACTCCTAATGTCTATTGACATCCTTCTTACTCCTTTCAGGCCACCAGATAAAGGACTAGATGTATTCACAGCTGGAAGATCTGGTTTCTCATCCTAATATGCTACTTAATTTCCCATATAACTTTGTACATTCATCTTCCACTTCTTACACACCTGATAAATTTCCTTATCTATAAATTAAGAATATGAATCTTTTTCTGTGTGAACATATCTTGCAAGGTTGCTGATAAGAGCAAATAAAATGTTGCATGGGCCAGATCTCTATAAAGCTGAAGGTACTTACAAATGTTTATCGTTATCTCTAACATTGTGAGAAGGCAATTAATTGCTTTGCAAAAGCAAATGAAGGGCCATTATTAGTTAAAGTGAGCTAGGGAATATTCTTGCTCCCTTTGTGGAATTTCAACATGTCAAAATCTGTCATTTTGGGGGGAAAATGTGTGGTATCTGATTGTTTCCAGCTCATTTAATTATTTTCAATTTGGAATTCTCGTGGCTTTTATATTGTGGGTTGAATCATATATAAGAACTTGCCAGCTTATCAAATATGTTACTTGCTATTCCAAATGTTAGAATACCGTAATCAGCACTTGACCCATCTGTCATGTGGTTTACAATATCATCACAGCAAACATCCTATAACAATAGCCTCTCCTTCAACACAGGCACAGAGCACTAGCAGCTTCCATAATTCTCTCTCTTTAATGAGTGTCTCATTAACCTTGGACCTGCTCCTTTCTAGTTGTTCTCATGTACAAAGCAGTCTGTATGGCGAGAGGTACATACTTCATTGCCAAGTTTGCGTCTTGATTTGCTTGAATTTTCTTCAACTGGCGAAATGAATTTTTCTTCAGAATTATAGAAACTGAAATTCTAGCCTTATTATTTTTTTAAAGATTAGAAGAAAGGATAAATATAATATTCTGGCACAGCCATCTATTAAAATCAAAAGCTATTGAGAACTTTTTTTTGTCAGGAGTAACTCAATGTTTTGAATACAGGACGAAAATTAATTTACCAGTTTCCTCTTATTTAAATGTTTTGTTTGGGAAAACATGCATATATGGAGTTTAGAAAAACAGTTTAAGTAATGAGTATTTAAATTAAGGCAAATTATGATTTTTTTTCATTATAAAAACATACTCTATTTTATATTTTGTTAAAATCAATTTCCCACCTACTTCTGTGACTAGAGTTAGATCTATCTCTTGACTCTTTGAATAAATATGTTTCACCTGAATGTGTGATACTCACAAAAAACTTCCTACTCATTCTTACCCAGATAAATGAAACCTGTGTAGAAAAACACTCAATCTGGCGGTTCATAAAAACAATGAAACGTCTCCAGGCTGATCCATAACCCATGAGACAACAGATACATGTTTTAGCTCAATGGGTCTTGATGAGAAATTCATAAAGGGATTCCCTACTGCCAAGTGGCTGTCCAGAATTCTGACAGTGAGGTTTGCCACCATAGAAAAACAAGCTCCCTTTTCCCCCTAACAGAGCAAAACAAAAACATCATACCTTGGTTTCCAAATTCATTTACCCAATTACCAGTGCTCATGTTTACACAATTAAATCTGCTTGGCTTCCAGAGAGAGAGTTAAATTTGACTGCAGAAAAACAAAAAAGAGAATTCCTCTACATGTTCAGCTAAGCCAAGGAAGAGAAGCATCCAGGAGTGAGAGACACTCCAATTAGTCCTTAAATAACTTGACCATTTCAGTTTCTAGTGAGCAAATTGCCAGGCCCTGAAATGTTATATGAGAAATGAACATGATTGATGGAAATCCAACTTATGAACAAATACAAACCTATATGATGTGTTGCTGAAGATACAATTCTTAGTATTATGTCATTACTGGAAATAGTCTGTTATAATCTGCTATGATCTGTGTATGATGGTGAATAAAAGCTCAGTTAAGAACAGATAGATACCTATATCATCATGTGCTCAGAGTATCTGCCTTATTAAAAATAATGACATATAGATCATGCATCTAATGCAGTATTCAAATTCAATATAACTCCTTTAGTTGGATTATCATTGTATATTCTTGGATTCCTTATAGCCTCATCACTTCCTTTTGGAAAATCCATTTTAAAACAATAAAAATAGTAATAAAATGGCTGAAGAAATTATGAATTATTTTCTCTACTCTTTTTAGTTACAATAATTTTTTGTTTATTTTTTTGCCCACACCCAGTGGTGTGTAAATGCTACTACTGACTTTCTGCTCAGGATCACTTCTAGTGGTACTCAGAGGTCATTCCTACTGGTGCTTAGGGGACAAAGTGGTGTCAGCATTGACCCTGGGCTACCAACATGCAACACATGTGCCCCAGCCCTTTGAGCTATCTCTCTGGTCCAACTGCAGCCATATATGTGTCTTCTCCATAAGGAGATGGGCTGTATACATACTAAACTATTATATCCCCAAAACTACTCTTGATATTGGCTCCTGCTGCACAATAGACCACAATTTTTGCCAAAGGGGTTTGACCTGTGAATCAAATCTCATCATCACCATCTCAACTATTGCTACAGATTCCAAGTGATCCTTGAAATTCTTCTCGTCACTGTCCATATAGCAGTCGATATGATGTTATAAGGCCTGTCAGTTTTCAGCTGTGTGGCTGACTGACAGTAGTAGGTACAGAACCAGTCCAGAGGCTTTGAACTTCCTTTAAGACTCTCTTCAGGGGCCAGAGTGATAGCACAGCGGGTAGGGCTTTTGCCTTACATGTGGCTGACCCGGTTCAATCCCCAGCATCCCATATGGTCCCTTGAACATCGCCAGAAGTAGCCAGGAGTAATTCCTGACTGAAGAGCCAGGAGTAACCCCTGAGCATGGCATGGTGTGACCGAAAAAAAAAAGGACTCTCTTCAACTATTTTTCAAGCACTGCCCTTAAGCAAGTTCAGCCAACCTTTCTCTCTTCCTCCTGTCCTGTCAGGTTCTTTGCTCCTCCAACTCACTACTGCCAACCAGGCCGAGAACCCAGTCTCAACTGATTCTTCAACTGTTTTTTCCAACTCATATACCCCCATAATTTGAATATTGGCCATCCCTTTGAGAGTTAAAGGCCATCACTTTTAAGGGATCTCTTAAGCGTATCCCAACAAAGGTCCACCTATGAACTTGTCATATTCCTGCTCAAAGGCCAATAATAGATCCCTTAATAATGAGATTCCTTTGTGTGCCTTCCAAACAAAGGTGCAACTCTTCTATTGATACCTATATTTGAGCACTTATTACCTTAGTAATTGCAAAGTATATGCATCTATATCTTCCCCTAAATCTAGTAAATTCTGTTTTATCAGTTATTACTCCAGGTAGGTCTTCAAATACTCCTCAGTGGATCCTTCCCAATGAAATTCTTTATGAAAACACCTGTGTTCTCTGGTCAAAAGTGGCCAGAGATGATATGTTAGTGATATGTTACCAGGTTTAAATCAACAACTCTACACAGTCAATGATAGTCCCAATAACCTGAACCACACAACTTAGACGTGCAGTAGACTATACCTGCCATAGTTTGTACAATTATATGTTTATGCAATCATAAAATTGTCTAGCAATGTAATTCTTAGAATGTATTCCTGTTACTAAGTGACACACAACTGTATGCATATCAAATACAGAGCAACTTTTATCTCTTGCCCCATTTAATTAAAAATGTATTAAAACCACATACATTAAAGAACATACCCTTTAATGTATGTTCTGTAATCCATAGTCTGGAAGGGAAGGAAAAGAGAAAGAGAGAGAAAGGGAAAGAAATAAAGAACTCCCATGGAGGAGGGCTGGGGGAGGGGAGGAACTGGGTAGTTGGTGGTGGGAGATGGGCACTGGTGGCGGGATGGGTGCTAGAACACTATATGACCAAAACCCAAATATGAACTTTTTAATTGTATATATTTGTAATTGTATATCTCGCAGTGGTATAATAAAATACTTTAAAAAATAAAAAATGTATTAAACCATATTGTTAAATAGAAAATATTGTATGTTATACTTCCAAACTATTTAGGTATCTCAATATATTTGAAAATAATTTATGAAAATTAAGAAAAAATTTAATTTAAACTGCATTTCACAAGAGCAAAAAAATACTAGGCAACTATGATGTTTTCTTTCCTTCCACATTTTAAAATATTCATGTCTCAGATTAGGCTTTTGTTCCTCAGATTCAGCTATTACACCTTAGAAAAGTGAACTGTATAGATGTAACAGTTTCAACCTGTTATGCTAATATGCACACCAACTTTCCTCTAGGGGTTTTCCTCTTTCTCCATGTGGTTATGGTACAAATGAAAAATAACATTTCTTATGAGAAGGGTGGGATGAAGGACAGTCTTGTGAATCAAGCAGGTCAATTATACCATCCCACATTATTATGAGTAATACGACTGGTGCAGG
Source organism: Cryptotis parvus (assembly GCA_021461705.1). Lineage (NCBI taxonomy): Eukaryota > Metazoa > Chordata > Mammalia > Eulipotyphla > Soricidae > Cryptotis > Cryptotis parvus. The sequence goes on along the minus strand of JAJIBD010023229.1, from coordinate 64,474 downwards.
AATTAAGCTGCAACCCACTGATGAGCCAATGAGAATGTACTCTGGTTTAACAAGTTGCTTAGTAAGAAATATATTTTTATTCTAGGGCCATTAAATAGCATAAAAATACTGTGCTGTCTGAGGCCATGTTGCTCCCCAAGACTCATTAAAAAATCACACAAAAGAAATCTGCCAGTGTGGCCCAAACAATAGTACTGGTTGGGCATTTGCCTTGAATGCAGTGATCTGAGACCCTACATGGTCTACAAAAGCCACTAGGAGTGATACCTTTGGGCAGAGCCAGGTGTAAGCCATAAGAACTGCTGGTTGTCTAAATGCCCGAGAACAGAGGACTGGCTAAAGAAACTGTGGTTCATCTACACTATGGAATACTATGCGGCTGTCAGAAAGGATGAAATTATGAAATTTACCTGCAAATGGATGGGCATGGAGTCTATCATACTGAGTGAAATTAGTCAGAAGGAAAAGGACAGATATAGAATGACTGCATTCATTAATAGGATATAAATATATACCAGTGTTTTAATAAATATGGGAAATGGTAATGGCAGATTAAAACTCACCACTGAATATACACAAAGAGACTTAAGTGATAAACTCTAAATATCTGCAGGGCTAGCCACAATGTGTAAAATGAGAGGGAGAGAGATGCAGAGACAGAGAGAGAGATAGAGAGAGAAAGAGAGGAAACTGGGGTACCTGCTATTAAGGTGGCCTTGGGGGACGGGAGGGGAGGGGTACATTGGTGGTGGAAATGGGGCACTGGTGGAGGGATGGGTGCTGGAATACTGTATTACCAAGAACCAATTATGAACACCTTTGTAATTGTATGTTTCACGGTGGTATAATAAAAAAATTAAAAAAAAAGAACTGCTGGTTGTGACTCAAAAACAAATGAAAAACATATCTGTCAGCAATTGGAGATAGTAAAGAAAATACATTAAAATATTTTAGCTCCAAGTTAGTTCCTTCATGAATTTCTTAGTTTCATGAACCATAGATTATTAATTAAGAGTTTGGTTTGTCATGTGACTTTGATAATAGGCATGCTGCCATAATTACTTTTTAAAAGAGTCACTCAAATAAACCTTAGTGTGTTTAGTGCATCTGGAAAGATGATACTGCAACAAATCCAAGTAATACACCCAGATAATTCTCTTTGGAGGAAGCAGCCCTTGATGATTCCTCCTATATGATACCATACTATACCTGAAATATATCAAAGACCTTGTCCTAGCTGGAATACCCCTGGGTTGCTTTGCCCATTACCATAGTCTTTAGACTGCAACAATTTGTTTCATGTCTTTGGTTTTCTCCTGAATTGTGAGCTCCCTTAAGGTAGGGACCATGATTGTTTTGCTTACTGCTCACTCCCCTGGTTCCTTTGTTCTTGAAATTAATGGCACAAAGATATCTGACTACCTCTCATAGTCTAGGGACATAAAAAATGCAACCTGAATCAGTAGCTTTAGTCCAAATGTGAACTTTGTAGAAATGCAGACTTGCAGGTTCTACCCCAGACCTACTAAATGAGTTTAACTTTTTACTAACAAGGTCCTTTCCCTAGGAAATGGCATGAACACTAAAGTTTGAGAAGTGTATTTTATATACTACTTCATATATCAATACTATGTCTTTATCATATACTTGGGTTGGAAGTTTTCTCTTACACAATAATAAATAATAACAGCTAACAGACTATTAAGTGCCTGCCAGATTCTGTGCTTAGAGATTTACTTGGCATGAATGTTTTAATCTTAATCATGATCCAAGCAGAGAGAAACTAGTATTAGTACCTTTTAAAAGTTAATAAAAATGAGCTTTGAAGACGTTATAGAAATACTGGAACAAGATGATGATTAAAAGGTTTGGTGTAACAAATCCTGAGTGCTCAGGCTGGTTCTGATGCAACGTTTCCTCAGAGCAGTACAGAAAGTATTCCAACATGTGGGCACCGGCTGTCATCAGCTGTTATATTGGGAACTCCAAATAGTTATGACTTGTGAGTGAGACCATTATCTTCTGAATAAGATATAAGATACTGATGGTAAAGGTATAAAAATGTTTACCGTACCAGGTAACAAATAATTTATCAATGTTTTATTATTAACAATTACTTGTTATTTCTTCCATGTGACTCTTTAATGGAAGGAGTTGGGGATCGGTATGGCACATTTTCATCCTTTTCATTACCCTTCCAGGGTAGGGAGTGAAGGCTCTTGCAGAATATACAGAAGCCCCAGATTGGATTCTCTCCTTGTTTTGAAACGGACTTCTCTAGACCTATTTCACCCATTCTCAATGAAGGTTTGAGATAAGATGATCATGATAAATCCTTTTTGATCTTATAATGGCTAAAATCATAAATGTTTAAGAGTACATAAGTTGGAGGAATGGACTTTGGAATTAAACTCATGTTCAGACTCAGTTTCTACAACTAAACAAGTTTGTACAAACTTGAGCAAAATGATTATAGCATTATTTTACTTTAAGATTCCTATATGCAAAAGTGTGATTTTTTGTATTTGTTTGCATTGGGACCACCCTAGCGGTCCTAAAGTATTACTCCTGCTTCTGGACTTGTGCTTAGGGATCACTTTCCTGTGGATGCTCAGGGAACTATATGAGGTGCCTAGGATAAAACCCAGGTTAGCCATATGCAGACAATTGTCCTACCTGCCCTACCTGCTGTAGTATCTCTCTGGCCCAAAAAGTGAATTCTTATTTCATTGACTATAAGAAGCACAATTTAATATTTAGGAAGTAGGTTGATCCTGGGCTAAAGATGTAGTACAGGAGTTAAGGCCTTATATGTGGCTGACCCGGCTCAATCCGTGAGCATTGACAAAATTGATCCTTGAGAACAAGCCAGAATTAAGCCCTGAGCATAGCTGGGTATAACCCCAAAATAAACAAAAGCAAACAAGCCAAAAAACAAAGAAACTGGGTGATCTTACATGATGTAAAGACATCATGATTTAGTCGCAGTTATTTCCTAATAACTTGTTACATGCTTCTTTTTTTAAAGTCATCTACTTTTACTGTTACTTTAGTCTAAAGTAACGAGATCACACATGGTGATGCTCAGGGTTTGCTCCTGGCTCTCCGCTCAGGAATTACTCCTGGAGGTGCTGGGAGTGGGGTGGGGGTGATGCTGTCCTGCCCCTCGAGGTGTTGCAGGTGTGGCTGCAGTGCCCAGCTGCATCGCAGGTGGCAGACAGGGAGACAGGCTTGTCTACACCTAGGGCTCTGCCCCGTGGGCCCTGGATGGTTGATGGTCTGACATAGAAAAAGACTGGGGGGCTGGAGCAATAGCACAGTGGGTAGGGTGTTGGTCTTGCACACGGCTGATCCGGGTTCTATCCCCAGCATCCCATATGGTCGCCCAAGCAACACCAGGAATAATTTCTGAGCGAAGAGCCAAGAGTAACCCCTGAGTGTGACCCATAAAAAGCAAAAACAAAACAAAAAAAGACTGGGCCCCCTGGGATGAACCCAGAGCCACTGCAGAGCCTGGCAAGCTACCCGTGGTGTATTCGGTATGCCCAAAACAGTAGCAATAATGGACCTCATTCCCAACGAATGGAGACACTACCTGTGCCTGCTCGAGCAAATCGATGATCACCGGGAAGACAAGTGATATTTCCTAATAGCAAATTAGTTTTATACTTGATGGGTTTGTAGATTAAAATATGATATTTTTATCTCAGCACTGTGTGAATTCAATGAGATATGATGTAACCACACACCACACACTAACTTCTCAATAAATGACTGTTACCAACATCATAATTATCATCATCATTATCTTCATCATCATCATCATCATCATCATCATCGTCGTTGTCATTGTCATCATCAAAGCAGCATTTCCCCCTTTTTGGTAGAAGAATAATTGTTTTATATTTACTGGTTCAGGGCATTTTTTTTTAATCATATCCTTCTTTTCACCAGGGAGAGCTCCCCAATTTCCTATGACAGTGTTTGAAATTGTTTCTTCTTGCCCTCTTTATTCTTTAAAAAGTATAAATGAGCTACTAGTATACAGAATAATGTGGGTTTGGATATCCTAATTGATGTATCATTAAACAGGAAGAAAGTTTCCTGTGTAAAATATGGAAAAACATGAGCTGACTCTCATTGTAGAATGGGATTGGCTCTGACCTTTCTCTTAGGTACATGCTATACATTATATTTTCTGAGAATAGCGAGTTTGGGTATCTATTTTTCTCTATCTAAGGTCCTGGACTTGTAAAAGCTTAAGTAGAGAAAGATAAATATGCATCTATTTGGAAGTGCCCTGGATGGATTTGATTTGCTCTAGATTTGTCTGTCAATGGGGGGAGAAAAAAAAAGACTGTCCTAAATTCTCTGAAAATCTAAGTGAATCTCAAGTATCCTCAGAGAGACTTCAGTGGAAATATTTTTATGATGATCTGATCCCAGAAAAGGAATATTCTGCTCTGTGATGGTCTTTTTGTTTGTTTGTTTGCTCAGTGATGGTCTTTTTTTTTTTTTTTTTTTGCTTTTTTGGGACACACCCGGCAATGCTCAGGGGTTACTCCTGGCTCTTTGCTCAGGAATTACTCTTGGCGGTGCTCGGGGACCATATGGGATGCCGGGGATTGAACCCGGGCTGGCACAGGCTGGCCACGTGCAAGGCAAACGCCCTACCCGCTGGGCTATAGCTCTGGCCCCTCAGTGATGGTCTTTCTGGTACTTAGGATTTATCCACTGAATGAATAGTGTCATAGCACAAAGTACGCAGCCCAAAGGCTGTAAAGGTTGCATTGTTAGAAAGAGCTCCTATAAAGCATGCTGCTTGAATTTACAAATAGCTGGGTACAATCCTGCTTGAGCACGTCACTAGTTCTTTCCAATATCCATCTCTTTTATTCAGTGGTAAAAAGCAGGGAAAAATACCTTCTCTTTGGAAGCTGAAGCAAAGACTGAATCAGACCCTCCATGCAAAAATCCTTAACAAAGTGCCTAGATCCATTACTGACTATTGGTCTGTCTTTCTCATTAATCTGTATATCTATCTAAATTTATACAGTCTTGGCATGTTTGGAGGAAACTGGTTTTATTTCAAGTACCAGTAGAATTCTTATGATGCTCAGAAAATTATGAAAGTATTTAGTCAAGAACTGAGGCAAAACTGTGATAGTTGTGTAGACTTTCTCAAAGCTTTTGGGTTTAGAATGTGTGATGGTTTAAGGGGAAATGTATTTAAAATAATGGAATTCATTTGCAAGAGTCACAGCTCTTCTTTCATAGAGTAGCAGCCCACTGTATCTCTTTTGTAGAGAATATTGCAATTACACAGAACATTTAATTTCTAATAATGCAACCATACAGAAAGCTAAAGTCCACCAATAGGCCACTTACAGAGTCCTTTAGCTTCTCAAAGCACAGCCTTACTAAAACTTCTGTAGCTGTCCCAATTGCTTACTAATATGTACATCTAACTCCGGTTGTGCCTTGCAACCTTCTTACCATTGGTATTGCGAGCCTATATATGTTTGTGCTTTGTTCCTCCTAAGGATGTTGAAATGCGAGGAAGATTAAAAAAACACCTAAAGGTCAGGAGAAAATTAATTTTAAAATTTTGATTGGAATCTGCTTCACCTAAAAGAGTTCTTGTCCATAGCAAACTTTCTTTTTTATTATTTTTTTTTTTTTTGGTCACACCCAGTAATGCTCAGGGGTACTGCACCCAGGAATTACTCCTGGCAGTGCTGGGGGGACCATATGGGATGCTGGGGATTGAATTGGGGTCAACTGTGTGCAAGGCAAATACCCTACCCGCTGTGTGATCACTCCAGACCCCATATCAAGTTTTAAACCTATCTATTGACCTTAATTTCAGGTTACTCTATTCCACCTTCTTAGTTATTTCTTCTATTACTATCAGCCTAATTTGTCTAGAGTGCAAATAATGAAGATATCCCCTTGTTTGAAGATCCTTCAATGGCTCTCTACCACTTTAGAAGTGATACCCCTGCATTTTGATCAAGCAAAAGTTGACATAGCTTCCAGGTTAACAACTTTTTGACTCATGAGATATTAACTGAGCTCTGACCTATTAAGGCATTTAAAGATTTTTGAGGGCTGCTTCCTGCCTACACTGATGTCACCAATAATTATCATCATTAATCTCATTAAACACTTTTCTAATGAATAAATAAATGAATGAGTGAAAGGATGAATAAAAGTCTTCCTTTTCAGAGAGAAAAATAATTGTGAGTCTTGAATATAGAGGACTGTGAGTCTTCAAAAACTAATTTACTATTAACCTAATGCCTGGTATGTTCTCAAAAATAATATGAATACATTCAATTTTGATTAATGGAAATACATTTAACTTTGATTAAATAATAATTTGAGCAAAGGTAATGATTAATAATTAATACTGTCTATAATTATAAGGCTTAATGTCATAGTTCTCCTTAAAACATGCTCAAAGGATAAGAAAATTTTCACAGCCAAACAAGTTACTATGAGATCTTAGAATGTGAAACTTTCAGCAAAGGCCCCTGTTCAACTATCTATGTGTGTATCCTGCTGCATCACACAATATACACAAGAACAACATGGACACAACTTCTCTCTGTCTTGGCTAATAAACATTCATCAAAAAAACACAAACTTCTCGAAAGGATATAAAACAAGAAAAAAGAAAGGAAAAACAGAAAGGAATGTTAGTTTTGGTTTAGTAACTATTTTACAAACACCTGAGGCCAAATGACTGGATTCTTGAACCAAAGATGAAATGAAGCTCTACAGCAAACCAGAATTCTGTTCCTTAAAAGCTTATGCCTTTATGATGATGCTGCTCTATAAGTCAACAGCTACAGGGCATGAGAAATATTTAGACAGCACAAATTAACTCCTTAAGTATTATTGCAACTCCACACCAGTCTTCGGGAGTACATACGTTAAGGAGCTATTAAACAAAAACAAAACAAAAACTGAATATAACTCAACAGTCCTGATAGTATATAATGCATATACAATTGGTTCACCTGCATCCTTTTGATTCTCTATTTGAAAGAGAGAGCACAACAAGGAGAGAAGAGAGAGAGAAACAAGAACACATATGCAGGATTAATGAGCAAGTGGATTAAAATGCCCCCCATTTATGTGTGATTCATGATAATTGGAAAGAAAAGGTTGCCCTTAGTTCCCACCGCCCGAAGTGTGGGGGCCAGCAAAAAAGGCTCCTTCACAGAGGTGGAAAATGCTGCACAAATAGAAAATTAGTAAAATTAAGTTTAATGTAAAATCAAGCTATGAAACATACATGAATTCTCCAAGTGACAATTAAGTCATATGTTCTAGCCAGAGCTCAGAGGACAAGGACAAGTCAAAATCTCCAGAGAGAACAAGGAAAAGCTTCCCAGCTTGAGAGAGAATAGACAGGAGGCATTTAAGATCTAATTTTTACAGAGAATAGACCACCCTGTGTGATCTTATACCCAGATAGTCTGACATTTTTAAACATGGAACAGAAGGTATGATTTTGCCCCAAGTGTCCTTTATCTGACACCCTAACGCATTGCTCCCAGCCTAGCTGCTACCTTTTGATTGTGTACCAGTGACAAGCACTTTACAAACTGGGGTTACACACAAGCAAAGTAAAAAATGCATTCAGGTCACAGACAGAGAATAACTGAAAAACTTACAGACATCTGAATTTATCACAAACAAATGGCTTAATTGTCTAACCTGTTTTAGGTTGATAAAAAGTGACTGGACTTCTCACACTGGGTTTCACAGACAGAATCAACAGACAAGCCAATGCTAAAAAACTTGAAGCAAGGAAAGTGAGTTGGTTTGGATCTGGATTTTCTTGGAATAATGAAAACAGAAAGAGTGAAGACAGCATGGCGGGAGGTGGTAGGTACTCACGAATGGTTAAATCCATCACTTGGGAGGCCAAGCAGAAGACAGGATGCTCATACATTTCTCTCTTTTTCCCTATAAAAGAGGATTTGGGCATGCAAGAGGCTTAGGTCAGAGGTAAAGAGGTTAAAGGTCATAGGTTAGGGGAAAACGTTACATTAGCTCAAAGGAAAATAGCCACAGAGTATTTTGGGATAAACACAGGATAAAAAGAAAAAAGGAGCTTCAAAATTGGAGATCTACTGGATTAACCATTCAGCATGCCGTGAGTCACGAGAGAGATTGTGACTATGATTTTACACGTTTCTTTAGATTTTTTTTTGCAAGAATACAATGACCAAAAAACATCATGAGTAGAGGAAACAGAGTCTCATTGATTTAAGGCTCCAAGATACTAAGGATTTTTAGACTTTAGTATCTAAGGCTCTTGAGGTATTTCTTCATAAACATAGTCTCCGGTAATATTACTACGTCTTTCCAAAATTCTCAGAGAGCTAAGCTGTAAATACTCACATAGGGGCTCAAAAGTAAAAATGGAAGGCTTCTTTTCTGAAAGGATAGGAACCTTGTAAAAAGAAAGTTGTCTGGTAGTAATATCTTTAAAGCTGCAATGTCTCAGCCTAGGGTGGACTATGTTCATGAAAGAAAACCTGATACATGCAGCCAGAGGATGTTGGGTTGTCTGAATTAACAATCCCAGCATGCTTTGAAGTAGTGTCACAGCCACTTTTGCAGAGATAACATCAAAAAGTGGCTGAGCCAATCACGGACAAGGAAGGAGAGAAGCAGAAGAGCGCAGGTAGTGTGGAATGAGGTACTTCTCTGAAAAGAGAGTTGGAAAAAAAAGATTGGTTTCTTCAAAGAATCCCCAGACCTAAAAAGTCACAGTGCAAAAGATAATTAACACAACCAAGAAGAATTGAGGCACAAAAGGAAATTACAGACCAGCTGATCTACTTTGGGAAATGAATGCATTTTTACTTACAGATCTTAAAGTTTGTTTTTGGATTATTTATCTGAAAGAAGAGAGCAGATCTTACCAAAAGACTAATAATAGCTAGACCAAGACCTAGGAGGCAGCAGCCATAACAACAGAAGGTTTATTGATCCCAGCCCATCTCTGGCCTTGCCTAGAATTACTAGGTACCTGGTTGACTATACCAAATACAACCATTATTAAGTCCTGAGAAGGTTAAGACTGGAACAATTACTTGCTAATATAGCCCTTTAGAGATCTTCTTGTTTCTCTATTTTTGTCACTCATTACCAAGTCAAGAGTTGATAAACATCCTTTTAGTGCCCAATTCTTAAGTGTTTCTCCCTGGATGCATAACAATGAATTCATTACCACTGGTACACAATTTGCATTGTCAGACAGACAAAATTGAGAGAGGAAAACATGTAGTATACAGAACACTGTGAATTTGACATGATCTTAACCTAATTCTCTAAGGAAACAAAGACTTTGGCAGAGTAAGCGATGAGGTTTTGGTTGTTGGTTAGGTCTTTTTTTTCCTTCCCAGACATGTCCTGAAGGCAGACAACGGGCATTGTTGGTTTTAGTCAGGAGTTTCACATGTGAGAGAACATCAGATTCCAGAATGCGGACACATTGAGTTTTAGACACAGAACTTCCACATTTATACACTTACACCACTGGTCAAGTTGGGTGTGGTTTTCAAATCACCCTATAGCAGCCAACAGGGTAACAATGAAAAGTGATTAATACCTTTGCAAATGAATAGGTCCCAAAGAACCATATCTTCTCAAGCAGAATTTACTCAGTGCTTTTGGGTGGTCACTGGTCATCAATGACCACTTCCTTAAGAGGATAGTGGTACCATCCATTCTCCGTATGATGCAATAAGAATGAACCAGATCTAAAACAAACTAGGAGCCAGCAGAGATGGCTGGAAACTAACCTGCCAGCCATTTGGAACACTACCAAAAAAACAAGATACTTTCAAGGACAAGAAGGAGTTAAGCAAAATCTTGATGCTACTTTATTCCATACTTGTTTTACTACCAAAGCTATCAGTGGTAGATTTAAAAAAAAATCTCTTGTTTTTTTTCTAACTAAAGAAGGTAGCAATCCTATACAACTCGTTCAAAAGAAAACATTAGCTATGGAGCAAATTTTGGTCAACACAAACTCTCAGAAAGACCCAAAGTCAACAAATAGCCTCCTACATTCAATATTCTCCCCTCACACAGTTCCTGAGCACCTGTGCTTTAAATCAGTTATTTGGCCACGGTAAAGGAAGCTTCAAAGTTCAAGTGCTTTCAAATTTTAGCTTAACATACTCAGAAAGGACCTCAGTTGCCTGGTGGCCATCAGAAAGAGAGAGCTCCCCAAGAAGGGATACAAAACTTTCAATTAAAAAGTGGGGACATATGGGAGTCTTACCTTCAATTTTAGCATACTCTGATAGCCGAGAATAGTTGACTAAAGCAGCCTGCTCTAGACATTTCCGGATGACTGTTTTTACCTCCTCTTGTGGCACGGGAGTCACAATATCTTTCATTAGAACCTTTAGGTGGAAAAAATGATTAGGATAGCTCAATCAAATTTTTACTCGCATATATTTTTAAAGACCTGGAAGTTTATGCAACAGCACCCAGGGAGCACTACAGCCATACTATGAATGAGTACCATGACTAATGAGTGTAAACTCTTGGAGGATGCGGGCAATAAGTTCAACGAAAAGGAACATAACCCTTAGCAAGTAGTACCACTGTCAAGTGTGTGAACATTGAAACATAATGTGCTACTCCTAGCAATGAATACAACTAAATACATGCAATCCCTGGTAATCACAGCAGTAACATCAACATAAGGGAAGGGATAGGAGAGGTCAGGGGAAAAATGAAGTTTAGAGTGAGTTGTGGATCCTTTTCTGAGTTGTGAATGTTGTGATTAAATACTAGTCGAGAACCATTGTTGAACACCTGAAATATAGTTAGGAAGACAAAGCTCATCTATGAATAAGGGAAGTGTTAGAATATACCTTCAACACATCCAAATTATTTGCGAGTCTGAGATATAAGAACATGAATTTTGGCAGCCTTACCATGCTTATTCTGATACTTGGTGAATGATGGCCAAATTGTTAAAAATTACAAAGTGGGTCACTCAATAACAACATTTCAGTGCAATTATATTCAGGTCTGTGTGAGTATATATGTGTCATATATATACATATATATTATATTAAACAATTCTTTGACTTTTATTCTTACCCTTTCCAAGAGTGATAGAGTAGCTTTCAAAGCACCTTCAGGTCGACCAAATGGGAAGCAATACCTAAAAAGTACAGAAAATTCTTCAGGTTGCTGAAATATATTACATTTAGCATGAAATATGCTGAAACTTGATTCCTATAGCAACTCTCTCAGAGGAACAGAAAATACTTTTTTATTTTGTCACGTTGTGTTATGTTAATCGGAATTCACACCATATATGTGTATATATAATGTATATATGTGTATGTGTGAATAATAACTAAAGAGAGACTCTGCAAATGTCTGCAGCAGGAAAGAATATTTCAAGTGATGACACAAGGCTCTGTTTAGATTTCTATTGTAAAGAAGAATCACTTTCTAGCTCATATGTAATCTTACAAGTTTTTTGTAAAGGCAGGCATTAAAAAATTTAATTGAAACAGGCTATAACTCAAAATAGTCATCTGAATACCCAAAACATTCCTGTATGGTAAAATGATATATATTCTGAGCCAATTCAGAATTCTGCTAACTTCCCTTCCATGGCCATGGCTTTTGGTTGGATTCATCATCTTTGGCAATCCCTCTTATGTAGAATGTATAATCAATATACATTTATCCAGAAAGATTTAGAGGTACTAAGGAACTATAAGCATTCTAGAAACTACTTCATGCAGCCTTGACCAATTTGGACTTGTTCCCCAGGTACTGAGGGTCAGCAAAGCTATTGAAATATGTTCTCCTTCTGTGTATTAGCTGCTTGTTTACTCCTTATTTAAAAAATTATAATAATTACCTTACAGAACTGTTCTGAGAATAAAACGTTAATATTTATCCACTCTATGGATAAATATTATGGATAAATCCAGACTATGGATATCCTAGCCCTGCATCTGGCCCCTATGGAAGTGGTTAAAAAGTATTATAACTGTTCCCAATATTTCAGGCCCTCTGGTCCAAATCACTGGTACAGAATTAGAACTATCTAATTTCCTCGAAGGAGAGGGGTCTGTGAAGAGCAAGGGTAAAGTACCAGACCTGGTGGTGGGCTCGGTATGAGGGGAAGAAGCTGCTAAAATTGATTTGGTTCCTTTCTTTTTCTGGGAGGCCAGCATGGTTATTTCAGATGTAATGAAGACAGTGGGGACTTTCTGTGAACCATGCCTTTCTTCCTTCCCCTGTTCATGGTCTTTCCACTGTCTCCTATGTTGTGTGTGTGTGTGTGTGTGTGTGTGTGTGTGTGTGTGTGTGTGTGTGTGTGTGTGTGGGCTTCCTTAAAAGAGGCAGTAGGCCAAAGGCCAAATAAAAAGTATGGGAACCTCTGCCTGTTTATATGAAGTAATTCACAGAGTTTTGAGAGTCTTTTTAGTTCAATTCATTTTTGAACAGAGTGATGATGAGGGTTAGTTTATACAAGGATCAGCTTATACAAGGAGGGCTTCCCTTTTTAGAAGAAATAAGTGAACTTGAGATTTCAAAGATTCAGTCTGTTTTGCTCTGCTTCTGTATTATTTCTAAATATCCAGCATGTCTCTGAGAGATTAATTTTTTAGAAAGCCAAGCCCCTATATCTCTAAATTTCCCCTTCAAATAAATTCCTAAACCTCAAATGCTCACCTGAAATGTGTAATCTGATTTTCCAGCAGAACACGGAGTCTCTCTTTGATTTCTTCAAAACGTTCCTTTTCTTCCACAGTCACAGTCCCAATTCCATCAGGCCTGAAAGAAGACATTTCATGAAGTGACAGAAACCTCATACACTGACAACATCAAGTCGAATCTTTAGCAGGAAGAAACTGTCCATTTTTGAAGAACTCCAATGATCGGCATGCCCTGAGAAGTCCTTCTTTTCTGTGCCAGTTCCCAAAGGGGATGGGGTTTTCTGAGGTTATCATTTGGGAGACATTTGTAGAACTGTCGCTCATTTGTTGTGAAATGGTAAAATGCACAAACGGGTGGCTTGAAGTTAAATCCAGCTTTTATGCCTGTTCTGTTTGGCTCACAGCTTCTTAACATTTTGAATTACTTGCCAACGTTTTTAAAATTAGTAAAATTTTATAATACAAGTCCTATTTCTGGTATTTTTAAACAATATGCAACAGCTGGTTTTAACCAGTGAGAACTAATGGTTTCTTTCTTACTTGGGGTAGTCACTCACCTGCTCTACATTGAAGTCGCATTATTTACCTCTCTTATTATTTAGATTTGGGACCCCTGAATTACAAATGCAAACTTGTAAGAAAACTAAGTATTCAGCAAATGTCTGTTTTCCTCAATTTTAAGCAGTTTTAATTCCCCCTCAATTTTTGGCTTATGCATATATAGATGGATAGATTAATTTAGAAAACTCCTATTAGCTGAATTAATTACAGTGGGGAAATTACAAGACACTGATGAAAGAAATCACAGAAAGCACAAATAAATTGGAGAGTACCTTATGTCGATGGACTAGAAGCATAAGTTTTGTTAAAATGTACATAGTATCCAGTCATCTATAGAATCAGTGCAATCCCTAGCAATATTTCAATAAGATTTTCCCCCACAAAGACAATCCTAAAACGCATGCGAAAACACAATAAATCCAAATAGCTATCGCAATTTTGAGAAAGAAAACAAAGTTGTAGCCATCCCAATTCCTTATTACAAAGTTTATTACAAAACTATAGTAATCAGAATAGTATGGTAATAGCATAAAAAAAGATATACATTGTACATGAAATCATATCAAGAACCCAGAAAGAAGCCATAAAACACCAGGGAACTATTTGACAAGGGCGTCAAGGATACTCAAAGGGGAGGAAATGGCCTTTTCAATGAACGATGATTGGAAACTGGATGATGAAAGCAGAAAAGTGAAATTGGACTTTAATCCTATATTAATCATACATTTCAAAATGGGCTTACTATTAACACCTGATAATGATAAAACTCTCAGAAGAAACCATGGGTGGGAAGTGTCTTAATGTTGGTCTTAGTAATCATTTAAAAAAATCATCAATAGTGCAAGCAACAAAAGCAAAGACAAGCAGGGCTTCACAAGGCAAAAAGATTCTGAACAGCAAAGAAAACATAAAAAGGCAAATTATGGAGTAGGACAAAATATTTGCAAATTGATAGGGCATTAACATATAAAACATAAAAGGAACTTATAAAATCAATAGAAAAAAAATCAATTTGATTTAAATGGAACATTTTCTCCAGAGAAGATAAGCAAATATTCAACAGGTATATGAAAACATATTCAACATCACTAATCACCAAGGAAATACACATCAAAATCACAGTGGTCACCTCACATCTGTTAGAACGGTTAATATCTAAAAAGATAAAAAAAATACCAGTGTTGGTGAGATTGAGGAGAAAAGTTAATGGTGGTGAGAATATAAGTTGGTAGTAGATATGGAAAATTGAGTGGACAGTGCACAAAAAATTTTATGTGGGCGGACTATTATATAATCCAACATCTGACTTCCTAGGTATATATTTGAAGGAAAAGAAATTGCTATCCTGATAAACTAGCTGTATGTTTGTTGCAGCATTACTTATAATAGAGAAGAATTGAAAATACATTGTCAATAAATGAACAGATAAAGAAATGAGGTCAATATATATATATATATATATACCATTATTCCATCATTAAAATGAAGGAGATCTTGCCTTTTTGCAACAAGAATACAGCTTGAGAGCGATACTCTAAGTGGAGTTGTCAGAGAGAGACATTTTTCTGATCTCACTTATGCATGGACCACAAAAGCCAATGTCACTGAAGAAGAGAGAAGAATGTTAGTTAATAGGCTCTGATGGGAGGAAAAGGGGAACATGGGAAAAGGTTTTTTAAGACAGTTAGAGGATCCATAATTTCAGAGATCTAGTATACTACATGGTAATTGTAATTAAAATTATGTTCTGGGAACTTGAGATTTATTAGGAAAGAAGATCTTAAAATATGATCACCACATAAAATAAGGAAATTATGTGAACAGATGGAGATGTTAAGTAAGTTTATTATGGTAATGGGCCAGAGTGATAGTACAGTGGGTAGTGCATTTGCCTTGCCTTTGGCCAGCCTTGATTCAAGGCCTCGTACCTCATTTGGACCCCGAGCCCATCAGGAGTGATCCCTGGGCACAGAACCAGGAGTAAGCTCAGAGCGCTACCGGGTATAGCCCCCAGACAAAAAACCTCCACTAAAATCTTAACCTATAAACAAACATCAAGTTGTATTCCTTAAATATATATATGAATATATGCATATATATACACACATATATATTATATATATTTGACATGTTGAGATTTATCTCAATAGAGCTGGTAAAAAAATAACATTAGAATCATTTTTCTACCCATTAGAAAGCATTTATTAAAGCTCTGTTATATACAAGTTATTCATAGACATACAATATTCTAGCAACAATTTCACCAACAGTGTCAATTTCAGTCCAGCAAGGTTCCCATGTTCCCTCTTCCTCCAGTCTGGCCTCTTGATGGACACTATTTTAAGTATGGTTGTGAAAGTTTGGGTCTCATGATTTCAGTGTTCTTGACTCTGTGGTTTGGGTATTTGGCTCTATCACTCGTTAATACCAGCAGTCATATTTTTTACTCTTAGTGAACTGTTCATACTAATACAAAACAAAGGATGGTAGCATAAAAGTGTGGATTTAAGTTTAATCATAGTATCCTCATGTTTCTGAATCATCATTAGGTTCATAAACATTTCCCCTATTTGTTTTGAATAAAGCAAGTTGAAAATATAAAGGAGGCTGCATATTTATGGTTTAAATTTATCTGTGCCAAATTAGATGTAGGATAATCTGACCCATTCAAAGATTTCTGCTTTCAGCTCCTGTAGTGACTTGTTTTGACTACTGGCTGAGCCAGTTTGCAGATTGGTGCGTCACCATACAACTTCCACTGGAACATTCTTCAGTTTGCAAATGCAAGTCATCTTGAGACCAAACAAATGGTCTTATTTATAGGCCTTCTCAAGGATCCAGCATAAATTGGGAAAATCCTGTATCTTAGACCAGTCTGACTGCACAAGACTTAGTAAAGAAGAGCAATGTATCTTCTTTTAGGAGTTAACTGTCAATTTCCTTTCTTTTTCTTTTTCTTTCTTATTTGTTGGAACCACACCCAGTGATGCTCAGGATCTACACCTGATCAGTGCTTTGCGGTGGGCGGGGGGGGCGTGGAAGGATGTCACTCTTGGCTACGGGAATTGCTCCAGGAGTAGCTCAAGGGACCAGGAGGATTGAACCTAGGCCCCCAAATACAAGACAGTTCACTGAGCAATCTCTCCTATTCTTACTTTTTATTTTATTTATTTTGGTTTGAGGCACATCCCCAAACCAAAATACTCAGGGGTTACTCTTGTTTCTGCACCTAGGGATTATACCTGGAAAAGTTCTGGGGATCACATGGGGTGACAGGGAATGAATCTGGGTCACCTGCATGTGCGGCAAGTGCCCTACCAGCAACCCTATCACTATCGCCCCAGCTCTGTAATCATTTAAAAATGTTTATTTAAAAAATGTTGGGGAGACATATCAAGCAGTGCTCAGGATTTACTCCTGGATTGGGAGACCATATTGGGTGTGAGGGATTGAACCCAGGTCAACTGCATAGAAGGCAAACACCCAACCCACTATACTATCACTTTATCCCTGCCGTACTTGCTTTTTAAATACTAATATTGCCCTGTTTGACACACTATAAAAGCAGGAACGTAATATAGAGACAGTTTCCCCTGAACTTAAAGGAAGGGTGAAAAAGACAAAATAATGACTATGAGGTACACTGATAGAATTTGTGGCTGTCTTTAGTTTTAAATATTCTGGGGAAAAAGCCAGAAAATTTAATTTACTGAATCTGTTATGCATTTTATTTTGATATGAAATTCCCAGGAATCTAGTTAAATCTTGATTGACTGACACATAAAATGCATGTACATTTTATTGATACTTCTTATGTTTCCGTTATAACCAACTAATTTCTTGATCTGTGGCTTTGAATGTTGTTTATACAGAATTCAACTTGATAAAATACAAGTGCAGGTTTATATGATGGTCTTGTGTATTCATACTCTCGATTTGGGGAAATGAGATACATCTGAAGAATTTGTTTCTTAGCAGGGAATTGGTACACAGGAAAATACTACTGAGGATTTATAATTTAGAAGGGGGCTTATAGATCAGAGAAAAAAGCATAAAAACCTTTTAACAAGGGCAACTCAGAGCTGGCTGTGGTCATTAGTGGATGATGCAGTTTTCTGTGAAGAAAATCACTTGTCCTTAACACAAGAAGACTTCTAAAGCAATTAGGCAATTAGAATGCAGCATTTAGACTTTTTGCTTGAGATGATAAAAAAACTCAACATTGAGTGCTCATTAGCTGACCTCAGTTAATTGTCACTAAATGATACTATTACAAACATAAAATGTGATATGTTTCCTCCTTTTGTAGTGATTCACATTTGTAGTTATCAAAGGTATCAAATAGTAGCTTTTGTGTCCCTAAAGCCTCTCTTTGGACCGGTCTTTGATCACTATCTCTCTGGTCCACAAAGCAACAACTAAAATTATAGTGTTTCCTAATATTTGTTTTTTATTGCCTATGTCAGTGTGAATAGTTTTATTTTTAAGTAAATAAACCAAACAATCAATCTGACATCTGTAAGGCATATAATCTAGAGTTCACCAACAAAAACAGGTGATAAAACAAATCATCATTTTGACATCAATGCAAATTTGTTTGTAACTGCCATAATTGCTTGCTCTGAAATGGAAGTTGTAAAGGGATGCTATTTTGCAAAGCGAGGAAGAGACAAGAGGGAATAAAATAATTGTCATAAAATGGGCACTGGTAGAAGAATGGGTGCTGGAACACTGTATAAATGAAACCCAAACATGAACATCTTTGTAACTATGTATCTCACGGTGGTATAAGAAAAAAAATGGAAAAAAAATGAGTGAGAGGCAGCACTTCATTCTGGAGTTGCCTACATTTAAAAAATTCACAGAGGTTCAGAGCTATAGCACAGCGGGTAGGGCATTTGCCTTGCACCCAGCTGATCCGGGTTTGATCCCTGGCATCCCATATGGTCCCCCTGAGCACTGCCAGGAGTAGTTCCTGAGTGCAGAGCCAGGAGTAATCCCCGAGTATTGCCGGGTGTGACCCAAAAAGCAAAACCAAAACAAAACAAAACAAAAAACTCAGATAAAAGTACCTTCCTTTAAGTTTTTATTTTTCTTCCTTGTAAGTTTGAGGCCATGAGTTTGAATGTTTGTGCTACCAATATGTCCTGAGAATGTTTTTAGCAATTCTGCCAACTGGGACCCTATACTCTTAAGAGCGGTCTCTGGCACATAGTTTTGTGTGTGTGTGTGAGTGTGTGTGTGTGTGTGTGTGTGTACAAAACCCTTGATTACAAAGTGTGTAAAACCACCAGTAAGCACCACAGCCAGAAAATGGAACCTCAGTCATGGTAGCAACAAAAACTAACAGAAAAAGGCAATGGAAGAGGGAAAAAATAATAGATAAACTCCTAACTGGCACAGTAAAAGCAAAAGAAAAAAAACATTTTCAAGTCTACAGTTTTCTTGAACATCTTTCTCTCTTTCTTTCTCTTCCTCTCACTATCTATATTTCTTTAATTAAAATTATTTTGTATCACTTAATAAAAGCAAAACCAAACTTTTTTGAGTTTGATTTCACATAACTTCTTAAAAACTCTGTAACACACTTTAGTTTTAATTGATCCCCTGATTTGTTACTGTTAATAATACAGATTAATCATACAAGCTCCTCACCTGTGGGTTTTTTGACAAATTATATTATTTCTGCATATCTCTTTTCAGTTTGCAAAATAATATTTCCTCTTACTACTACCACTATTTCAGAGCAATTATAATAATGAAAAAATTTTCATTGCATGTCAATATTTTCTATGGAGTTGAAAAGCTTCATTCATTTTTTGAGCATAGACTTCATATAAATGCATAACAACAGCAATTAGAACAGCAACAAAACCCCTTTAGTTAAACCCTTTAAAATATGCCCAAGATTGTAAGAACCTAAATCTTTGAGGGCTACCCTATGGTTTACGACTCAGTAGATGCGTGGAAGTGACTGAGAATCTGTATTTCTAATAAGTTTTGGGGCTGATAGTTTAGGTGCCACACTTTGAAAACTGTAAGACTAGACCAAGAAAATATATATATATATATATATATATATAAAATATATAATATATATAGTGTATGTATTTGGTAGGTGTAGGTGGTTCTTCGCAATGGAGGGAAGGGTAGATCTGATTTAAGATTTCCAATTTCCCTTGGATTGGAATGCGATTAGAACCAGACATCTTTCAAAAGTAGTATATGCTCCTCTAATCAAGATACTAATTTGTTCTCAAAGTGGTATTTGCACCATTTCCAAGGTGTAATTCCAAGCAGTACTGGTTGTAAAATAAATAGAAGAATTCCAGCAGTGCCTCCCAGAAGCCATGCTTTTCCCTAGAAACATTTAGGGGGTGATTCTTTGGTTGTCATAAAACTGGCTTTGCACCTTATTCCTTTCTCAATACTTTCAACACTTGAGAAATAACAAAGAATAAGAATAGGAGAGAACAGGCTGAGTTTTAAACTTCCAGTTATCAAATGCCATGCTGAGACATGTCTTTACAAGAAGCATGCCTAGAAGCATAAGTCCCCTGTTGTCTCATTTTCCAACTGGCCTACTCTACTCTCTGCCCTTTGCCTTTGGAGTTCTTCAAGTTCATACCCATTTCCTATCAAAACCCATTTCTTCCTTCTAACTGCAGATCCTGACTGCACTATGGAGATATTTGCGGAGAGGATGCATTCAGGTGCTTGTTTTCCTATTTCTTAAAGTAATAGATTCCCTGTGATGCTATTTTTATGGCTATTGCACAGCTAAGTTGAGCCGTGACCCAAACAAGCCAACCTGAAATTATTTTAGAAGCTCTGCACTAGGTGAATGATGCATGGGTTGAAAAGCTAGGTGGAATTTGCTTGCCATTGAAAACTGTCATCATAGTTGGTACTGGTAAATCATTGGCTTTTCACTAAAACATGTTTTTTAAGAGGTTCCAGCCCAACACCCAAACCCTGGTCCAAGTTTTATGCAGAACAACAGGTTAGTAAACCCTCAGCCAAGGACTTAATATGCCCATGGCGAGATACAGCAATTCTCACAAATTTCTTTCTATGAAAATATTTTTTTATCATTCCTTTAGCCACTTAGTGTTAAAAAACACTACAAAGTAGATTCTCATGGGCCTGCTATAGGGGCAGACTTGAGGGGTTGTGGGGGAAAACTGAGAAAATGCTGGAGGGAAAGTGACAGTGGTGGTGGACTGGTGTTGGAATATTGAATGTTTGTGAAAAATCATCATGAACAACTTTGTAAACCATGTTATTTAAATAAAGTTGGGAAACCTCCCCAATTGCTGCAGAGAGGTGGGGTGTTATCATGTTGAGTGCTCTCCAGGCTAATCCAACATGGAGGAAGTGATGAGAACCACTGTGTTAGTTTCATTTCCCACTTTGCTGCTGGTGCTTTGAAGTCAGAATTCCACTCCCCTTCTTTAAGGTTTCTAAAATCATCCCAATTGATTGACTTTTGCATATCATATCCAGAGTTATTTTTTGCTACCTATATTGAATAAGTACAATTAAGGGCACGGTCATTCCTGTGCCAGGCTTCCACTTTAGTGGAAGTATGAGTCCCTTCTAAAGTTAAATTACTCACACACACACAAACACTCACAACATATATGTATGACAAGGAAATATGTAATTCTTTGATCTCTGGTTCTACCTAACTGCACACTGGCTAACAGCTGACTTCAAAATGGAGACAGTATACATGTCAGTTGCAGTCACTTTTGCAATCTGGCTAAAGACTGGAAACGCTCCCACCTGCAGGCTAGCAAATGGGCCAAAGTGGGTCTCTGTGGCCGCCACAGATTATATTGCATCTGACACAGCAGGCATGTCTGAATTCCACCTTTCTAGTTTTCGCAAACCATTTTCTCACTGTCCTTCACAAAGTTGACATTTTCGGCAGCATGATCAGAAAGATGTCATGTCGGTTGCTCTTCAAGTTCTTGTCACAGTGGTTAGCACCACTTCTGTCATCTTCACTCTCCTCACAGTCTCTCATCTTGACCCATGTCACAAATAATAATATATCTAGACACTGTCTTCCTCTCTCCCTCCCTTCCTTCCATCCTTTCTTCCTTACTTTCTCTTTCTTTCTTTCTTTCTTTCTTTCTTTCTTTCTTTCTTTTCTTTCTTTCTTTCTTTCTTTCTTTCTTTCTTTCTTTCTTTCTTTCTTTCTTTCTTTCTTTCTTTCTTTCTTTCTTTCTTCTTTCTTTCTTTCTTTCTTTCTTTCTTTCTTTCTTTCTTTCTTTCTTTCTCTCTCTCTCTCTCTCCCTCCCTCCCTCCCTCCCTTCCTTCCTTCCTTCCTTCCTTCCTTCCTTTCCTTCCTTCCTTCCTTCTTTCCTTCCTTCCTTCCTTCCTTCCTTCCTTCCTTCCTTCCCTTCCCTTCCTTCCTTTCCTTCCTTCCTTCCTTCCTTTCCTTCCCTTCCTTCCTTCCTTTCCTTCCTTCCTTCCTTCCTTCCTTCCTTCCTCCCTTCCTCCCTTCCCTCCCTTCCCTCCTCCTTCCTTCCTCCTCCCTCATTTTTTCTACTCATAATCTAGTTATCCATTGCTTTTGTTAGTAGTCATGCAATTATTCTCCGTTTTCTAAATGCTTCTGAGCTATAGCTTCTTAATTAAGATCTATTATCTGATTATTCAATAGGATTAGGGATTGGGATTTCAATGTAAAACATATTATTTTTGTTATTTAAAATTAAGTGTGAACAACCTAGTCAAAGAATTCCAGCTGCAATACATTTTTGTGATGTGAATTAACTTCTTTGAGGCTGTGAAATTGTCACTTTAGACTCAGATGAGCATTTTATATTCCTGTGAGCCTGGTTCTCTGCATCCTGTTGAAAGCTGAACTATAAAGTGCTTGCTTGGATGGTAAGACATTTTTGAAGGTTAGGTAAATAAATTAATTCAAAGTTAACAAAGATGCATACATTCTGATATTGCATTTATTTGGTTATTCAGCATCCAGATATTTTAAAAATGTATGAATTAAACAAAAGAGGTCCACCTCTCCATACACAGCCAACATTTTTGGGGGTTTTTTAGGGGGAGTGGACACACCTGGTAACACTGCTCAGTTGATGTCCCTTGCTCTGCACTCAGGAATCACTCCAGGTGCTTGGGGTACCACATGGGGTGCCCAGGATTGAACTCCAGTTGGCAGTGTGCAAGACAAGCATCTTACCCACTATACTATCTCTCTAGTCCCATACAGCCAGCTTTAAGCTACCAACAAGGGGTAAAACTTGAGCTGAAGTGGAAATATAATTTCTCTTCAAATGCAAATGTCCACATATGCCAGTACAGGCACCATAAACATGATATATTCTCTCTCTCCAAATGGATGCATGCCTGAAGACTGCATTATGGAGCCATGAAAATGTCCTTAAACAAGCATGGTAACTGAATCCTACTTGCTACTAAATTGTTCCAGCCCAGAAACATTAGAGCGTAAAGGCTAGAGTGGGTCAGAATATGTTACTTTATGTTCCTTGCAATGCTCCCCTAAATAGAACATTTAGACTAAACATTCTTCACCTTTCTAGCTCTTTAAACTGACACTTCAAGCAATTCTTTACCATTCCAACTTTTCGACTTCTGTGTTTAATCCTAGTATGGAATTTTTTCTTTGTGTTTTCAAGTGGTTAGTAACTCCAAAATCAACATAGTACCAAGGCATTATTCTTTCAAAGGGAGACATCCCTGTTTGCTCATCTAGATGGCTTGTATAATCTCGAGGTTAATTACACACTGTAATTAGGACTCTCATAGAGCTGCTGCTTCATTACTGAAAGTCCAGTATTACCCTTTTCTTCTTCTCTCCCTCCAGCCCATGCCCTTTTCTAATTACGCCCTGACGCCCTGGGGCTCAGACATGCTGCTAAAACAAATATATCAAAGTGTTTGGATCACAAAGAATATGCCAGGAAGCAGCAACAAGCAGCTTCTACACTACAACCATACACTGAAGCTTCTTAAGACTGGCTATTAGTCAATCTGAAAAAGTCTTGGCAAAAGCAAAAAATATACTGATGAGGTCATTTCCAGTTTTATAAACACGTAGCTAGAACGTATAATTGTGTCTTTAGTGAAAGGAAGGAGGTGACTGAGAATTCTCTTTCCTACTCTAAAACCTCAAAGAATATGCATGCTAGTGGGAAAAGGATATGAGTCAAAGTGGTCCAGTCTCTTTTTAAGAACTCAGTGAAACATGAACCTAATAGAAAAGTGCCATTACATGATTTACTACAAGAAAATATGTGTTATTTCCTTGGAAAATAATCAGTTTCTACATAGGCACTGCATAGATTTTTTTTTCCACTTCATGAACAAGAAAAGAAGGGTTTATTTCTTTCCAAAGAAACATAGACAATTGGGCTTTATACTCAACCCTGAAGAACCGATTTAGAATACCCAGAATGGTCAGACCTCTAATATATGTGAGTTTTGGAAATGCATCCTCTAAAGCATGTCACAACTGAAAATTTGCATGTTGCTCAGAGCAGTTACTTCAAGGACCACAGGATAAGGGCAGACTATGAATTTTAGAAATAAACATTCATTACTTGATGGTTTGTCAGGTGCCAGATGTTATTGATAAAATTTGTAATCTGGAACATTTTATAAAATATTATTTTTGTTGTAAAATGTATTATTCTCCATCTCCTCCAGAAAAAATATCTATAGATAAAAAATATCTATAATAGCTCTAAGAAGGAACTTCTTGGGATGTCAGTTTTTAACCTAAAATCTTGCTTGGACTTTTTCATCTTAAATTACAAATACTTCCTATTAGATACGGTTCTTCAGAATATAGAGAGAGCCATGATACAGCCGTATGCCAGGTTAATAACTGTTCCAAACAAGACGCAGAACCAGCTCTGTGTTTGTATTCACATTTGAAATAAGTTTCTTTTGTACGCCTGTAACATGAGACTGAGAATGCAAGGCTGGACCATTGTCATCTACCCTTGTCTACTCTAAATGCTCTTTTCAGATATTGGTAAAATGATTTTTTTTCCTGCTATAAGGTTGTAAGGTTGTTGTGCACATGTCCTCTCTACATTCTCTCCCCCTGCCCCGAGTTAAAAAAGTATCCAACATAGGGTTAAAGAGGTAGTAAGAAATAGTATAGCACTTAAGTCTCTTGCCTGGCATGTGGCTGACCTGAGTTCCACTCCCAGCATCAGACAGGAGTGCCCCCTGAGCAAAGAGTCCGAGTAAACCCTGAGAAGAGTTTGATGTGGCCCTCCCCAAACCAAAACACCCAACGTAACATCTAGATGAGAAGAGGGGATAGAATTCAGAGCAAAAAAAGAGTGAGGTAGAAGTAAAATGAATATTTATATGCAAAACCACACATTTGCATCTCGGCATGCATTCATGAAAAAGAAAGAAAATCTGCCAGTGGATTGGGAGGGACCAACACTGAGGGTAAGGAGCTGGCCAGTGAGCAACTGTTACAATTCAAGAGACAGACGATGGAGATGTAGTACTGAAGAGACAGACATAGTGGACTTGAGAGATACTTAAGTTGACAGGGCATAGTACCTGAATTCTTGTGATGTTCTGAGGGAGAGGGACACATAAGGACTGCTCCTGTTGTTCTCTTAGGCAACAGAATGGTTGGAACCACTTACTAAAGAAGTGTGGTGGAGTAAGAGAGAAGCAAAGTGTGTTCCATCTGATTGATAGTTCAGCTATTCCAATTTAATCTACAGGGATCACATAGTCTCTGCCTGTAGGCAGCACCTTGGCTCCAAATACATCTGCCAAAAGAAGTGTTGGACACAATTTCAAAGCTTTTTAGGACTCAGGCTCCCTTACATCTGCTTGCAGACTCATTAATCTATGCAGCTTACTTTGGATTGGGGAGGTTGGCATTATGGATTTGTTAATTGCTGATACAATGTACTTTCTACGCAGGCCATATGTGAAGAGCAGCACTGGCATTCAAGAAATGTTAAATAATAATGTAAATGAGAAAAATTTCCAATCCCAATAATAAAGAGATCCAAGGAACATTGACGCAACTTGCAATCATCGGAGCTGTTTGATTGCCTTGTCACTGTGGGACAGTGACCAAAGTGATGTTAATCTAAATGTCATCTAGAAAGAATACTAAAAATATTATGGTGAAAATTAAGTACTGCAACCTTAGGAGCTGATTTGAAAATTAAAAGATATAGCGATTTACATCTGTGGATCTAACAATCGCCAAGTGCAACCAGCTGAACATACTTACATTTGCTTTTTTTTTCTCTCTCTCTCTGATAAAATGGGTTCAGTTTTAAAAAAGCTGGCCCAAATTTATATTCTCTCAATCAGTGGTTTTGAACATTGTTACATATTAGGCTCACCAGAGACTAAAAATATGTGATGCTTAAGCCATGTACCGGTTAAATAAATCAGAATCTCAGCAGGTTCTGGAGGCATCAGTTAAGATATCAGCATTTTTCAGTCTCCCTAATGATTTTAGTGAGCAATCAACTTTGATAACCAAGCCATAAATAAGTGGCATAAGACCATGAAGAAGAATGAAACCGATTGTGGGCACTTTGGTGGTGGAGATGTGCAGTAAACATTGTACATTAATATCATACATGGAACACTATTGTAGCCATATTACCTAAACTTGAATGATAAAAATTTTAAAAAAGAGAAATTTCTAAGGAAGAATTGAGTGAAGTGCGCACACTTGACACCCCATCTAATGTAAGCCAAATAATGTTATTTTAAGCTGAGACATTTTAATAAACTTAATATGTAATTTATACAGAGAATACTGCCTTGAAATTCTGTGGTGGAAATTAGTGGTTCACCTATTATGTTGTTAGACAGAGACAGTTTATGTAAAAGAAATAAAAAACAAAGTGAAAAAGAAAATTTCATCCCATCAACTAGGAATTCCATTGCTCAGAGTTAATTTTCAGGAGGTTATGCTGTGCAGTGTAGGATATTTCACAATGTCCCTGTCCTCTGCATTCTAGATAGCAATAGCACCCAAGATGACAATCATGTGTCTCCAGATAGTGTCGAATATCTCTAGGGGAAAAGGTCATCCCCACTTGAGAACCACATTCTAAAAAGATGCCAAATATGTGAATGACTCGGTTTCTTTCACTGACTGTCATTAGCAACAGCCAACATCTTCCTGACTGACAAGATAACACATTTACATGAGATGAGATGTTTTGGATTCACATAAGTATAGTGTTCCTCAGAGACAGAGTTTAGGCTTCACGACAGGTGAAAGACACTCAATTATAAGCCCCAGAGTGTACACTACTCCTTTCAAGTTGCAGCAGGTCAGGGTTATACCTCTTGCTTTGGAATGGTTGAATTAATATTAGAAGGTAAAAGGTTAAAATGATATTTAAACCTACTCTGAAGTTGGTTAGAGAGTACAGTAGAGAATCTATCATTCAGTTAAACAAAAATTTGTATACATGAGTCATAAATTCTTCATTCTGGTGAAAGAACATGGAAATAGTTTTCATGCTGATAAAAGTACTTAGAATTTTTTTTTCCTGCAAAATCAAAGGCTGTTAACCAGTGTTTTAAGAAGATCCTGTACTCAGAAGTCTAAAACTTCAGATATACTCTGACTTTCACCACAAAATTAAAATTACCAGATAGGACCAGAGAGATAGGACAGCAGGTAAGACAATTGTCTTGCAGGCAGCTCGCCCCAGTCAATCCCTGGTAGCCCAGATGGTCCCCTGAGTCTTGTCTGGACTAATTCCTGAGCCAAGAGTAAGCCCTGGCTATACTGGGTGAGCCCTCACCCTCAAACAAATCATCAAGCAGATTATGCTTACTTTAGCATTTTTAGAACAAAGTAAAAGATTTTTAATTATTCCTGTGAATCCTGTAAATACTATGTTACTGTATCTATGGATACTGTTAAATTAGATGTATTAATAGTATCCATAGTAATATGAATCTTAATAATATTTATAGATAAAAAGAAAGATTTTTAATTAAGATGACTGTTGCATCATATCACCTGGAAATGTTAAAACTCATATAAAGTGACCAGATTTGGCATCAAACATATTATGTAAGTGTTAATTCTGGCAGGCAATAAGGCAAAGATATTACAAATACAACACCAAAGTCAGAATATGCATATTTATATCAAATGCTGACACTTATTTGTTTACATACAACTGGCTGAAACAACCTAAGTTTTAATTTCATCTGGTTTAACAACAAGGATTGGGAAATAATGAGATAAAAGTGGCAATACTACTTATAGGGATATACTAGGGGTAATATGAGTGAATATATGGAAAAGTCAGTAGTCAGTGCCTGCCATCTAGCTAATGCCCTTTCAGTGGCAGCAGTTATACTTATTTTTATGAAAACTATTTTACAAAACATAACAATAGATTAGTTCACTTGTTATTGTATCCCATAGAAGATAATTTTAGATGCTGGTGGACTATTACCAATGCTTTGATTCTATCTGCTCATTTGGCATGTGAGAAAATTGAGGCACAGAAAAGATATGTGATAATCCTAGATTTATGTAGAACAGGCTCTAACAGACCTTCAAAATTTACATGCATTGCTGATACAGTGCAAAGAGGAAGAGCTTTAGATCTAGGGTATCTGGGTTTGTCATTTAAATTTACAGACATTCAATTTCATCATATGCAAAATGAATGCAAAAAATAGCTAACCTAAAAAGGATCATAAGAGACACTGAACATATATATGCAAACAAATTGGACAACCTAGAAGAAATGGACAAATTTTTAGAATCATACAACCTTCCAAGACTAAACCAGGAAGAAATGGATAGCTTGAACAGACCAATCACAAGTACTAAAACAGATATCAAAAGTCTTTCTAAGAACAAAAGCCCAGGACCATATGGCTTCACTAGTGAATTCTACCAAACGTTCAAAGAAGACATAACATCTATCCTTCTCAAACTATTTAAAAAAAGTTGAAGAGGGGGAATGATCCCAAACACATTTTATTTTATATATATTTTTCACTTGGGGACTACACCTGGCAGTGCTCAGAGCTTTACTCCTGGCTTTATGCTTAGGGCACCATATGTGGTGCCGGGGATCAATGCCAGGTCAGTCACGTGCAAAGCAAGTGGCTTACTCACTGTATTATCTCTCTGGTCCCGGAACACATTTTATGATGCCAAAACCAGACAAAAAGAAAACAATATATGAACATTTCTGAAGAAGTACATGCAAAAAACTCAATAAAATCTAGGCAAGTCAAATCCAACAAGATAATCAGTCATCACGACCCAGTAGGATTCATTCCAAGGATGAAAGTTCGGTTCAGGCTATGCTAATCAATGTAATAAAAGTAAATTTCAAGGTCATGTGATCATACAGATGCTTTGATTAGCTCTAATCATATAATGATTTGATGATATTCACATACCTATTTGTGATAAAAATTGTCAATAAAATGAGAACTGACAGAAACAAAAGTTCTATTATAAGTGACAAACCCACAATAACATCATGCTCAAAGGTAAATACTTAAGTTTTTTCCCTAAGATCATTAATATGACCAGAATGTCCACTCCTATCATGTCTTTCGACACACTGGAAGTCCTAGCCACAGAGGCTAGAAAAAGATTTTAAATGAATCCAAATTCAAAAAAGAAACAAAAACAAAACAGAAATAAGGGTAGGGAGGGAGGGCAGGATGGACATTAAAATAACTAGAAATACATACTAGAAAGGGTGTGGAGCAAAGGGAATTGCAGCATGCTGTTGGTGAAAACGTAAATTAATACAGCTTTATGGAAAACAGTATGGAGTTTAAAAAACATTATGACATAGCAATACCAAGTGAGATACATACAAAAATTTTACTGGAAAATGCAAATTTAGAAGTATGTACGTATCCCTATAGAAGAATATAATAGTCAAGGTGCAGAAAAATCCAAATATTCATTGACAGAAAACTGAATAAAAATTTTGTGGTATATATACCTAATGTAATAGGGTGTAACTATTAAATAAGATATAATTTTGCCTTCTGTGATAACATGAATAGAGCTTGAGATTATTCTGTTGAGCAAAATTAATCAGAAATTAGTAGACATTATTTAATGACATCTCTCATAAACAGACTATAGATATTCAAATGTACTAACAATCACAACAAAAAATCCCTCTTAAAGTCCAAAAAAATGACATTTACCAGAAAGGGAGAAAGTGAGCACCACAGCAAAAAGTACAGCCGGTAGGGTGTTTGCCTAGCATGCAGCTGACCTGGGTTTGACTTCCGCATTCCATATGGTCCCTCCCATGAGAAATAACTCCTGAGTGTGGAGCTAGGAGTTACCCTTGAACACTGCCAAGGGCGATCCGAAAAATGACCAAAAAAAAAGGGGGTGAAATAGTCATTCTGAAATGTTATAGGAAATAATAATAGAGTATATGGGAATTTTTTTGCAAACTGCACATTGTTATATAATCTATTGTTAGCACTATGATTCTTTATCAAATGTACAATTAAATGGATCTCGATGAGCAGATTTTAGAACACATAAAATATTCTCCAAACACCATTGAGGATCCTGGGGTAGCTTTTCATGGTACAGAGAATAGTCCAGGTTGGAGCACGTGTGGCCATTTATGCTCTGTTCTGCTTCCATAAAAATTATGCCAAAAACAGAACCTTGGATAGCTACCAGAGAGCTCTTCCTCTCTGAAGTTCTGTCTTCAGATTCCAAACACTTTCTCCATGCACTTACTGGCTTCAAGTACTGCAAGTTCAGAAGATGTGTGTCCACACAGAATCAGGACTTGTAGCAATTAGAGCAACATACACTGATTAGCAGTCACTACCTTCTGTAGGAAGTGAAAGTTGGCATTTTAATTCTGCCTGTCTACAAGGAACAGGAATATTTAAGAAATTAAAAATATTCCTACTAAACATGAAGCATTCTTGTTTGTGGACTTTGTGTAGCATGGAATTGCCAGGGTCAGAGCATCAGTTTCAAGACCACAATAAAACTTTCAAATGTCAATGTTAATTTGAGGCAAGAGTAGAAAAGGACATAAGGATAACATTAGAGATAATTAGTATGTCTTTTTTAAGAGGAAAAAAAAACCTCACCAATTTGCCAGTTTATCAATTTACAAGGAGAGCATTGAGAAGAGGCTAACCGTAATTTTAGAATTTTAAAACTGTCTTTAAGGTGACCTCATTATAAAAGGCATTCAACTAAGAGACGTTAATTAGTGATAGGCATTTTGGCTTTATTATAAATAGTTATCTGAAGACAGATTTCTTTGATGAGATAAATGTAGAACTGAAGGAGATTGGCTGAAAACAATACGGCTGCTATAAATGTATAGCTCATCTTATGCTAACTTATTTTATTTGTTCCTTAAACATAATCCCAAAGTTATAAATCATGGATTGCTTAATATGAATGACTTGGTAAGGTACCAGGCTCCTAACTAGATGCCACTAAAAAAGCAATCTGACTCATGATTCTATTTACATATTGCTCAGTTTTTTCAGTATGAACATGTTTTTAAGAGTCACTTACTACCTGACTTAAATTCGGATGAAATACATTATTTTTTTTCCACTGATAAGAAATTTTCAAAGAGTTCACCTTCAAAACAAAAACCTGATCAAAGAAGACTTCTGAAAACACAAAGCTTGAGTTTGCTAAGGCAGCAGTGTCAGGGGATAAGGAGAGCCACAGATGTCATCCAAGACAAGCCGATACAAATGTATATTCTTACCTTTTGGGTTCTGCATTTGCTTGGGGTTTTGGATCTTTTCTTTTTTTTGGATTCCTTTTTGATTTCTTTTTTTAGACTCTGGTTCAGATGGCGAGAGTTTTGTTCCCTTCAGGGTCTGCACGGGGTGGCAGCCCACTAAAGTACACATGCACTTGTTGACTTTGGAAGGGTGTTCGCATGGGGCATGCATGCACAGAGGGTGGCCAGCCACAGGAGAATCAATCGCACACATACATGCACAAACAAAAGAAAGAAAAGAAGAATGCATCAAACAGCAAGAGAAAATGCATTCAAAGTAAAATAATAAGCAAAAAAAAAGATGCAAACTTGCATAAGGAAAATCAGAACTGAAAAGAAAATAAGAAATCCAAAACTGTTTCCATGACAAGATGTATGAACCTAACTGTGAATCAAGTGGCAGTCTGACAATATGAAATCCAGACAATGTGTATCATAATTCATGATGATGTTTACCAGGGAGTTTACAAAAACACTTCATTATTTTATAACACTTTCTTATTCAGTAACATATGTAGAATACAGTGTGACAACCCAGAGACTATAATGCAACTTCTCTCTCTCTCTCTGTAAAGAATTCAGTCCAAGAGGCTGTAACAGATAGTCATCAAAGTGTACATATTTATAAAAAGCTGAATTATGAACAGTTACTCCCAGGTATCAACATTTTCAGGAGGACCTTTTATGCAAATAAAAGGCTATGTGCTGGGTTATCAAACTTATAACAATGGGATGTGAAGACTTTCCTGTCTGATAAAATACTCAGACTTACAAAGCTACCTATCTCTAAATGTCAAAGTTGCATTTTATTAAATCTACCTGTACCAGTGAGAAAAAGCACAGAACAAACACTACAGATATTTCAGAGTCGCATAGCTTGCAAATATAAAGACTGACCCAGCTCTGATTTAAAATAAATGTAGTCAGTTGTGGAGTCTCCAACATGTGGAATTCCTGAAGCTGAAACTTTTTAATTTGAAACTGAATTTTGAAATACATATATCACTCTTTACTGAGCCTTTCCCGGATATTGGGGGATTTCTCTGCCATGGGGGTTGAGGTACTTTAGGGGTAGAGTAGGCTTGCTTTTATTGCAGAGTACTGCTATGCAGACTGGGATAGTGAACTGGCTGTGGAAATATATTCCATGCCTTCAGAGCCAAATGTTAAATGTTCTTAAATTATTTGCTGCTTTGCATTATTCAGAACATGTCATTTTTTCCTCTAGGTGTTAGGCAACATCTAAAGAAAGAATGTGTTTAGTATGGAGTCAGGACAACTTGCTTTCTGGTCTTGCCTATAAAATCTATAATATGGGGGACTGGTTCCACTGTGATCTCTAGATCTTCTGAGATTAATGTTAAACTTCAAGCATTATGATCATTTTTGCCTTCCAGCTTCACCTAGATTATTTCAGCTCTTAAAATGTGCTTGGCTTCTTCCCTCTGCAAAGTATTTGTACATGCTGTTCCTTTTGCCTGGAACCACTCGACTCCTACACAGGCTTCAGTTCTCATCCCAAGCATCACTTCCTCAGGGAGGACCTCCCTGCCAGCCCATCTGAGTCATGTTCCCTTATTAAATGCTATAATGGCATAGAATTCCTTTTTCACGAGGACTGTTCTCTATATAACTCTGCTCTTAGTGATGTATATATCTTTTGCTTATCATATATGCTGAATGTGTACCACAGTGACTGAAACTTAGTAAATGATCACTGCATGTTGATGAGATAAATGATAATAAAAACGAAGGCAAATATTTTATTAAGCTATTGCCATGTTCAGGTATCATGTTGAGATCTTTATATCCACTTGCACTTTCAGAAACACCATGATGACACTATCATGGCTGTTTTATAGATGAGGAAACTGCACAGGGGCTTTAGTAAACAACCAGAGTCATTGCTAGAAAATAGAGGGGCCATGATTTGAATTAGATTATTCTAACTTTAGAGCTCTTTCTAAAAGTCCCATTTGTTATTTATTTAAGTATTTAAAAGGAAAAGGTATTAAGGGAGACCTCTGTGTTCTTTGTGTCCATGCATCTCTGTATGGCTGTGTTTTCCACTGAAGGAATGGGGATGGCAGAGTTATAGATGATGCTCAAAGAATGACCAGCAGGAAACAGTTACACACCTTCAAATGTCTTTGGAGGGACACCTCCAGAAACATGCTTACCTGTTTCCGTGAACATGGGATGCACAGAAGGCAAAGCTGTAGTGAAGGAGGGTAGGGTCAATCATGGCGCCATTTTCTGCTCGTTCAAGCAAGTCTCTGAGGTAGCAGAGATGTCGGTGACACCCTCGAACTCCATTTCGGGCACAGTACTCGTCCAGTACAAACACCTGGCCAGGACTGAACCAGCCCTATTTGGAGAACAAAGGAAAAACTTTCTTTTTAAATACAGTTGTTTTATCAGAGAACTACCAGAGTAGGGGTCAGGTATTTTTGAGGAAGGGAATTAAGCTACAACCAGCACTAACACTTACTGATCGACGCATAGATGCCAGTTACTATGCTAAACACATTGTATATGTGGCATGTTTTATCCTCCCCGGACCCCTAGAAGACAGGGACCATTATACTTGTTTGACAAACGGGAAAGGTGAGCTCAGGGAAGGCATGGCATTTCATTGAGAACATAAATGGTGGCTTTTCAGCAAGCAAGGTGATTCCATAAACAGTCTCACCCACTATTCTAATACTGAACTATGCCACCATAAAGAACCTTGGTTTTGGGTATTGGGCAAAGACTTGATTTACTTGGTTATCTTTTAAATTAAAAAAAAATAAAGCTAATGGAAAAAATAATAATGATCAACTCAAATTACATTGGTAGGGTGCTTTGAATTGAAAAAAAAAACATTGAGTTAAGACTAATAATAAACATAAATAGGACAGGTAGCCCTTCATTTTATAGATAAGGAAAAGAAATGCAAGTGCTTAAGTGACACCCAGCTAGGATAAAACAGAAACAGCATTCAAATCCAACTGTCTTATTCCAAGTTTTCTTCTTTTTCTATTTTGGAGCATTAAAAATTATTAGGGTTGGTATATACACATGCCAGGACTTCATAAATGCATTCTGTTTGAAAGAAAATAATTTTCAAATTAAAAGATAAACCTAATAATATAACTTTCCAAACAGAATAAATAGCATGTTTAAGTTTCCAATTTGTGAACCAAAAACGATTCAATTAATCTGAAAGGAGCTTCTTTGCCCTGGTTTAGCATTTTGTTTTATTTCCCCCTGGCAACTATTTGTTTTCTTCTTATTTATTTGCTTGCTGAAGGACCAGATGAACATCTGCTATAAAGAGAACCTGGATGGAATCTTCAATTCAGAGCAGATTGGGTGGCATAGTGGGATAGAAATTGCTGCCTTTAATATATGCACTTAAGAAATTAGACAGAAAGGCCAAGTGACTTGCCACTCCAGGTTACCCATGGACCAAGCCAGAAATTAAATGATTTTGGGTTCTGTGCCTTTTAGTTTCAGTGCCTTAGTAAAACAAGGAAAAAACAAGTTAAGGTGGTACTTAAGTTGGAATTTAGGACAGTTATAAACATAAATTTTATTTTATTTTGAGGGTCTTCTCCGTTATCATTTTTGAATATTGCCTCATCTTGGGAGAAGGCAGGCAAAGAAAGCAAGTGACTAGAGAACAGGTAGACAACAGAGAAGTGCATTAAAGGAGGTCTCAGCAATAGTCTAGGCTTGTATTAGTGATCTTGGGAATCTTCAGTTGACAACATGCATTTCAGCAATGCATCCAACGAAAGACGGCATCTTTCCTATTTCAAATGATAAGTTACTGCAGAGGGCGGGAGAGTAGTCGAGGCAGTGGGCTGCCCCTATAGGCAACTTCGTTGCCACTCCATCTGCTACCCCAAATGCTAAATCTTAGAAACAACACTGCTGTGAAAGATTAAAATATATTTTCTACGACTCAGATGACACCAAGTCTTTTGTAGATGCCAAAATAGCTGCTTTGAAAAGAGTTGAAGAAATATCAATTAGGAACTCAGTCGAAGACACAGAAAAATTTATGTATCCCTGCTGGTCGGTCTCCAAAACTAACTGAAAAAATAAAAAGATTGTAATAATGAAAAAATGAAATATATAAGGCAGGAGTAAAGTATTTTCTACTGGTGTTATTTTCTGAAATTTGGGGATGATAATTGGTAAATGCAGGTATAGAAGTGGGAAAGGAAACTTTTATGGTGTTCGAATTAATTCTAGTTTTTGAACCATGTTTTTAAATCTATATATGACTAATAGACAGCAAACTTAAAATTTTATTTCTGGTATAATTTTTTAGAGAACATTTACTCACTCTGCTGGTAATGAATTTCCAGTAAAAAAAATCATTTAAGAAAAATGATGTCAAAAAGTCTTGAAAATAACATATCTCAAAAAAAAAATTCCCAAGGAGAAAAGGAAATACACAAAAGAGAATATTTTAGTTCAGAGGTATATTCTAGTAGGACTCCTAAATGCAATTTACAATTACATAAATTATCACATAATCATAGAAAACATATTTTAAAATATTGCCCTACAAGGCAAGGTAAGCTTTTTAAAAAAAAAATTCTTTTAAAGTGATATATTCCTTTCTAGTTGGCAAAGTTCAGACTGTTCTGATGAAGTAATTCTAAACCTATTTTTTCAGATTTAGATTCATAATCAATGAATCTTTTATGAGATACAGATTAATAATTTTTTCAACATAAAGTCTGCTTCTGTTTTTAGGACTATTTTATATTCTCGTTTTGGTATTTTTTGGGTACTAGTACAGAATAAAAGGAATTTAAAATAAAAGCCATTCAGATACAGGTTTAGGATATAGTTTTGTCATTTAAAAAAGAAACAGATTGGTGGTATAATAAAATGTTTAATAAAAAAAAGAAACAGATTTTCATAATATGTTAACATTGTTAACATATCAATCTGCACTCACAATATAACATTAACAACACAAATCTCTAATAACCTTAGTGTGTAGATCAGGGATAAGGACTTTCCTTTGTGTAAATCATTCATATTCCATTCATTTTCCGATACTTACAGTGGGATTAATAACATTTACCTTTAATGATTATGAAATAACAGTTTATGGTTGGCAGAAAGCAATAAGCTGGGTCTTTTTTGATAAAAAATTTTACCATATAATGTCAAAAACAAATCGTCAAAAAATTCAATAAAGACCTAGCAAACCTTTGAACTGGAATGATTTAAATTTGTCCTAAAACTGAATTTCAAGAGATAGTGCTCTCTTGCTAGAGAGTGGGACTTTCAAATGTCCAAAGAGTCACAAAGAATTTTCCCCCAGAGGATAAAAATGCTCAGAATACTATGAAGAAAAACAAAAGAAATTAGTGTAGGTTATAAGAAGTGTACAGTGAAAATCATTTTAATCTTCAAAAAATACACAAGAAGTATTAGTTTCTTAGACAAGAACATAGGATCTTATCATCTGGGGAGGGGAGAGAGGGTATCTTAAACTCTAAGAAACCAAGGCGATTTTTACAAGTTCTCCACAAGCAGGTGCCAAACTCGATTACCCTCTTGGGAATATTTCTCATGTAGCAGCTGAAAAGGGGGAAGCTAAGCTAGGGAGGCTGGGGAATTGGATCCGTGTCTACTGATAACTTACTCCTGCTCTGTCTTCTTTTTTTTTTTTTTTTGCTAAGTAAAACTATCTCAACTCAGGAAACCAGGAACACATTCATAATTGTTAGAGGGGCTCTGCAATGAAGAAAAGAGCTTCTGACATAAAGGTAGAAAAACATCTTATTTTTCCAAATGTCATCATGTTTAAATTGCTGTAGACTAAAGAATATACTTGCCAGGCAAGAATAGGAATCATTAAGTCTGTGATCCAGAGTAAGGCGTTGCACCATCTCAAAGAGGGAAGCGTGGTCAAAGTTACAGGGGTTGGAAGAGATAAATTCATCCATGCCATGTTTTTGAGCTCTATCTGCGTCTGTTCATTTATACATGTAGAGAGAGACACAATTTAGAGAAACACATCACATTTTCTTTGACATTTCAAATACACAGGAATTCACTAGGCATTACGAACGCTAGCTGTTTCCCCGTTGCCTCCCACCAACATCTCCAAGATATTCTTTTTACCTCCCATTGTCAACTTGCATCACTTACTGGTGAGTTTATTGCATTTAGGCAAAAATATATTGGCATCAACATGTTTATCAAATGATCACAACTCCAGTGCGTTTATGTTGTTCTTTAAAAACTAAGCACACAACCGTAACTCCGCCTGCGTTACACTAAACACTGAAAGCAGATCGGATCTTTGCTCATAAAAGCCTATTCAGCTTTTGAGGATTTTAATAGATTCTGCCATTCCAGTGATTATATGTTCATCAATTTCTCTACAATTATTGGGATTTATCTGGGGAAGGGGTTAGCTGATTCAGCAAAGCAACAATATTTGTATCCCCCCCCTTTCAAATCCCCATGGCCAATTTGGTTTCACAGAAGGTTTAGGTCCCCACCCACCAAAATTAAAAGAAATAATAATAACAAAAGATTTTCATTGAAATCTGAGAAGAATCAGTTAAATGGGAATTTATTTTGTGATAGGCAAGGATGTTGCCTTATTGTGGGCTTACTCAGTTAGCAAAGATTATGAAAGAAACAAACAAATTTACTCAGCAAGGGCTATGATCTGACACTTAATGTGAATTAATAGTCTGAATGTATTCACACTTTTCCTTACAGGGTGAAGGCTGTAGGCAAAACCTCCTAAGGGCTAACTAATTAATCTCAATATGTGTAACTAAAATCTTCTATCGGCAAAAGAACTCAGAGAATTTAACGTGTGTGAGACCAAGCAAATACCAAGGAGGTAGGAATGAGGTCCTATACATTAAAAGAATCTGCTCACTCCACCTCATAAATAATCACTCTCCTGATACACAGATTGTGAAGGAAAAGAATCCTATATCAAATGAAGTAAGTTTATTATCCCCTCAGATGTGATATACTACTTACTGGAATAGGGGAAACTGCCAGGGACAGTGGTGGTATCAGGAATGGGATAAATTAATTTCTGACTTAATAGGGTGTTTGGAGAATATTTTACACAACTGGACTTCATCCTAGGCAGTTATTTTTCCTCCCACACTTGGTGTAAGATTGAAAGCTTGGGTTAGAATAATAGTATGACTCTAAAATAATGAAATATCTTCACTTTAGAACTCAGTTTTATTGTATCATTCAAACCTAGCTCCACTGTATGTGAAGTTATATCCTCTACTGTTAGATTTTTTTTAAAATATCTTCAGTTATTTTTCATAGAAGCAGCAAGTGGTCAGTATTTGAACAAGATGTGTTGTTTATGCCCAAGACACACAAAAGCAACAGCTTCCAGAAGGCACATTGAAGAAGTATATTTTAATAGTCAAATCATTCTATTAGGATGGTAAAACACAAGCTTTGGAAGGGATATCACATGAACAGAAAATATATTAGAGAATCTCAAAGAATTTTCTTTGCTGTGTTAATTGTTTCCAATCTATCTTAGGAAAAGTGTTTTCAGTGTTTCACTGTGAGGTTGAGTGGGCAGATTTCTTTTTATTTGATAGTATGGTCTCCAAGCTACATTTATCTTTTAACTCAGGAGTGCTAGTAAGGTGGGTTAAATATTGGTGGCCCTGCATCTGTGTGTGTGTGTGTGTGTGTGTGTGTGTGTGTCTTTTGGACAAAAGGAAGTGTGTTTAGCCTGTTGTATTTAGATCTCATCTGAATGACTCCTAGACCCCTGTGGGGGGGTCACTTCTTCATCCCTGAGCACAGGTCATGTCCTCTCATCTTCAGCATGTCCATCCTTGGGCAATTTAATTCAGCAAAAACTATCAGTGGGGTTCCTGAGCTGGTCAGCTTGTTTCATTCTCAGAAAAAGCTTCACTCGCCCTGCGTCTCCAGATCTTAACAGATAGCGGAACCATTTTGGCTAGCAGCAGTCTCTTGCTCTCAGATTCCTCAGAAGAGGCTGCAAGCTGATCGGCCAGGGCCTGTCTTTGCCAGTTTGGCTCTGCTATATTATTGCTCTTCAATTACGATGGTTCAACCAGTGCTTAAGCTCAGAAAGAAGGGAGTTCTTTTGAAGCTGTTAAAAAATATGGCACTTATTTCGAGTCTCTTCTTACTCCTTCATTATTTGTTACATGGATTGAAAACTTTATGATGAACTATTTTGCCTTGCTGCCCTCTCAGGAAATGGATCTGAAAAGGCGACTTGGCTCTTTTGGGAGTGCCAGGGCACAAACACATGCCCTGCCTCTCTGGTTCATCAATACAGCTTTGCTGTGCTAATTCTTGGCTTAGAACATGTCTGAGGAACAATTTCATTTTAACTTAGGTTTTCAAGCAGGCTTGTAGAAAAATATGCTAAAAATCAGCCTGTTTTCCAATTTAGAAAGTAACTACGAACATAAAAATATCTCTCTTTTTTCCTTTCCTTCCTCTTTATCGCATGGGAATGAGCCTGGGACTGATCTAGAAGATCTGGATTCTAGTTTGAGCTCCATTAAAAAAAGTTGTTTTGCTGCTGTCTCTATGTGTAAATAGAGCCAATATATCATTTTGGTTTGTTTTTGTTACTGTCACTTAACAATCCTTAAGGTTCTTGAATTGTTTCTACATATGTAGGATGAGACTTAGGCAGTGAAATTTTTTTTCTTTGTTTTTTTATTAATATTATATTATACCACGGTGAGATATACAATTACAACGTTGTTCATGTTTGTAAGAGCAGTGAAAATTTCAATCAAGTGAAAAGGAGAAGCTCCTGGATTTTGCTTACACAAAAATTACCACTTACTCAGAATTAGGCTCATTGTCTTTATGGTCCCAATAATTCAGGGTATCTGAGTTCCATGAAAATTTTGAGAGATTTTTGAGCTTATTATATTCAGAAAAGATTGGAACGTGATTTCTATTAGATAAGTGGAAAGGATCTTATTTTTAAACTTTATCTGACAACGGATTTTGATAATTTTTTCTCTGCTTTCTTCCAGAATCTAGAACAATACCCAATACAATATAACATGTAAAGCATACATGAATTTATACAATGAATATACAACAAATTCATTTCATCAACACCAATAAATTAACTCTCTTAATAAACATTTTCCATTTTTTTAATTTATGGAATATCCTCAACTAAATTTAATGGAAATATTTGATGGGAGTCCGGATAGTAGGTAGTTAATACTGGTGGACTTCATGCATGAAAATGATTAAATTGATACTGGTTCTGCCATTGGGTTGAGGATTCAGAAAGGTTGATGAGCTGTTTTTGAATTTTGTCCTCACCTTTAAATTGAGATGAGTGTGAAAGTTTAACCTCTAAGGGTTACTGAGAGCATTTTATGAGAAGTACCTAGGAAATAAATTCTGGTGTGCCTGGAACATTGTAAATGCTCAATTAACTTCACCTTAGCTTTAAAGATCGTAGGCATCTAATCCCTTTTTGGTAAGTAGGATGGTGCTTAATGAAATGGAAAATTCCAGCAAGTTAAACAAATAAACCCTGTATTTTTACAAAAGTATCATCTATTTAGAATTAGTGATCATCAGGAGAAAGTATAATAAACAGGCAAGTTTCTCGGTGTTTTCTAAGCCAGTGTCATCCATGTTATTAGTCATAAGGTCTCAGAATTTATGGCTAATGTTAGTTGAAGTGTGCTTCTTAAACCAGATTATTTCTAGGAAGCTGTGAGTCCTTCCTGCTCTCTGCTTTAGGCTACTTATCTCTGAATAACCAGGTCCCATGTCTTATCTCTATGCTTTTCCTGGGTTATGTTTCATTTTCTCTGTGGCCAGTGGACACACACACACACACACACACACACACACACACACACAACACTGAATCCTTGATAGACAATATGTTCCTTGAGGGCAAGTTTCTGATCTGTTATTTCCCCTGCTAGCTCTCAGAGGAGTCAGGTCCTTAGGAGGTGTTTATTAATGGATTTAATCTGACACCTCCATCCCAGGAAACTTCCCATTGACTTTATTAAGGAGTCACACACATGGGGATTCAGATGGCATCTTGCAAATCCAAAAGTGGGAACATGTGTTCTTAAGAGGAAAGAAAACTTAGAGAAGGAAACAGAATTCTCGGTGCAGGTGTCTTTGGCTACCATTCAGACTGTCTGCCTGTGTCTCCATACATGTCTAGGACCATATGCATTACATATGTTGCCTATTTTAAAATAAAACAGCACAGTGGTCCAGCTGTTCCAAATTCTGTTTCAAAGAACTTGTGGGTGCTTCCCAAGCAACACCATATAGTCATTCTTGCACTGTCCCAGTCTGTTCTACAGGGCTGAACATTAAAAAAATGTCCCTTACAACTTTATTTACCCCTAAACACAATTGGAATTGGTTTATTAAATAAAAAAGAAAACTACAACATTGACATTCGCAGGGACAACAGTCCAGAGGAGGAGTAGGAAAAAGTCAATTCCTAAATTCAATAAACCTGGGGATTGCTTCCTTTGCCAATATTTGGCATGTCAAGAGAATGAAAATAAATTTGAACACTAGGTTGAGCAAAACAGAATTAGGATGGTAAAGTGGCTGCTTAAAACTCCAATGATGCTTGGATTATTTCCTGCTTTAGAAATGTATACCAATGCTCTTTTCCATCAATATGTATGTGTCTTTTGTTTTTGCATTCTGAAATCAAAGATTGACTACACTTGAGGAACTGATTATAATTTTTACCTTTTCCAAGTCTGGATATAGAGCTCTTAAGTTCTGCTTGGTTTGAAAAGGCACGGAATATATTGAAAGTGTACTGAAAATGAGCTATGTGATTTCATAGTTTCTGCAGCTAGGGCAGAATCCAACACATCTTGCAAATAATGCCAATTGTTCAACTTCTAGGGCTTAACTACATGAAGATTTTAAAGGAAAAGCACAGGAAGCTGATGTCAGATCAAAGTCAGATGAATATAGCGTATATTGATACGTAAGCTACATTAAGAAAACTAGAGCATTATCAATGGAGTCCATGACACAGAAATAGACTGATGGACATTATACAGACTTATACAAGGCAGCTACATGAAGAGTGGAAACTAATCAAAACCTTTAGGTCAAATGTGCTTGGAAACAATTTTGGTTGGCATCTAAGTTATTCTGGGGAAATACCAATTCCCGAGACAGATTCTATTGTGGGGTTTATATTCTTCTAAAATTAAATTCACTAAATTTAGGTAACAATCAGAAAAATCTCCGACTACCCTACTCTCCATTGCTCTTTTTGTTCTTTTTGGGTCACACCTGGTGATGTTCAGGGGTTACTCCTGACTCTGCACTCAGGAATTACTCCTGGTGGTACTTGTGGGACCATATGGAATGCCAAATCTGAGTTGGCCACCTGGAAGGCAAATGCCCTCCCTGTTGTACTATCGCTCAGGCCCCCTTTCTGTTGTTCTTAAATTGATCATACTATTTGTTCTTAGGACATATCACTATTTATCAAAATGGGTAATATATGTTTCACAATCTCTTGTTTTAATGACAAGTGTTTTACGCAATCTTAAGACACAAATTTTTAAAAATAAATTTGTGATCAGGTTCATTATATATAAATTTTTGAGGGATGAGATGGAGTTCAATTATTTTAATGAGATTTTCCTATTATTCTAAAAGATAAAAGAATGATGATAAAATCAAATCTCTTTTAATTTTATAGTGTTATATTTTGGAACATTTCATAGCTCATGGGAAAGGAATTCTGTTGTTGAAAACAATTGCAAGCATATTGTTATAAATGATCTG
Source organism: Cryptotis parvus (assembly GCA_021461705.1). Classification (NCBI taxonomy): domain Eukaryota; kingdom Metazoa; phylum Chordata; class Mammalia; order Eulipotyphla; family Soricidae; genus Cryptotis; species Cryptotis parvus. The sequence goes on along the minus strand of JAJIBD010023229.1, from coordinate 21,555 downwards.
AAGGAAATCCCTTTCTCTAATGAATTGCATTATAATATGCTAGTGCTGATTATTTTATCACTGAAAATTAGAACACAGTTATGGCTATTGTTACTCTTGATGGATGCTACTGGTAAGAGAATAGTTAAAGTCATTGTGAACCCAACTAAAAATTAAAAGGTGACTTTGTATCTTTCTTATATGGAAAATGTGTGCTTGTCATATTTGCTTGACAGTACAAGAGTAAATGTATGGTTTGGACAATAACGAACAATGACAGTAGTCAACCTCATCAGAAGACATGAAATAAAGAAATGACAATGATTGATGGCAGCTGACTGTGTATGGATTTTTCTAGAAGAGTTTTCTTGGTGTGGTCAAGTAACCAGGGGATGCTGAGTCCTGTGTCAGTTCTGCATAGTAAGAAAAGATTGGTTACCCCAGGTCTGCTGTCTTTGACTACTTAATTTCTTCATGGGCTCTCCGACTAAATCAAACTAGTTTTTATGGCTTCCTTCTTTGGAAGTTATCAGACTGTGTTTTGAAGAAATCTTGAACTTAAAACCAGAGCAGTACACTTAAGAAGACAAACATGTGATTTTTATTTCTCTTATTAATATTTATGATTCTTTATAAAATAACTACTTTGGGTAAAGTCACAATAGAGATTTTGTTAATGATTTCAAGACAAATGATAATTTTACATGCTGTAATTATTACACTTTCAATTCATTTGTAGAATATTTGACAATGCTTTTATATCCCCTACTTAAACAAAACTAAATTTGTATCTCTGGCTAATAATATAGGTTACTATTAATTACATGACATAGTACCCAGTTGATTAGTGAACAAATATGTTAAGTATTTCTAAAGTAGTTAACAGAAGAAAAAAAACGAAGCTTTATTTAATAGAATCGACTTAGAACCTCTCTTTGTGATTGGAAAATTTTGGGCTGATGGTGGGAGTCTGTTCTTTTAAAAGCCATTTCCTTTAACCATAAGAAAAAAAGGTGATTTACAGTGTGGCTTCAAGTCATGCAAATTTAGTTAATATTGAATCAATTCTTTAGTATTGCATGTAGCAACTGCAAGTTGACAATATAAGAAGATATTATTTTTTAAAAATCTCATGAGATAAAACTATAGAAAAGAATTAGGGCAAACCACTATCTGGAAATCTACTAGGATAGCAATGCCTTGTAGTGCAAATACATGTAAATTTGCTCAGAACAAAATTCATTCAGTCATCTTCTCATCCATTCTCTCATTCTAAATATAGCAAAATCCTAAATTCCCACTAAATTCACATTCTATATAAGCTCTTTAAAATGCCTCATCAGCATTCAAAGGAAAATAAAATTAAATTAAGTATCCGCTTGGAGTGGTGAAAAAAAAAATCTGTCTGCTAGCCAGGATACATTTATGCAAAATAAAATTTAAAAAGAAAGGGGAAAAAGAAAGCAACTTAAAGAAACAAAGAAATAAATCAGAAGAAAGAACTATTATTAAATGGGCAGAAGGAATGATATGACCTAAGTCTTCTAAATTAGCATTCATAATATTCAAGTACATATTTGCCTGCTCTCCTTGACCAATTTTTTCTAGCTCCCTCTAATGTCAAGTTTGAACTCCACAAATTTTTGGTAGATATTTTTCTATATGAATAAAGGAATTATAAACATTCTTTTGTGAAGCATGAAAATAGTGAAAAGAAGTGTTCTAAGTCTCAAAGTTTCTTTCGCTGCTACAGTAAGAAGTTTAGGAAAAAAATAATACAAGTACAAATGATGTCAAATAGATTATTGTAGCATTGTTCTGTGGGAGTTGTAGAGAGACATTGGAGATCAGAGGTCAAAACCCTCCATGGCATTGTGTGGTTGTGAGTCCAAGCTTTTGTGAATACGTTACATGGACTCAACAATGTCTTTACGTTCCTGTTTTTGTGTGTGGTAGTTTCAAGTTTATAGCTCTCTTTTCAAAATTAATCCTCTTTTGTGTCTTTGAAGCACACCCTCAAACTAGGTAGAATGAATTCTTTAGTGTTCACAAAACACATTTACTTTATTCATCATATTTTACAACCTCTTGAAGTCCTGCTCAGAAAATATCTTTGGGGTGTCTACCCCATCTATTTGTTAAAGTATCTATGGTTACCATACCATTGGTACACTGAGCATTCTAATATTTGGAATGGAAAAGGAAAACTGACAACCAAACATCATTTGGGTGCAAAATGATCTGTTTTCAGCCATTAAAGAATCAGGTAGCTGTGAATTACATAAAATAAAGGCATAACTTGCCATTTTTTGTGATGTTGATATTATTGGAATGAAGAAAATTAGGAATATTAATGGTTGGCTTTATTCAGAGGATCATTTGATGCCAATATGAAAGCCAAGGAGAGGAGGCAATTATGCACACATCACATGCATCCTAGTTTCAGTATGGAAGCTTTACATTTCAAACCTAAGGTCAGGAAAATAACATGAAAAGTTTAACTACAAAGTCTAGACATGAGGAAGATTTAAGAGGAGAGGGAAGAAGCACATTGCAGGTGTCAGATAATCTAGTCTGATTATCTGAGCTGTGCTAGCTATAGGGGAACACTTACCCTTCAGTCCAGCTAGAAGTTAGCAGGGTAAGAAGGAACAAACCAGAATAACATAAAGACTAGCAACAAGGCTCAGGAAAGCAGACAGGAGTTCTAACCTAGCAGCTAAAGTTCTTGGGTTCGAGCAAAGATTGAACAAGAAAACTTAAACGAAACAAAACAAAACAAAAAACCAAAATCAACCCCCCAAACCAACAGTAACCAAGACCCTCTAACTGTTGAAGATTGTTCAAGTGGAAGCAAAAATAGAACAATTCTCAAAAGCACCCAATTTGGGGATCAATGATGCGATTAACAGTTATTAGTTGAGAAATAGACATTAAAATGAGACTCATTGCAAGTGACATATCAAATAACCATTGACCAAATAACAAGGTTTAAAATACCCTTTTCCCCTTATTCCAAATAAGAATGGAGGTAACAATTTTCAGTTTTTTTGTAACATAGATTTAACAGGGATCAGGTGTCTTAATGAGAGGCCACTGGCTTTATAAATGGTGGCACTACTTAACTATAAATTTGACATTATTTCCAAAGTAAGCAAGATTGGTTTTAAAATGGAAAAATTGCAAAAAAAAAATTGTATAGCTAAGGCTCTGACTTGATCTTGTCAAGTTCTAACCAAAAAAGTGGAAAAATTAAATAAGCAACAACAACACCAAAAAAGCCACAAAAGAACAAAAAATAAGGTTTTAAAAAGTTGGCGAAACCCTCCCAGGATCTTTGTAGAGTCACATACAGACTATTGAATAGCAGGATCTATTTTTATCTGGTTCTGCAATTCCATATATACTCCACTCCACTCTTAGATGGGTCTTTTTATTTTGAAATTGAACTTTTGAAATTTCAAAAAATTAAAAAATTAAAACTACATTTAGAAGTCATTAAGTAGAATTTAGAAAAACTCAAATAGACACATAATTACTCCCAAGTTTCCCAAACTGCAAAATTTTCCATTCTCAAGTTCCCTTGAGCAGACAGTGACATGACAAGACCGAAACGTTTATTTTTCTCTACTGGCCCTCATAAAAGTTCCCCAGTCTCTGTAACTTTCCTTCACCATGTAAATTCTAATCAAACTCATTACCAAGTAAACTCATTAAAGAGTTGTTCGTAAAATGATTCACTTGCAATAATGGCAAATACTTTGAACAAATGTTATAAAAACTTAAATAGATGGGTACAGAATTAAGGATTTAACAATGACCCTTACCTTTTGGAGCCAAGGAAACCCTTTTAAAATGCAATACTTGATTATTTTTACTTCTTGTTAGCTAGAGAAACTGTGACTAATTAAATGTGTATAATGTGACTTAACTAAAGCAAATCGATTTACAGATTGATGACCAAATGTAAGTAAAGGACCAAAGCTTGTCATTTTTCCCTACTGTGATTTTTAAATTACCTTGCGTTGTACTAGGTTTGCCTAGGACAAAAGGGTTTTCAGGGAAAGAAACTGCTAAAATCAGGAAAGGTGGTGGGAAAATCTGGATGAACTGGATACTCTAAGTATGAATCAACAATATTTCTTTGATTGAGTTTCCATTTACAAGACTTGATTTGCTTAATGGTGATAGTTTAAATTTAACATATTAAATGCTGCTGTGAAGAAACTATAACATAACCACCATTCTGGGTCAGGGTCCCATAAGATTTAGGGTAAAGCAATTCTGTACACTCTAACCATTTCTTTTTATAACTGCTAAGTGACATCACAGAATGTAAGGTTCTAGGTTTCTTTGTGAAATTTTCTCATGTGTTTTATGTACTTTTAACTGTAAATGATCAGGTATATATGGACTAGCTAAATCTTGGCTGGTTTTCTCTGACAGGTTTTAAATTGGAGGCACATAAATCCCAATTACTGGTATTCCAAAGCCAGTAATCGCTAGAATTTAGGGAAGTGTTAAGGGCTCTGTTTCAGTGGTACCTAAGTGAGCATGGAACTACCAGGCTCATGGCTACTGGACTGAATATTTGATTAAGAACCATCCTTCATTATAGGGTCATGGTGTACAGTGGTGTAGAACAGGCCCTGCATAATTCAATAGGCACTGCTCATAATTAGGTCAATATAAAAGGCGACTTCTGTAGTACAATCTATGTGATTTGTTCTTTCCAGAACCTGGTAGGTAGAATAGAGTTCCATACTCTATGGAAAAACTTCCTGGGAAATGACTGGAAATGATTAAAGACACAATAGAGAAGGCAGATATGCCACAAGAAACTGATAAATCCCAGAGGTATGAGATATCTGGTCTACTCATTTTTCAGTTTACCCCACATATTCTCTAAAGATGACGGTATTAACACATCTCTCAAATTCTAACCTTTACAATTTTGCTTTGGATACCCATTTAATAGAAGTTCACAGATCAACAAAGGTGGTGACTTAATCATGCCTGTGTCCTCAGCTGAATATTCCTGCTGATGCCAAAGTGACTAACATTTTAACTTCACCACTAAATGAATCCTGTCCATGGAAAGAAATACAAGTCATGAACTGACATCTATTAGTAATCATTTTAAAACCAATGTCTGATGTCCATTTAATTTTGTCCCTGACTTTCCTTCCCCTTTCTTAGACTGGATCTAATCACAGACTATTAATCTTAATATGGGCAGATGGTAGAACAGAGACACTGAATGTAAGGTGAAATGATGTCATAAGAAATGGAGATTATTTGGAAATAAGAGCAAAATTTTCCAAATATCACTCGAAATACAATGCTTTGTGAGGTTGCTCTGGATGATGATCATAATTAAGATACTTCTCCTACCCCAACACCCAACCCTCCCAATAACAACTAATCCACTGCAGGGGACCTAACAGTGTTGTTCCCAAATTTATCTTTTAAAAACTCCTGTCAGGTAAGGTGAGAAGAGGCATTTCATTGCACAGTAATCTTTTTTTAAAATTTCTATTTAATTGTTTGGGGGATGAGGGCTCCTAAGTGGTACGCAGTGGCCTTGGTGCCCTTGCCAGTGATTCTTGGCCAACTATACTAGTGGTTTAATGCAAGAGCCTGAGGGTGTGGTACCACTTGGGTTCTGCAGTACTGGGGATTACCTAAGCCACCTGTGCAGTGCTCAGAGTCTTCAAGGGCAACACTGGGTGGTGCTTGATGCTCATTCTGACCATGTGCCATCAGGGGGTGAGCTGGTGTCAGCTGGATACAATGTTAACACCTTAATCCCTGTACTATCTCTTTGGTCTCTGTCCTTAAAAAATTAAATAAAAATTAGGTATATGTTATTGCAATTAATTATTAAATCACTAGATAAAGAAGTTGCTTTCTCTATCTTTTGCTTTCAAATAAATTTATCATAAATAGAGAAAACAAGAAAAGAACGAGGAATTTAGTGGCTGTTATGGATAGGAGGATGGTTCCTCTCCCCATCACCTCAACATCTTCCTTATTCTTTCCAGGCTTTCTGTGTGAAAACCCACAGTGATTGTACAGATATAAGTTTCTACAGAAGTATTCATCTTCCTTAAGAAATAATATTGAATAGGAATTACTTGAAGCACATGATGGATAGTAGTTGTCATCTAGGAAGAATTTTTTCCCCTTCAGCAAAAATGTTACAAAGTTTATGAGGTCTTGTTAGGCAGAATTTTATGTGTAGAATCTGTTGATAAGAGAATTTACCTCTATTTCTTATGTATACTGTAATTACAAAATTATTTCTGTTGGACTCTCATTTTCTTTAAAAGAAGAGATCATGAGAAAATTTGAGCTAAAGACAAAATTTCTGTCTTTGTATTTTCTTACTCTTTTTGCTACAATGTATTTCCACAGATACTTGTGGGGCCGACTTCTCATTTGGGCTTAAACTCAGATATCTATCTAATATTTCTTTTCCCTACGTGATGCAAATGTCATGATGTCTAGCATACTCTGTGTCTGAATATAGCTTATTGATTAGTTGAACCGATTGCTGGGATGCAGGTACGGTGGGAGCAGATACCTCTTTTCTCTCCCCCAGTAGCATGTTTACCCACTTAGATACTTGCTTAGAGAACCAGATGCAGGAATGAGTTCCATACAAAAGTAAGTGACCACCAGGATTACTGCTAAAATTGATCTGTTCTTGGGGGCTTGGAGAGACAGTACAGCAGGTAGGCATTTGCCTATATCCAACACCCCATATGGTTCCATGAATCCCATCAGGAATGATCCCTGAGTGCAAAGCCAAGAGTAAGCCCTGAGCACTGCTGGATGAAGCCCCAAAACAACAACGATCAATGACTTATAGTTGAGTTTTAACTACTTGGCTTGAAGGTGAGCCAAAAGTCTTTACTTAGGGCTAATATTTATAAGTAAATGAATTACTCTTTCTTTTCATTCTTTATGTTTTCTTTTTTATGTTTTAACAAATGTCACCAAGTACATGCTAACTTTTATCTTGCTCTGTGTATCAAAAATATTGGCAGATTAAGATCTTTGTAGGTAGCAGGGAAACATGGGAAAGGGGCAGAAAAATTGTAATGAATGCATAGGTATGAAGAGAATAAACTGGAGCATGAATCAGGGCTGCTTAAGAAGATAGTTTCACTTTGGGGTTCTCATATTTTAGTTCAGAATGGGATTTTAAGCACCGTGTTTATTTGTGTGTGCATGGATATGTGTTTTTCCCCACCGCATGTGATAATGTCGTCATTTATTTTTAAATGGTTCTAAGTGGTGGATTTAAATTTGTTTCAGATCAAGACCTATTTTAACATTACTTTTAATAGAAAGAAAGGAGGCAAGAATATACATAATCTACTATATTTGAAGGACTCAAACAGATACATGTTTGGCTGTGAATTCTAAACTCTTACCAAACAGAGAGATAAAATCTACCTAAAATAGACTTTCCTTTGTTGAGTCCTTTGGGGGAAAATGTCAAGTATTGCACTTTAAAATTACTTTCATCTAATAATGCTGTCTCAGTTTTCCCCCTCCTGAATTTACTCTTCCCCCCCGCAGCAAATATGATTTTATGAATCCTTAATATAAAAGCAACTGAAATTTCTAATTGAACTTGGGAAGATGAACTTTAAAATCTATTATGTTCTTTAACAAATAGCGTATTTACTTACAAAATTGGGAGATGGGGGCATCCAGCTGAGGCACGTTCCCTCCCTTGGCATTGAGTTTCTGGACTTGGGTGGGGGGGCACAGGCTTGTGCGACTGCCCTGTGGCCCGGTACATGGCTTGGACCCACAGAATGCGGTCTTGTTCATCATCACTGGCAAATATCACGGTGTCTCCTTCTTTGACGGCATTGAAGAAGGCTCGACCACCCTCCAAGCCTAGAATAACAAGGATTTAAAATGATTCAGTTGACCCTCAATATTCGCAGTACAATTGAGATTTGAAGACTGTTTGTTTTTATTTTGTTTTGTTTTGTATTTGCGGCTTCTCCTTAAGCCAGACAAAGGAAGAATGATTTGCCTGACTCTATGGAAAGAATTAAAATACCCATTTGGCTACACAATAAAAGGGCCACAATGTGTCTTTCTCTGACTCTACCAGGGACAAACATTACCCTATAAACATATACTCATATACCGTATAAGCATATTACTCTTCTTACATTTAAAAATAAACACAAATAATAAAAAACCTCTCCCTTCAGCTGTCCTGTTATTCTTTGCTTTATAATATAAGGTGTTGGATATGGATTAGTATTACAAATGATTAGAGTCCAGTCCTTCGGACATCTACTAACTGCAGCATAACTAAGAATGTCAGTTTGGGATTCCATGTTTCTAATCAACTCCAAGGTGATGTAGATTAATCAATATACAGTCCTTATTATTTTCAAGCTGCCCATCTAGCAGAAGCATTTGACATTCACTTCATTCACTTGAAATGTTTTCTTTGCTTGGGAAGACCCTGGTTTTCTTCCTCCCTTTCTGGATACTGCTTCTCAGTCTTGTTTTCTGGTCCCTATTTTAACCTTTCAATTCAATGTTAGAGCAACATGTTGTTCTGTCCTTGATATTCTCTGTATCTACACCCTTACCCCTACATGATGATATCCAGTCTCACGGTCATGAATAAGTATGTGGGCATAATATAATTTTCTTCTCTACTCTGGACATGTAGGCTTGAATATCTAATGGAATTTTGTTGTTGTTAGGTTTTGGCCACTCCAGTCAATGCTCAGGGCTTACACCTGGTTCTGCATCCTAGATCACTTCTGGCAAGGTTTTGGAAACCTCATAAGATGCTGGGGATTGAACCCAGGTTGGACACATGCAAAGCAATTACCCTACTGTCTGTTCTCTGGCCCCAGCCCAATCTAATAGTTTTAATCACCTTTTCACATAGATATATAAAAGACCTCCAGAGGATATTTTATTAACTCTGAACTCTGGTCTTCTTTCCAAAAATTCCTCTCTGTTGCACTCAGCAGACCCAGGTTTGATCCCTGGCATCTCATATGGTCCCCGAGAACTGTCAGGAGTGATTCCTGAGTGCAGAGCCAGAGATAATCCCTGAGCAACACCCATCTGGCCCACTTTTCTTCTTCTTCTCCTCCTCCTTCTTCTTTTTCTCTCTGTCTCCCTCTCTCTCTCCCTCCCTCTCTCGCTCTCTCCTATCTCTTACACATTGTGGCTTGCCATATATACATTTAGGGGCTATCAAGTATATCCCAATTCATAAATTTATTATAGCTAAAATAATGCACTGACAATGGAGTTTTGCTTTTATTTTGGGGGTCACACCCAGCGATGTTTAGGTGTTACTCCTGTCTGTGCACTCAGGAATTACTCCTGATGGTGCTCGGGGGACCCTATGGGATGTCAGGGATCAATCTCAGTTGGCTACACGTAAGGCAAAGACCTACCCACTCTACTATGGCTCTGGCCCTTCACAATGGTATCGACATGTTCAGTCTTGGACGTAGTTACCACACCTCACCACTAGGAGAGTGCGCAAGAACACCTCATTGAGGTCCCTCTGTCACCTGAATTATTTTAACTGTCTCTGATCTGATTTTTTCTACCTCTATCCCCACTCACTGTGACTGATAATCAACATGGCAGGCGGGATTTGCTTTAACCTCTTCTCAAAAATCTTCCAGTGATGTGATTTCCTCAAAAGTTTAGGTTCTAAAATAAACCCACAGGAAGGTCCCCTCACTGCTTTCCCTTACCCTGCACTCCAAGCCCAGGTAAAGACAAATACACACTTCATGGCTGCACACTAGCTCTGTGCTGCTTCTTGGACACTGCAGACACATTCTCACTGAAGATCTTCATACTTGTTTCCTAGAACGCTCTTCCTCTAGATAGTCGACTTGATTTAAACCTTAACCTCCTCCAAATTTTTGCTCAAGCTTCAGATTCTTATTGAAGCCTTCCTGGACCTCCACTACTCCACTTGTATTTTGTCTTATTTCTGTCTCCACATTTCTTACTGATATCTAACAAATTAAATAATTTGCTTTATTTAATAAGGATGAGAAATTTTGGTCTGTTTGCGCACTGCTGTTTCCCTCATTCCTAGAACTGTGCATAATATACAGTAAGTGCTCAGAAATGTGCTTTTTGAATGAATGAAGGCTCGACCTAGCAGAGCCTGGCAAGCTACCTGTGTCGTATTTGATATGCACAATACCAGTAACAATTATAGACCTCATTCCCATGACCTGATGGAATGGTTTGAGGCTCTTTATGTCCTGGAGCAAGCAGGTGCCCTTGGGCTCTACTTGCATGAGACAGGTCATATGGAGATGTTAACTGGTACCCACTCGAAGCAAATCGATGATGAACGGGAAGACAGTGATACAGTGATACAGTGAAGGCTCAACCGACACATCTTTTCCCACAGGCAGTTCTTGAGTGCGAAATTTAGAGTTAGAAACTCTCTGGTCTTAAGTCAAAGCTGTACTGTGTCTGCTAATATAATCCCCAAACTTGCATTTTGGGACTATTAGGACTCTCTACCAGAAAATAAAAATCTGCACTGGGCTCCTCATCGTTTTGAAAAAGTGACAGTTAAAATATGAAATGACAATCAGTAAAGGGGTTACCCACCTTAAATTTACAATGAGGTGCTCTATACACCTGTCTGAAAATTGATATTGTAAAAGATTACTGATGACAGAATTTTTTTCATTGTGCTATTATTATTTCAGGTTTTAAGATAGCCAGGGATTCTAGGCCAATAAATAAAGAGAGGTATAAGAGTAGAGAATTTCTGTTTGTTTGGAGGCCATACCTGGGGGTTCTCAGAGCTCAGTCCTGTCTCTGCACTCAGGAATCACTACTGAAGCAACCCAGGAGACCATATGGGGTTCCAGGATTGATCCTGGGTTGGCTGTACGTAAAGCAAGTGCCCTGTCTACACTATTGTCTCCCCTGTCCCCAGTATTTTTGACACCAAAGACACATGTGTTTTATTTTTGTTTAAAAATGTTCTGATAAATCAGGAAAGGGGGAATTAATAGTGGTGGTGATATAGGAAGGGAAGCCAAAAAGTGGAGGTTGGGGCTGTTAGAATTATTAGCAGTAATGTCTCCATCCCCACTCCTGTTGTTATCTCCTGAAGAGGGACAGACTCATTCCATAACAGGTGGATGTGTCCTAAAAGTAGAGTGTCTTCATTTAATTTTATCCAGGATTTTCTAAGCAGTGCTCAAGAGATCACATAACACTTCCAGGCAATACTCAGGTAATCAGACTAGTAGGTCAAAGTGAGGGTTCAAAGATAAGTTGCCACATGGACTCTGCAGCACTGGGGAATATCTGGGCTATCTTAGAAGTGATAGGAGCTCCTAGAGCCTTAACATACAGTTATTGGGGCCTCCATTGCTGCAAATGGAAATACTCAGGGGATCATGGGTTAGATGATGTGTTCTGGGAATTGGACTGGGACTTGATGCATGTAGGCCATGTGTCTGAACCTGGTACTATCTTGCTGATGCAAGAATAGAGTTTTTTCATTTTTAAAATTTTGATGGAGAGTTGGGGCACACTTGGTTGTGCTTAGGGTTGTGCCTGGGGGACTGATGTAGGGTAGGGTTGGCGCCATGCAAGGGAAGTGTATTTACTCCTGTAGAACATTTTTTAATTGAATCACCATGTAATAAGTTATTCATCAATAAATTTCTGTTGTATAATGTTACAACACCAATCTCTTCACCAATACCTGTTTCTCTCCACTAATGCCCCACATTTCTCTCCAAGGCCCCAGTTTGCCTCTATGGAAGGCCTTTTTTTCTTTTTTTCCTTTTAAGTTCATATTTTATAATACTATTACTGCTAGTGATAGCATGCACATCACCTTACCTCCATTCAGAACACTATCCTTGTTGAGAGTGAGCACCTCCCTCTCTCACTGTGTAGATCGCTTTTAATAAAAGTTTTTGGATGGTTATAATTATAAGAAAATATTTAGTAATGGACTAAGTAGAGATCTAACTGAGTTGTCTGGTTCCTGAGATGATAGCTGTGACCACTGTGATATCCTGCTGCAAAACCTGACCAACATGGTCTGTCACACAGGGAACAGCCCTTTGGGGCTTGTGATTACCAAAATAATAAAGTTTAATCATGGAGAGAATATGGCAAAGAAAATATCTAGCGTAGCAGAAAAAGTAGCAATAGAGTAGTAGAAAGAAAACAGCTTTTTCAGAAAGCAGAAGAATCCAAGGACTCAGTAAATGGGAAAGCAGAGCATCCTAGTGGGAAGAAATTTAAGTGAGGAGAAAGCAAAGTGAACTTCAACACAGGCTCTAGGACAGCAGAGTTTAAACACAGCAGCAATTGTTCCATACAAACTTCAGGAGTGAAACATATATCAGGAGGTCTTGTCAAAGGTGGAAATTATCACAAACGTGTGGGAGTCAGAGGCTAGGTAAGACCGAAAATGGAACAGGTGCTAATAATTGTCGAGGGTACTAATGCCAACCTAGAACTGAGCATTAAATAGAGGCAAAAAGGATACACATGACAACCTTTTGGTGTATGTTCTGTAATCCATAGTCTGGAAGGGAAGGAAAAGAGAAAGAGAGAGAAAGGGAAAGAAATAAAGAACCTGCCATGGAGGTGGGCTGGGGAAGGGGGAGGGAACCGGGGATGTTGGTGGTGGGGAGATGGGCACTGGTGGAGGGACGGGTGCTGGAACAGTGTGTGACCGAAACCCAAACATGAACTTTTTAATTGTATATCTTTTTTATTTGTATATCTCACGGTGGTATAATAAAATACTTAAATAAATAAATAAAAAAGCTATTAAAAAATAAAATGCACACAGAAGATTTAAAAAAAAAAAAAAAATAAACACAGCAGCAATTCCTGAATCTGAAAGTTAGTATGTGACAAGGCAGAGGACTCTTCATGGAGAAAGTGGAGCTCAGCCCCATAGGTTTAAGCTGCCAAAGACAGAAGAACAGGGGGTTAGAGTGATATTACTATGGATAGGGCATTTGCTTTGCACACGGCCAACCCAGTTTCGATCCCCAGCATCCCATATGGTCCCCAAAAGACAGAGGAACTGGTCTGGGAATGAACAGAAGATGACTAGGCAAGGAATGCTACCCATCTCCCTTGAGGGATAGCTTTTGCAGTTAAGTTTACTTAATTTAGTGAAAGAGGCCTCTACAGATTTGTCTCAAAATTATTCTAGTTATTCTAAAGTGTGTCTTTGTATTATTTCAGAAGAATTCTCTCTTTTATTTGAAGATGTAATTAATTACGATAATAGGAATTGAGAGATTGTTACATAGTCATCTGCACTAAACTCGGGTAAAATTCAAGTGAAACATTTTAATTTTTAACTTGTACAAAAAAACTCAGTGCCTTACAATTCCTGTGAGTTAATGTTTTTTTATTTTTTTTTGGGTCACACCCGGTGATGCTCAGGGGTTACTCCTGGCTCTGCACTCAGGAATGACTCCTGGCGGTGCTCAGGGGACCATGTGGGATGCCGGGATCGAACCCGGGCTGGCACAGGCCGGCCACGTGCAAGTCAAATGCCCTACCCGCTGGGCTATCGCTCTGGCCCTGAGTTAATGTTTTAATGGCGTAATCACTAGAGTAATTTAGCTCTAATATATATGTGGCTATCCAATTTTTTTTTTTGGTGTTTGGGACTTTTTGAGGGGAGAAGAAGGACACATCCTGTGGCACCCAGGGCTTACTACTGGTTCTGTGCCTAGCAATCGCCTCCTGGTAGGATTCAGGGACCCATATGGGGTGTCGGGGATCACACCTGGGTCAGCTATATGCAAGGCAAATGCTCTATCTGCCATAATATTGTTTTAGCCCAGATGCCCAGTTAGATACCAGATGGGAACAAAGGCAAAGACAACCCAGCTACACAAATATCTACCCATCAAACATTTCTACCAGCCAGTCCCATTGACAACTTGGATAAAGCCATGTAAGAGGGGAACAGCAAGAACCAGAAATCCTCCATTTGAATATCCCACCTTTCAAGAGCAAACTTCCGCAAAGCTTCGAGGACACTGGCTCAACTGTGTGCAGCTTCAAGCTCCAGCTGTCCACTTCCTGTTTACAAACATCCCCTACACTGCTTCCATGTGAAGAGTCTGCCCCCTCCATCTGGTTCATAAGTCAGAAGCGGGGCCTAGGAAATTTCATTTATAACAAGCACTCTTTAAGTCATTCTGAATGGGGGGAGCCAATGAGAGAGAGGGAGAGAGAGAGAGGGAGAGAGAGAGAGAGAGAGAGAGAGAGAGAGAGAGAGAGAGAGAGAGAGAGAGAGGAAGGGTGTTTTGCCTTGCATGTTGCCGAGCTGGGTGAGATCTCTGACACCACATATGGTCCCTTGAGCCCTGCCAGGAGTGATCCCTGAATGAAAAACCAGAAGTTAGCCCTGACCACCTCTTGGTATGGCCGCAAGATAAAAACAAATAAAAGAAAACAAAGTGGAATTCTGAGTTTGACTTTTCATAACAATTGAGAGTGTATAACTCCCAATTTTCTATCAAGTATTGAAAGTAAACAGGGACAAGCACACAAAAAGGCCAAGAAGCTGCTTATTCTTCTTAAGAAAATAATCAGTTTTTAAAAATAAAAATAACCAATTTATTTTCCATTTGCATTTTGGCAAAGAAATTGACAAATTATGAACCATGAGATCTAAAAAGAAAAGAAACTTTCATAATATGTTTTCACAGCTAACTTCCTATAGATAAAAGAGCTTTCTCCCCACTCCTGTTCTCCCCAACACAAGAGAATTGTTCATTCAGATGACAAACCAACAGCTATTACTTCATTTTTGTTGCACATATAGCTGTGTTTTACTATGATGCTGGACATGAGTTAAATTCTGAGACCTGTTCTTTTTTTTTCTTCACAGAATGGCACAAGTCTGATGTCTGTGGGGTTGCAGTGAGCCCCAAATGCAATCATGGGGAGGAAAGTAGAAATAAACTAGTTTAAAAGGAATTAGAGACATACAATAATATTGCTTTTTGCTTCTCATATTGAACTTAGCTTTCCATTTGAAAATGCAGGTCTGAAGAGAAGCTCAATCTATTTCTCTTAAGGGAATTCAGTTCGGTTAAGAAGATTACAAGCCATTATAGAACACCCTGAGGTCTAGTTTCTCAGGATACTGTTTCAAACTTGTAAGTTCTATTCATTAAGAAGAATTTCTAGGCTCAGCATTCACGTCTGATGTGGTCAGCTTTGGAGCATGCTCTGGTAAGAGGCAAAGTACTAAGGATGCAGGCTTTGTTGAAATCACTAAGGACCGAGGTTTTGAAAGCGTTCGTTTTCTTCATGGATAAGGCCTAAGGCCTAACACACCTTTTCAGGTTCATACCCATTTTGTTTCATACTCTGTTTTTCTTTTATGTGTATTTTGTTGCATGTGGAAGAGCAATATGGGAGTAGAAAAAGAGGTTTTGGGCCAAATAATGCAGTATGGTTGGAAATGCTTGCCTTGTGCAGATTTGGCATAAAAATAACTGTCTCTGGGAAAGGGCTGTTGGTGCTTGTTGCTCATTAATATGCTGAAATGATTTCACCCCCTCCCCCATTTTGAAGGTTCTTTGAGGCTGATTTTCTATTCATTTTTTCTGGGGAAAAGATGAAAATGGGTGTGGGGGGAGGTGTGAGAGAGCAGGATGTAGAACTTATGTAATGTAGAACTTACAAGAAATATTGCCATTTGTGTGATTCTCTTAGTTAAATAAAATGGAGGAGCTTGGGTAGTCAAGCTTGTGGGATGGCATCTTCTTAGGGGAAAGATTTTCAGGGAAAGTTTTCAAGTGTCATCAGGCCAGGAGACAGGGTTCAATTCACAATACCACATGGTCTCCTGAGCACTAATCCTGGGGTATTCCCTGGACATTGCTGAGTGTGGAGCCGAAACAAAATAAAAGAAAATAAATCAAGTGTCATCAGCTAATCTAAATTGATGTCAGAGATATGGATGTATAGGCGTGGCACACTGGGACATGGAAAAACATTTGCTGAGCCCTCATTAATAACAACAACACACATGCACACACATAAGAGTTCTTGGTACATATATATATATATATATATATATATATATATGGACTTTTTTTCAGGAGTTTCATTTTACACTCTGAGGATGAAGTATATATTGTATGTGGGCACAGGTATCTCAGAGAAGAATCTATTTCTTTCTTGATTTAAACTAGTGTTTCCCTTGAGCAAAACCAAAGCCCTTGACTGTGAGGGTACTTAATGAACCAGGAAGGAAATTCTGTGAGATTAGGGGTAGGGGCGCTGTGGCAAGCAGCAAGATAACACAGCAGGTAGGGCACTTGCCTTGCACAAAAGGAGACCTGACCCCTCACCCCCTGTCCAGAGCCAGGAGTAAACCCTGAGCACTGTCACGTGTGGGCCCCAAAATACATGAAAAGAGCAGGGCCAGATCTCTCAAGATCACTTGGGAGAAAACTTAGTACCTTTGCTTAGTGCCTTGATTTGAGCCAATGGCCTGCAAATATCAGTTGGAGGCTAATTTGGTACAGGGAGGCTTCTGTGGGTTTGTGACTTCGAGGGGGACTGGTACCTGGCTGGGGGTCAGTGTAATCCACAGTGTATCCATCCAGTTGTAGAAGTTCCTGAGGCTCTGCTTTTTCTCCCGATAACTGCACATGGCAAACGTGTACTGACTGACCTAGGAAGGAAAAGCAGAGATTGTGAGGCTGGCCTTGAGACCCTATCTTCCCTCAAGAAATGTCCCCGTTCACCCTTTCCCCATGGCTCGCACTCAGTAGTAGTCAGTTCCAGATTGAGTTTTGCCACATCTTGGAGAAGGTTACTTAACTTTTCTGGTTCACTGTTGACTATATATAAGTTGAGAACTACCCACTCTCTGGTTCATGGGCATTGAATCATGTGAAAAGCACTGAGGATCTATCTGATTCTGCCGGCGTTGATAACGTTAGCTGTTTACATCACCACTGTGACTTTAAAAAATTGAAATTTAATTACATTTATAAGTCAAATGGGTCCTATAGTGGCGATTTTATAGGTCGGATCATATAGGACAATGGCCCCGGCTGAGAGAGTACACAATTGCAAACATTACACAGGAGGGCCTTTTGGTCAGATGTCAGAGTGCGCCATTTATTTCTTGATGCTCCAGGTTTTGTTTTTTTTCCATTTTTGAAGGCTAATTCTCAGCATTGAGTTACATGTTTTGCTCCCGCCTGCTCGGCTCCTCCCCCTGAAGGAGTGCTTTGGGATGCTCTACAACATCTTCCTTCCTCTCAGACAAGTACGGGGAGTGACATGCTGTCAGAAGCAATGAGTGCTGGATCACAAGGTGCCAGTCATAGTAGAGCCACCCTCAGCCCTGATGCTGTGGCCGTTGTCACTGCTGCCACACTCACTACTGGCAAGTGGCATCCGTGCCAGTGCTGGGTGGGTGCTTCTCAGCTGCAGGCTAGCCTTCGGGACCCTGTCGCTCCAGTGTGTGCAGACACAGCCTGGATATTTATCGTTGCTACAGCTGGCTCTGTTGCTGAGAGGCCCTCCCAAGAGAGAGGGAGCACCCTTCAGGCCTCTGGCTAAAAACTCTCATGGGCACAGTTACCATCCACGGATGTCAACCGTCTTGGCCAAGAAGAGTCACATCCTCTACTCTTAATTTCCTTTATTACAAGAGACATTGCTAAGTGAACTTTGATCTCTCTTGAGACATCTGAAGTTACCTTCACCATAGTCAAACAGGTCCTCTTGTTTCTTAGGTGATGATAAGAGATGGATGTTCTCAATCTCAGAACACCTCTAGCACTAGTAGGGAGACCAGGGAGGATATGGTGAAAGCTTAGTGGTTGCTTTATCTACTACTGCCCCCTGTCGGTTTCTTATAAAAAATCTTTCTGACTTCAGTTTTCTTATAAAGCAGATGGTTTTTTGGGGACCAGTTCCTTTATTGCAAGGTCTTGATGGGCTTCAGGAGAAACCAACAGTCAGATCACTAAGAATATATATATATAAAAAAGAATATATATGTGTGTGTATGTGTGCATACATATATACACACGCATATATACATTTTATCAGTAAATTTTTTTGTAATAAGCAAATATCCTCTAGAAATATCAATAAATTCTCTCCCTCCTAATTGCTAAGGGCTAAGTTGGGTTCATGTAGGCCTGGGGCCACGCAGTTACCTGATAAGCTATTACTAGTTTTAGAGTTCACAGTAGTATTTTACCTGCATTTTATTGCATCTGAGGATTGAATAAGCAGAAAAGGACTTTATAGTGCGGAACTGCTGATCTAACAAACACTCGATACACATATTTATATAAATCAGGGGCCCTGAATTTGGCAAGGGCATTCTAATATAGAGTAGCTGACCAGGTAGGTCTGTTGGCCTATTCTGACTCAGGCCTTCAAAGCCATGCTCCTTGTTTACATTCCTTGCTTCCCATAAGCCAAAGTAAATCATACAGTGAACATTCAAATATTGAATGTCCCTGAATCTTAAAGGGTTGAGGTTATATAAGCCCTTTCTGATGACCTCTGCACCCACTACCCCCTCCCTACTCCAATGTTTCTCCAAGAACAAGGACCAGCCTTTATCAGCCTGATTCTGGGCCCTGGGTAACTAGTTCCCCCTTCTGCCCCCCCCCAAGTGTTCACAGACATTGCTGGTGAGTTGGGTGGTGGATTTCTAGATTTCTATCAGTCTCTGCTAACACAAGAAATCATATAGTTTGCTAAATGTGATGATCAGGCCAAACAAATTAAAGAGCTGCAGACACTCACATGAGACCTGAAAATATAGCAACGGGAGGGTGCGATTTCGGAGAAGTGCGTGATTACTCCTTACAACTGCTTTGAGCTGATTTCCCCTTCCCTGCTAGGTGTTTGCTTCCTGGTGCGCTGTGCTGCTGCCCTCTTCTGGTAGGCTGCTGAAGTTGTTTGGAAAAGTGGCTAAAATAAACCGGAATTGGTCTAGAAGGGAGCACTTAAACATGGACTTTGGCGATTAACTTGCATAAATAAAGGGAGGAAGAGAAAATACTTCTCTAAAATATTTTCAATTCATGCCAGTTTGGTGGAAAGTTTAGTTTTTTCGCCTAGTGCATGTGAAGGGTAAGAATAGTAAAGATTTGGTAATTTTTTAAAAAAAAAAGGATTTTTTTTAAGCTTCCACTGTATCACTGTCTTCCCCATTGTTCATCAATTTGCTCGAGTGGGCACCAGTAACATCTCCATTAGTCCTGTCACAAGCAAGTGTAACCCAAGGGCATGTGCTTGCTCCAGGGACAGGAAGAGACTTAAACCATTCTTCAGGTCATGGAATTGAGGTCCATAATTGTTACTAGTTTTTGGCATAACAAGTAAATAAAACACGGGTAGCTTGCCAGGCTTTGCCGTGTAGGTGGTATAGTCTCAGTAGATGGCTCTAATCTCCAGCATTTACTGATGAAACTTAAATGGGAAAGATCAGGTTTTCCCTTTGTTGGAGTTCTGAGGAACTATGGAGTCTGGATGTTGAGAATGACTGACCGCATGATGTGTGGGTTGCTCTGGCTTCTTGCTAGACTTACTGCCACCCAAGCACCGCCAGGATTAATTCCTGAGTGCAGAGCCAAGAATAACCCCTGAGCATTACTGGGCATGTCCCCAACCCCAAAAAAGCAAAAAACAACAACAAAATCTTAGAATTTAAGCTTCCACAAGGCATGAAATGAATATGTTTCTAAATTAAATGCAGTTTCTCTATCACACTGGATTTCATCAAAATACCTGGATGAAAAGTGAATGACACTTTAAATTGAGCTGCTGTAATAATAACATGGAAAAGCCTAATATCTATGAAGTTAGAAATCCCAGAACCTGGACTAAAGCAACAGAAAACATAGAAAACCAGTGACTGCAAATGGTCAGTGGACATCTGCAAGCTGGGGTATCGTGAACCGAGTAAGGGCCTTGAGGACACTCATTAGCATTGGAGATTTTCAGCAGGGATGTACTTTCCAAGGAATGGCGGAATGGCCTCTTGTGACTTCTGAGGGTCTGGTCTTCAAGGTTTTGTTTGGAAGATGGCCGGACTGCTGATATATGAGGGAGCTCTGATATTAAACTCTGATTTAAACTATAAAAACAGATTCATAGTTTTATTAAGTTTAAAGACAGAGCAACCAAACATCATGCGGTCAGTCATTAAGGTTAAAGACTTAATAAAACTATGAATCAGTTTTCTAGTTTTAAGTCCAAGCACTTAATAAAACTAAGAAAAAGTTTTGAATAATGTTCCTTGTAGGCTGCACTGAGGCTACTTTCATAGAGTGGTTACATTGCTGGAGACAGCAGGTTATAAAAAGTATAGAAGCTTCAAATCAGACCAATGAAATCAGCCTTTGGTTAAAGGTGATCTCAGGAAACTTTTATTTTTCATAATTATCTCAGGTATTTTTTTAAAGTACACTGAACTTTCAGAATTCCGCACAAGATTGTGAATTTCCATGTAAGAACTGTCCAGAAATTACAGCTGCCGGAGTCTAGCTATAAGAGCAAAAGAAGACCTGGCCACTTTTTTGTTTTGTTTGGGGGTTACACGGGGCAATTCTCAGGACTTACTTCTGCCTCTGCACTCAGAAATTACTCCTGGTGATGCTTGGGGTGGGGGACATATGGGGACGTCGGGGTCCAAACCTGAGTAGGCCTTGTGTAAGACATGTGCCTACTCTCAGTACTATCACTCTGGCCTTTTCTTGGCCCTTGCTTGTCTTTTCTTTCTTTTGTCCACCACCCTGGAGGAAGACTGAAATGAATAGACATACAACTAACAGCAGCACACAGCTTACCTAATTATCATCATTCTTGGAGTCCACCGCTATTTTGACTGGTCTAGGTTTCTAGCTCTTATGTATACTTCCTACCTGTACATTTTTAGAAGTCCTTTATGGCATTTATTTATTCACTCATTCATTCAACAAATACTTAATGTATTTCATTTTAAGACCATAAAGCTATAAAATTGGATATGTTTTCAGGTCTAGTAGAAGGCACACACTAATCTAATTATATATAAATGTTTAACATTAATGGTAATAAATATACAAAAAAAGAGGTCTATGATACTATTTGGGGTACATGTCCCATTGGGTGGTTGGAAAGTTTTTATGAGAAAGAATTAACTAACTGATTGGGTTAGGATCTGAAAACAGAAGAAATTTTTATTATAAAAATTTCTATGATTCCTGGGCACCAAGGGTTATTTTTATTTTAACATGGCTATGAATGAAGGGTCACAGAAACTAAGTCCAAGGCTCTTAATTGGCACTGATACTGAAGTTATTTGGAGGAATGAGGGGAAAAATACATAGGTTAGGGAGCTATATAGAGCTGTGTTTGATTCATAGGTCCATTATTTTCAGATGTTTGAATTGGGCAAACTGATTTAGTCCCATCAATTAACCTTGATAGAGCTGTCTTATTATCTTAAAATAGCTGGATATTTTATCATCTTAAAATAGTTGTAGG